>CM067361.1:75974021-76093560 GCA_034401795.1 Chaetoderma sp. LZ-2023a | reverse complement strand
CACGACACGACGATGTTAGCTTACACATTACCTCATTTCTGAGCAGGACTGTATCTATCGTAATCGCCCATTCATCTAGCATAAGCTTACACATTACCTCATTTCTGAGCTGGACTGTATCTATCGTAATCGCCCATTCATCTAGCATAAGCTTACACATTACTTCATTTCTGAGCTCGACTGTATCTATCGTAATCGCCCATTCATCTAGCATAAGCTTACACATTACCTCATTTCTGAGCTGGACTGTATCTATCGTAATCGCCCATTCATCTAGCATAAGCTTACATATTACCTCATTTCTGAGCTGGACTGTATCTATCGTAATCGCCCATTCATCTAGCATAAGCTTACACATTACCTCATTTCTGAGCTCGACTGTATCTATCGTAATCGCCCATTCATCTACCATAAGCTTACATATTACCTCATTTCTGAGATGGACTGTATCTATCGTAATCGCCCATTCATCTAGCATAAGCTTACACATTACCTCATTTCTGAGCAGGACTGTATCTATCGTAATCGCCCGTTCATCTAGCATAAGCTTACACATTATCTCGTTTCTGAGCAGGACTGTATCTATCGTAATCGCCCATTCATCTAGCATAAGCTTACACATTACCTCATTTCTGAGCTGGACTGTATCTATCGTAATCGCCCATTCATCTAGCATAAGCTTACACATTACCTCATTTCTGAGCTCGACTGTATCTATCGTAATCCCCCATTCATCTAGCATAAGCTTACACATTACCTCATTTCTGAGCAGGACTGTATCTATCGTAATCGCCCATTCATCTAGCATAAGCTTACACATTACCTCATTTCTGAGCAGGACTGTATCTATCGTAATCGCCCATTCATCTAGCATAAGCTTACACATTACCTCATTTCTGAGCAGGACTGTATCTATCGTAATCGCCCATTCATCTAGCATAAACTTACATATTACCTCATTTCTGAGCTGGACTGTATCTATCGTAATCGCCCATTCATCTAGCATAAGCTTACACATTACCTCATTTCTGAGCTCGAATGTATCTATCGTAATCGCCCATTCATCTAGCATAAGCTTACACATTACCTCATTTCTTAGCTGGACTGTATCTATCGTAATCTTCCATTCATCTAGCATAAGCTTACACATTACCTCATTTCTGAGCAGGACTGTATCTATCGTAATCGCCCATTCATCTGGCATAAGCTTACATATTACCTCATTTCTGAGCTGGACTGTATCTATCGTAATCGCCCATTCATCTAGCATAAGCTTACACATTACATCGTTTCTGAGCAGGACTGTATCTATCGTAATCACCCATTCATCTAGCATAAGCTTACACATTACCTCATTTCTGAGCTGGACTGTATCTATCGTAATCGCCCATTCATCTAGCATAAGCTTACACATTACCTCATTTCTGAGCTGGACTGTATCTATCGTAATCGCCCATTCATCTAGCATAAGCTTACACATTACCTCATTTCTGAGCTGGACTGTATCTATCGTAATCGCCCATTCATCTAGCATAAACTTACACATTACCTCATTTCTGAGCTCGACTGTATCTATCGTAATCGCCCATTCAACTAGCATAAGCTTACACATTACCTCATTTCTGAGCTGGACTGTATCTATCGTAATCGCCCATTCATCTAGCATAAACTTACATATTACCTCATTTCTGAACAGGACTGTATCTATCGTAATCGCCCATTCATCTAGCATAAGCTTACACATTACCTCATTTCTGAGCTGGACTGTATCTATCGTAATCGCCCATTCATCTAGCATAAGCTTACACATTACCTCATTTCTGAGCTCGACTGTATCTATCGTAATCGCCCAATCATCTAGCATAAGCTTACATATTACCTCATTTCTGAGCTGGACTGTATCTATCGTAATCGCCCATTCATCTTGCATAAGCTTACACATTACCTCATTTCTGAGCTCGACTGTATCTATCGTAATCGCCCATTCATCTAGCATAAGCTTACACATTACCTCATTTCTGAGCAGGACTGTATCTATCGTAATCGCCCATTCATCTAGCATAAACTTACACATTACCTCATTTCTGAGCTCGACTGTATCTATCGTAATCGCCCATTCATCTAGCATAAGCTTACATATTACCTCATTTCTGAGCTGGACTGTATCTATCGTAATCGCCCATTCATCTAGCATAAGCTTACACATTACCTCATTTCTGAGCTGGACTGTATCTATCGTAATCGCCCATTCATCTAGCATAAGCTTACACATTACCTCATTTCTGAGCTGGACTGTATCTATCGCAATCGCCCATTCATCTAGCATAAGCTTACACATTACCTCATTTCTGAGCAGGACTGTATCTATCGTAATCTCCCATTCATCTAGCATAAGCTTACACATTACCTCGTTTCTGAGCTGGACTGTATCTATCGTAATCGCCCATTCATCTAGCATAAGCTTACACATTACCTCATTTCTGAGCTGGACTGTATCTATCGTAATCGCCCATTCATCTAGCATAAGCTTACACATTACCTCATTTCTGAGCTCGACTGTATCTATCGTAATCGCCCATTCATCTAGCATAAGCTTACATATTACCTCATTTCTGAGCAGGACTGTATCTATCGTAATCGCCCATTCATCTAGCATAAGCTTACACATTACCTCATTTCTGAGCTCGACTGTATCTATCGTAATCCCCCATTCATCTAGCATAAGCTTACACATTACCTCATTTCTGAGCAGGACTGTATCTATCGTAATCGCCCATTCATCTAGCATAAGCTTACACATTACCTCATTTCTGAGCAGGACTGTATCTATCGTAATCGCCCATTCATCTAGCATAAGCTTACACATTACCTCATTTCTGAGCTCGACTGTATCTATCGTAATCGCCCATTCATCTAGCATAAGCTTACACATTACCTCATTTCTGAGCTGGACTGTATCTATCGTAATCGCCCTTTCATCTAGCATAAGCTTACACATTACCTCATTTCTGAGCAGGACTGTATCTATCGTAATCGCCCATTCATCTAGCATAAACTTACATATTACCTCATTTCTGAGCTGGACTGTATCTATCGTAATCGCCCATTCATCTAGCATAAGCTTACACATTACCTCATTTCTGAGCTCGATTGTATCTATCGTAATCGCCCATTCATCTAGCATAAGCTTACACATTACCTCATTTCTGAGCAGGACTGTATCTATCGTAATCGCCCATTCATCTAGCATAAGCTTACACATTACCTCATTTCTGAGCAGGACTGTATCTATCGTAATTGCCCATTCATCTAGCATAAACTTACATATTACCTCATTTCTGAGCTGGACTGTATCTATCGTAATCGCCCATTCATCTAGCATAAGCTTACACATTACCTCATTTCTGAGCTCGAATGTATCTATCGTAATCGCCCATTCATCTAGCATAAGCTTACATATTACCTCATTTCTGAGCTGGACTGTATCTATCGTAATCGCCCATTCATCTAGCATAAGCTTACACATTACCTCATTTCTGAGCAGGACTGTATCTATCGTAATCGCCCATTCATCTAGCATAAGCTTACACATTACCTCATTTCTGAGCTGGACTGTATCTATCGTAATCGCCCATTCATCTAGCATAAGCTTACACATTACTTCATTTCTGAGCTCGACTGTATCTATCGTAATCGCCCATTCATCTAGCATACGCTTACACATTACCTCATTTCTGAGCTGGACTGTATCTATCGTAATCGCCCATTCATCTAGCATAAGCTTACATATTACCTCATTTCTGAGCTGGACTGTATCTATCGTAATCGCCCATTCATCTAGCATAAGCTTACACATTACCTCATTTCTGAGCTCGACTGTATCTATCGTAATCGCCCATTCATCTACCATAAGCTTACATATTACCTCATTTCTGAGATGGACTGTATCTATCGTAATCGCCCATTCATCTAGCATAAGCTTACACATTACCTCATTTCTGAGCAGGACTGTATCTATCGTAATCGCCCGTTCATCTAGCATAAGCTTACACATTACCTCGTTTCTGAGCAGGACTGTATCTATCGTAATCGCCCATTCATCTAGCATAAGCTTACACATTACCTCATTTCTGAGCTGGACTGTATCTATCGCAATCGCCCATTCATCTAGCATAAGCTTACACATTACCTCATTTCTGAGCAGGACTGTATCTATCGTAATCTCCCATTCATCTAGCATAAGCTTACACATTACCTCGTTTCTGAGCTGGACTGTATCTATCGTAATCGCCCATTCATCTAGCATAAGCTTACACATTACCTCATTTCTGAGCTGGACTGTATCTATCGTAATCGCCCATTCATCTAGCATAAGCTTACACATTACCTCATTTCTGAGCTCGACTGTATCTATCGTAATCGCCCATTCATCTAGCATAAGCTTACATATTACCTCATTTCTGAGCAGGACTGTATCTATCGTAATCGCCCATTCATCTAGCATAAGCTTACACATTACCTCATTTCTGAGCTCGACTGTATCTATCGTAATCCCCCATTCATCTAGCATAAGCTTACACATTACCTCATTTCTGAGCAGGACTGTATCTATCGTAATCGCCCATTCATCTAGCATAAGCTTACACATTACCTCATTTCTGAGCTCGACTGTATCTATCGTAATCGCCCATTCATCTAGCATAAGCTTACACATTACCTCATTTCTGAGCTGGACTGTATCTATCGTAATCGCCCTTTCATCTAGCATAAGCTTACACATTACCTCATTTCTGAGCAGGACTGTATCTATCGTAATCGCCCATTCATCTAGCATAAACTTACATATTACCTCATTTCTGAGCTGGACTGTATCTATCGTAATCGCCCATTCATCTAGCATAAGCTTACACATTACCTCATTTCTAGTATTATTTACGCTATACACACGGCAACTTGGACAGAAAATCGAGAACCACAACATCCAACGCCATTTCTACGCCGATGACACGCAGCTCATCAACAGTTTTATACCATCAGTATCAGCCGCAAGTATGGCAACAGATCAACTAAATGACTGCTGTTCGGACATTAAATCCTGGATGACATTGAATATGTTGAAGCTAAATGATGACAAAACGGAGGCCATGCTAGTTGGTCCGGTGATTAGGCGCGCTAAATCAGACTTGACATGCATCACTGTTGGAACAAGCCAAATAAATCTGTCACCTGTGGTGAAAGATCTAGGGGTAATGCTTGATAATGAACTGACCATGGAAAAGCATGTTAATCATCTCTGCAAAGTGTGCTCGTACCAGCTACGTAATATTGGTTGCATCAGACGGTATATTACGAAGGAGGCTACAATCATGCTTATACTGGCGTTAATATCGTCAAGACTTGATTATTGTAACAGCTTGCTTATTGGTGCACCAAAACAACTTATTCATAAGCTACAGATTGTACAAAATACCGCTGCTAGAATCATATCACTCCGCCGAAAGTATGATCACATAACCCCTGTCTTACATAATTTGCATTGGCTCCCGATCGAGCAGAGAATCACTTTCAAAATTTTATGCTTGACTTACCAATGTGTTTCCGGTACTGCCCCTGCATACTTAACTGAACTAGTACAACCCTATTCGCCTGGTCGATCACTCAGATCTGTCAATCAGATGCTGCTAAACGTCCCAAAAGTAAATTCTACTACATATGGCCACAAAACTTTCGCTTATGCAGCTCCCACCGAGTGGAACAATCTACCACTTAGTCTAAAAAACTCAGCATCATTAGATATTTTCAAATCACAACTGAAAACCACCCTTTTCAAACGAGCATATTCTCAGTAGATATAGCTATTACGCACTAGCGCTTAGAGCACGCATTGTCATGGATTCAGCGCTTTATAAATGTACTTATTATTATTATTATTATTATTATTTCTGAGCTCGACTGTATCTATCGTAATCGCCCATTCATCTAGCATAAGCTTACACATTACCTCATTTCTGAGCAGGACTGTATCTATCGTAATCGCCCATTCATCTAGCATAAGCTTACACATTACCTCATTTCTGAGCAGGACTGTATCTATCGTAATTGCCCATTCATCTAGCATAAACTTACATATTACCTCATTTCTGAGCTGGACTGTATCTATCGTAATCGCCCATTCATCTAGCATAAGCTTACACATTACCTCATTTCTGAGCTCGAATGTATCTATCGTAATCGCCCATTCATCTAGCATAAGCTTACATATTACCTCATTTCTGAGCTGGACTGTATCTATCGTAATCGCCCATTCATCTAGCATAAGCTTACACATTACCTCATTTCTGAGCAGGACTGTATCTATCGTAATCGCCCATTCATCTAGCATAAGCTTACACATTACCTCATTTCTGAGCTGGACTGTATCTATCGTAATCGCCCATTCATCTAGCATAAGCTTACACATTACTTCATTTCTGAGCTCGACTGTATCTATCGTAATCGCCCATTCATCTAGCATACGCTTACACATTACCTCATTTCTGAGCTGGACTGTATCTATCGTAATCGCCCATTCATCTAGCATAAGCTTACATATTACCTCATTTCTGAGCTGGACTGTATCTATCGTAATCGCCCATTCATCTAGCATAAGCTTACACATTACCTCATTTCTGAGCTCGACTGTATCTATCGTAATCGCCCATTCATCTACCATAAGCTTACATATTACCTCATTTCTGAGATGGACTGTATCTATCGTAATCGCCCATTCATCTAGCATAAGCTTACACATTACCTCATTTCTGAGCAGGACTGTATCTATCGTAATCGCCCGTTCTTCTAGCATAAGCTTACACATTACCTCGTTTCTGAGCAGGACTGTATCTATCGTAATCGCCCATTCATCTAGCATAAGCTTACACATTACCTCATTTCTGAGCTGGACTGTATCTATCGTAATCGTCCATTCATCTTGCATAAGCTTACACATTACCTCATTTCTGAGCTCGACTGTATCTATCGTAATCGCCCATTCATCTAGCATAAGCTTACACATTACCTCATTTCTGAGCTCGACTGTATCTATCGTAATCGCCCATTCATCTAGCATAAGCTTACACATTACCTCATTTCTGAGCTGGACTGTATCTATCGTAATCGCCCATTCATCTAGCATAAGCTTACACATTACCTCATTTCTGAGCAGGACTGTATCTATCGTAATCGCCCATTCATCTAGCATAAGCTTACACATTACCTCATTTCTGAGCTGGACTGTATCTATCGTAATCGTCCATTCATCTTGCATAAGCTTACACATTACCTCATTTCTGAGCTCGACTGTATCTATCGTAATCGCCCATTCATCTAGCATAAGCTTACACATTACCTCATTTCTGAGCAGGACTGTATCTATCGTAATCGCCCATTCATCTTGCATAAGCTTACACATTACCTCATTTCGGAGCTGGACTGTATCTATCGTAATCGCCCATTCATCTAGCATAAGCTAACACATTACCTCATTTCTGAGCAGGACTGTATCTATCGTAATCGCCCATTCATCTAGCATAAGCTTACACATTACCTCATTTCTGAGCAGGACTGTATCTATCATAATCGCCCATTCATCTAGCATAAACTTACATATTACCTCATTTCTGAGCTAGACTGTATCTATCGTAATCGCCCATTCATCTAGCATAAGCTTACACATTACCTCATTTCTGAGCTCGAATGTATCTATCGTAATCGCCCATTCATCTAGCATAAGCTTACACATTACCTCATTTCTGAGCAGGACTGTATCTATCGTAATCGCCCATTCATCTAGCATAAGCTTACATATTACCTCATTTCTGAGCTGGACTGTATCTATCGTAATCGCCCATTCATCTAGCATAAGCTTACACATTACCTCGTTTCTGAGCAGGACTGTATCTATCGTAATCACCCATTCATCTTGCATAAGCTTACATATTACCTCATTTCTGAGCTCGACTGTATCTATCGTAATCGCCCATTCATCTAGCATAAGCTTACACATTACCTCATTTCTGAGCTGGACTGTATCTATCGTAATCGCCCATTCATCTAGCATAAGCTTACACATTACCTCATTTCTGAGCTGGACTGTATCTATCGTAATCGCCCATTCATCTAGCATAAGCTTACATATTACCTCATTTCTGAGCTGGACTGTATCTATCGTAATCGCCCTTTCATCTAGCATAAGCTTACACATTACCTCATTTCTGAGCAGGACTGTATCTATCGTAATCGCCCATTCATCTAGCATAAACTTACATATTACCTCATTTCTGAGCTGGACTGTATCTATCGTAATCGCCCATTCATCTAGCATAAGCTTACACATTACCTCATTTCTGAGCTGGACTGTATCTATCGTAATCGCCCATTCATCTAGCATAAGCTTACACATTACCTCATTTCTGAGCTCGACTGTATCTATCGTAATCGCCCATTCATCTAGCATAAGCTTACACATTACCTCATTTCTGCGCAGGACTGTATCTATCGTAATCGCCCATTCATCTAGCATAAGCTTACACATTACCTCATTTCTGAGCTGGACTGTATCTATCGTAATCGCCCATTCATCTAGCATAAGCTTACACATTACCTCATTTCTGAGCTGGACTGTATCTATCGTAATCGCCCATTCATCTAGCATAAGCTTACACATTACCTCATTTCTGAGCTCGACTGTATCTATCGTAATCGCCCATTCATCTAGCATAAGCTTACACATTACCTCATTTCTGAGCTGGACTGTATCTATCGTAATCGCCCATTCATCTAGCATAAGCTTACACATTACCTCATTTCTGAGCTGGACTGTATCTATCGTAATCGCCCATTCATCTAGCATAAGCTTACATATTACCTCATTTCTGAGCAGGACTGTATCTATCGTAATCGCCCATTCATCTAGCATAAACTTACACATTACCTCATTTCTGAGCTCGACTGTATCTATCGCAATCGCCCATTCATCTAGCATAAGCTTACACATTACCTCATTTCTGAGCAGGACTGTATCTATCGTAATCTCCCATTCATCTAGCATAAGCTTACACATTACCTCGTTTCTGAGCTGGACTGTATCTATCGTAATCGCCCATTCATCTAGCATAAGCTTACACATTACCTCATTTCTGAGCAGGACTGTATCTATCGTAATCGCCCATTCATCTAGCATAAGCTTACACATTACCTCATTTCTGAGCTGGACTGTATCTATCGTAATCGCCCATTCATCTAGCATAAGCTTACACATTACTTCATTTCTGAGCTCGACTGTATCTATCGTAATCGCCCATTCATCTAGCATAAGCTTACACATTACCTCATTTCTGAGCTGGACTGTATCTATCGTAATCGCCCATTCATCTAGCATAAGCTTACATATTACCTCATTTCTGAGCTGGACTGTATCTATCGTAATCGCCCATTCATCTAGCATAAGCTTACACATTACCTCATTTCTGAGCTCGACTGTATCTATCGTAATCGCCCATTCATCTACCATAAGCTTACATATTACCTCATTTCTGAGATGGACTGTATCTATCGTAATCGCCCATTCATCTAGCATAAGCTTACACATTACCTCATTTCTGAGCAGGACTGTATCTATCGTAATCGCCCGTTCATCTAGCATAAGCTTACACATTACCTCGTTTCTGAGCAGGACTGTATCTATCGTAATCGCCCATTCATCTAGCATAAGCTTACACATTACCTCATTTCTGAGCTCGACTGTATCTATCGTAATCGCCCATTCATCTAGCATAAGCTTACATATTACCTCATTTCTGAGCTCGACTGTATCTATCGTAATCGCCCATTCATCTAGCATAAGCTTACACATTACCTCATTTCTGAGCTGGACTGTATCTATCGTAATCGCCCATTCATCTAGCATAAGCTTACACATTACCTCATTTCTGAGCTGGACTGTATCTATCGTAATCGTCCATTCATCTTGCATAAGCTTACACATTACCTCATTTCTGAGCTCGACTGTATCTATCGTAATCGCCCATTCATCTAGCATAAGCTTACACATTACCTCATTTCTGAGCTCGACTGTATCTATCGTAATCGCCCATTCATCTAGCATAAGCTTACACATTACCTCATTTCTGAGCTGGACTGTATCTATCGTAATCGCCCATTCATCTAGCATAAGCTTACACATTACCTCATTTCTGAGCTGGACTGTATCTATCGTAATCGCCCATTCATCTAGCATAAGCTTACACATTACCTCATTTCTGAGCTGGACTGTATCTATCGTAATCGCCCATTCATCTAGCATAAGCTTACACATTACCTCATTTCTGAGCAGGACTGTATCTATCGTAATCGCCCATTCATCTAGCATAAGCTTACACATTACCTCATTTCTGAGCTCGACTGTATCTATCGTAATCGCCCATTCATCTAGCATAAGCTTACACATTACCTCATTTCTGAGCTGGACTGTATCTATCGTAATCGCCCATTCATCTATCATAAGCTTACACATTACCTCATTTCTGAGCTGGACTGTATCTATCGTAATCGCCCATTCATCTAGCATAAGCTTACACATTACCTCATTTCTGAGCTGGACTGTATCTATCGCAATCGCCCATTCATCTAGCATAAGCTTACACATTACCTCATTTCTGAGCTCGACTGTATCTATCGTAATCGCCCATTCATCTAGCATAAGCTTACACATTACCTCATTTCTGAGCTGGACTGTATCTATCGTAATCGCCCATTCATCTTGCATAAGCTTACACATTACCTCATTTCTGAGCTCGACTGTATCTATCGTAATCGCCCATTCATCTAGCATAAGCTTACACATTACCTCATTTCTGAGCAGGACTGTATCTATCGTAATCGCCCATTCATCTTGCATAAGCTTACACATTACCTCATTTCGGAGCTGGACTGTATCTATCGTAATCGCCCATTCATCTAGCATAAGCTTACACATTACCTCATTTCTGAGCAGGACTGTATCTATCGTAATCGCCCATTCATCTAGCATAAGCTTACACATTACCTCATTTCTGAGCTGGACTGTATCTATCGTAATCGCCCTTTCATCTAGCATAAGCTTACACATTACCTCATTTCTGAGCAGGACTGTATCTATCGTAATCGCCCATTCATCTAGCATAAACTTACATATTACCTCATTTCTGAGCTGGACTGTATCTATCGTAATCGCCCATTCATCTAGCATAAGCTTACACATTACCTCATTTCTGAGCTCGAATGTATCTATCGTAATCGCCCATTCATCTAGCATAAGCTTACATATTACCTCATTTCTGAGCTGGACTGTATCTATCGTAATCGCCCATTCATCTAGCATAAGCTTACACATTACCTCGTTTCTGAGCAGGACTGTATCTATCGTAATCACCCATTCATCTAGCATAAGCTTACACATTACCTCATTTCTGAGCTCGACTGTATCTATCGTAATCGCCCATTCATCTAGCATAAGCTTACACATTACCTCATTTCTGAGCTGGACTGTATCTATCGTAATCGCCCATTCATCTAGCATAAGCTTACATATTACCTCATTTCTGAGCTGGACTGTATCTATCGTAATCGCCCATTCATCTAGCATAAGCTTACATATTACCTCATTTCTGAGCTGGACTGTATCTATCGTAATCGCCCATTCATCTAGCATAAGCTTACACATTACCTCATTTCTGAGCTCGACTGTATCTATCGTAATCGCCCATTCATCTTGCATAAGCTTACACATTACCTCATTTCTGAGCTCGACTGTATCTATCGTAATCGCCCATTCATCTAGCATAAGCTTACACATTACCTCATTTCTGAGCTGGACTGTATCTATCGTAATCGCCCATTCATCTAGCATAAGCTTACACATTACCTCATTTCTGAGCAGTACTGTATCTATCGTAATCGCCCATTTATCTAGCATAAACTTACATATTACCTCATTTCTGAGCTGGACTGTATCTATCGTAATCGCCCATTCATCTAGCATAAGCTTACACATTACCTCATTTCTGAGCTCGACTGTATCTATCGTAATCGCCCATTCATCTAGCATAAGCTTACACATTACCTCATTTCTGAGCTGGACTGTATCTATCGTAATCGCCCATTCATCTAGCATAAGCTTACACATTACCTCATTTCTGAGCAGGACTGTATCTATCGTAATCGCCCATTCATCTAGCATAAACTTACATATTACCTCATTTCTGAGCTGGACTGTATCTATCGTAATCGCCCATTCATCTAGCATAAGCTTACACATTACCTCATTTCTGAGCTGGACTGTATCTATCGTAATCGCCCATTCATCTAGCATAAGCTTACACATTACCTCATTTCTGAGCTGGACTGTATCTATCCTAATCGTCCATTCATCTAGCATAAGCTTACATATTACCTCATTTCTGAGCTGGACTGTATCTATCGTAATCGTCCATTCATCTAGCATAAGCTTACACATTACCTCATTTCTGAGCTGGACTGTATCTATCCTAATCGTCCATTCATCTAGCATAAGCTTACATATTACCTCATTTCTGAGCTCGACTGTATCTATCGTAATCGCCCATTCATCTAGCATAAGCTTACACATTACCTCATTTCTGAGCTCGACTGTATCTATCGTAATCGCCCATTCATCTAGCATAAGCTTACACATTACCTCATTTCTGAGCTGGACTGTATCTATCGTAATCGCCCATTCATCTAGCATAAGCTTACACATTACCTCATTTCTGAGCAGGACTGTATCTATCGTAATCGCCCATTCATCTAGCATAAACTTACATATTACCTCATTTCTGAGCTGGACTGTATCTATCGTAATCGCCCATTCATCTAGCATAAGCTTACACATTACCTCATTTCTGAGCTGGACTGTATCTATCGTAATCGCCCATTCATCTAGCATAAGCTTACACATTACCTCATTTCTGAGCTGGACTGTATCTATCCTAATCGTCCATTCATCTAGCATAAGCTTACATATTACCTCATTTCTGAGCTGGACTGTATCTATCGTAATCGTCCATTCATCTAGCATAAGCTTACACATTACCTCATTTCTGAGCTGGACTGTATCTATCCTAATCGTCCATTCATCAAGCATAAGCTTACATATTACCTCATTTCTGAGCTGGACTGTATCTATCGTAATCGCCCATTCATCTAGCATAAGCTTACATATTACCTCATTTCTGAGCTCGACTGTATCTATCGTAATCGTCCATTCATCTAGCATAAGCTTACACAATACCTCATTTCTGAGCTGGACTGTATCTATCGTAATCGCCCATTCATCTAGCATAAGCTTACACATTACCTCATTTCTGAGCTCGACTGTATCTATCGTAATCGCCCATTCATCTAGCATAAGCTTACATATTACCTCATTTCTGAGCTCGACTGTATCTATCGTAATCGCCCATTCATCTAGCATAAGCTTACACATTACCTCATTTCTGAGCTGGACTGTATCTATCGTGATCGCCCATTCATCTAGCATAAGCTTACACATTACCTCATTTCTGAGCTGGACTGTATCTATCGCAATCGCCCATTCATCTAGCATAAGCTTACACATTACCTCATTTCTGAGCTCGACTGTATCTATCGTAATCGCCCATTCATCTAGCATAAGCTTACACATTACCTCATTTCTGAGCTGGACTGTATCTATCGTAATCGCCCATTCATCTTGCATAAGCTTACACATTACCTCATTTCTGAGCTCGACTGTATCTATCGTAATCGCCCATTCATCTAGCATAAGCTTACACATTACCTCATTTCTGAGCTCGACTGTATCTATCGTAATCGCCCATTCATCTAGCATAAGCTTACACATTACCTCATTTCTGAGCAGGACTGTATCTATCGTAATCGCACATTCATCTTGCATAAGCTTACACATTACCTCATTTCGGAGCTGGACTGTATCTATCGTAATCGCCCATTCATCTAGCATAAGCTTACACATTACCTCATTTCTGAGCAGGACTGTATCTATCGTAATCGCCCATTCATCTAGCATAAGCTTACACATTACCTCATTTCTGAGCAGGACTGTATCTATCGTAATCGCCCATTCATCTAGCATAAGCTTACAAATTACCTCATTTCTGAGCAGGACTGTATCTATCGTAATCGCCCATTCATCTAGCATAAACTTACATATTACCTCATTTCTGAGCTGGACTGTATCTATCGTAATCGCCCATTCATCTAGCATAAGCTTACACATTACCTCATTTCTGAGCTCGAATGTATCTATCGTAATCGCCCATTCATCTAGCATAAGCTTACATATTACCTCATTTCTGAGCTGGACTGTATCTATCGTAATCGCCCATTCATCTAGCATAAGCTTACACATTACCTCGTTTCTGAGCAGGACTGTATCTATCGTAATCACCCATTCATCTAGCATAAGCTTACATATTACCTCATTTCTGAGCTCGACTGTATCTATCGTAATCGCCCATTCATCTAGCATAAGCTTACACATTACCTCATTTCTGAGCTGGACTGTATCTATCGTAATCGCCCATTCATCTAGCATAAGCTTACACATTACCTCATTTCTGAGCTGGACTGTATCTATCGTAATCGCCCATTCATCTAGCATAAGCTTTCATATTACCTCATTTCTGAGCTGGACTGTATCTATCGTAATCGCCCTTTCATCTAGCATAAGCTTACACATTACCTCATTTCTGAGCTGGACTGTATCTATCGTAATCGCCCATTCATCTAGCATAAACTTACATATTACCTCATTTCTGAGCTGGACTGTATCTATCGTAATCGCCCATTCATCTAGCATAAGCTTACACATTACCTCATTTCTGAGCTGGACTGTATCTATCGTAATCGCCCATTCATCTAGCATAAACTTACATATTACCTCATTTCTGAGCTGGACTGTATCTATCGTAATCGCCCATTCATCTAGCATAAGCTTACACATTACCTCATTTCTGAGCTGGACTGTATCTATCGTAATCGCCCATTCATCTAGCATAAGCTTACATATTACCTCATTTCTGAGCTGGACTGTATCTATCGTAATCGCCCATTCATCTAGCATAAGCTTACATATTACCTCATTTCTGAGCTGGACTGTATCTATCGTAATCGCCCATTCATCTAGCATAATCTTACACATTACCTCATTTCTGAGCTCGACTGTATCTATCGTAATCGCCCATTCATCTTGCATAAGCTTACACATTACCTCATTTCTGAGCTCGACTGTATCTATCGTAATCGCCCATTCATCTAGCATAAGCTTACACATTACCTCATTTCTGAGCTGGACTGTATCTATCGTAATCGCCCATTCATCTAGCATAAGCTTACACATTACCTCATTTCTGAGCAGTACTGTATCTATCGTAATCGCCCATTTATCTAGCATAAACTTACATATTACCTCATTTCTGAGCTGGACTGTATCTATCGTAATCGCCCATTCATCTAGCATAAGCTTACACATTACCTCATTTCTGAGCTCGACTGTATCTATCGTAATCGCCCATTCATCTAGCATAAGCTTACACATTACCTCATTTCTGAGCTCGACTGTATCTATCGTAATCGCCCATTCATCTAGCATAAGCTTACACATTACCTCATTTCTGAGCTGGACTGTATCTATCGTAATCGCCCATTCATCTAGCATAAGCTTACACATTACCTCATTTCTGAGCAGGACTGTATCTATCGTAATCGCCCATTCATCTAGCATAAACTTACATATTACCTCATTTCTGAGCTGGACTGTATCTATCGTAATCGCCCATTCATCTAGCATAAGCTTACACATTACCTCATTTCTGAGCTGGACTGTATCTATCGTAATCGCCCATTCATCTAGCATAAGCTTACACATTACCTCATTTCTGAGCTGGACTGTATCTATCCTAATCGTCCATTCATCTAGCATAAGCTTACATATTACCTCATTTCTGAGCTGGACTGTATCTATCGTAATCGTCCATTCATCTAGCATAAGCTTACACATTACCTCATTTCTGAGCTGGACTGTATCTATCCTAATCGTCCATTCATCTAGCATAAGCTTACATATTACCTCATTTCTGAGCTGGACTGTATCTATCGTAATCGCCCATTCATCTAGCATAAGCTTACATATTACCTCATTTCTGAGCTCGACTGTATCTATCGTAATCGTCCATTCATCTAGCATAAGCTTACACAATACCTCATTTCTGAGCTGGACTGTATCTATCGTAATCGCCCATTCATCTAGCATAAGCTTACACATTACCTCATTTCTGAGCTCGACTGTATCTATCGTAATCGCCCATTCATCTAGCATAAGCTTACATATTACCTCATTTCTGAGCTCGACTGTATCTATCGTAATCGCCCATTCATCTAGCATAAGCTTACACATTACCTCATTTCTGAGCTGGACTGTATCTATCGTGATCGCCCATTCATCTAGCATAAGCTTACACATTACCTCATTTCTGAGCTGGACTGTATCTATCGCAATCGCCCATTCATCTAGCATAAGCTTACACATTACCTCATTTCTGAGCTCGACTGTATCTATCGTAATCGCCCATTCATCTAGCATAAGCTTACACATTACCTCATTTCTGAGCTGGACTGTATCTATCGTAATCGCCCATTCATCTTGCATAAGCTTACACATTACCTCATTTCTGAGCTCGACTGTATCTATCGTAATCGCCCATTCATCTAGCATAAGCTTACACATTACCTCATTTCTGAGCTCGACTGTATCTATCGTAATCGCCCATTCATCTAGCATAAGCTTACACATTACCTCATTTCTGAGCAGGACTGTATCTATCGTAATCGCCCATTCATCTTGCATAAGCTTACACATTACCTCATTTCGGAGCTGGACTGTATCTATCGTAATCGCCCATTCATCTAGCATAAGCTTACACATTACCTCATTTCTGAGCAGGACTGTATCTATCGTAATCGCCCATTCATCTAGCATAAGCTTACACATTACCTCATTTCTGAGCAGGACTGTATCTATCGTAATCGCCCATTCATCTAGCATAAGCTTACACATTACCTCATTTCTGAGCAGGACTGTATCTATCGTAATCGCCCATTCATCTAGCATAAACTTACATATTACCTCATTTCTGAGCTGGACTGTATCTATCGTAATCGCCCATTCATCTAGCATAAGCTTACACATTACCTCATTTCTGAGCTCGAATGTATCTATCGTAATCGCCCATTCATCTAGCATAAGCTTACATATTACCTCATTTCTGAGCTGGACTGTATCTATCGTAATCGCCCATTCATCTAGCATAAGCTTACACATTACCTCGTTTCTGAGCAGGACTGTATCTATCGTAATCACCCATTCATCTAGCATAAGCTTACATATTACCTCATTTCTGAGCTCGACTGTATCTATCGTAATCGCCCATTCATCTAGCATAAGCTTACACATTACCTCATTTCTGAGCTGGACTGTATCTATCGTAATCGCCCATTCATCTAGCATAAGCTTACACATTACCTCATTTCTGAGCTGGACTGTATCTATCGTAATCGCCCATTCATCTAGCATAAGCTTTCATATTACCTCATTTCTGAGCTGGACTGTATCTATCGTAATCGCCCTTTCATCTAGCATAAGCTTACACATTACCTCATTTCTGAGCTGGACTGTATCTATCGTAATCGCCCATTCATCTAGCATAAACTTACATATTACCTCATTTCTGAGCTGGACTGTATCTATCGTAATCGCCCATTCATCTAGCATAAGCTTACACATTACCTCATTTCTGAGCTGGACTGTATCTATCGTAATCGCCCATTCATCTAGCATAAACTTACATATTACCTCATTTCTGAGCTGGACTGTATCTATCGTAATCGCCCATTCATCTAGCATAAGCTTACACATTACCTCATTTCTGAGCTGGACTGTATCTATCGTAATCGCCCATTCATCTAGCATAAGCTTACACATTACCTCATTTCTGAGCTCGACTGTATCTATCGTAATCGCCCATTCATCTAGCATAAGCTTACACATTACCTCATTTCTGCGCAGGACTGTATCTATCGTAATCGCCCATTCATCTAGCATAAGCTTACACATTACCTCATTTCTGAGCTGGACTGTATCTATCGTAATCGCCCATTCATCTAGCATAAGCTTACATATTACCTCATTTCTGAGCTGGACTGTATCTATCGTAATCGCCCATTCATCTAGCATAATCTTACACATTACCTCATTTCTGAGCTCGACTGTATCTATCGTAATCGCCCATTCATCTTGCATAAGCTTACACATTACCTCATTTCTGAGCTCGACTGTATCTATCGTAATCGCCCATTCATCTAGCATAAGCTTACACATTACCTCATTTCTGAGCTGGACTGTATCTATCGTAATCGCCCATTCATCTAGCATAAGCTTACACATTACCTCATTTCTGAGCAGTACTGTATCTATCGTAATCGCCCATTTATCTAGCATAAACTTACATATTACCTCATTTCTGAGCTGGACTGTATCTATCGTAATCGCCCATTCATCTAGCATAAGCTTACACATTACCTCATTTCTGAGCTCGACTGTATCTATCGTAATCGCCCATTCATCTAGCATAAGCTTACACATTACCTCATTTCTGAGCTGGACTGTATCTATCGTAATCGCCCATTCATCTAGCATAAACTTACATATTACCTCATTTCTGAGCTGGACTGTATCTATCGTAATCGCCCATTCATCTAGCATAAGCTTACACATTACCTCATTTCTGAGCTGGACTGTATCTATCGTAATCGCCCATTCATCTAGCATAAGCTTACACATTACCTCATTTCTGAGCTGGACTGTATCTATCCTAATCGTCCATTCATCTAGCATAAGCTTACATATTACCTCATTTCTGAGCTGGACTGTATCTAACGTAATCGTCCATTCATCTAGCATAAGCTTACACATTACCTCATTTCTGAGCTGGACTGTATCTATCCTAATCGTCCATTCATCTAGCATAAGCTTACATATTACCTCATTTCTGAGCTGGACTGTATCTATCGTAATCGCCCATTCATCTAGCATAAGCTTACATATTACCTCATTTCTGAGCTCGACTGTATCTATCGTAATCGTCCATTCATCTAGCATAAGCTTACACAATACCTCATTTCTGAGCTGGACTGTATCTATCGTAATCGCCCATTCATCTAGCATAAGCTTACACATTACCTCATTTCTGAGCTGGGCTGTATCTATCGTAATCGCCCATTCATCTAGCATAAGCTTACACATTACCTCATTTCTGAGCTCGACTGTATCTATCGTAATCGCCCATTCATCTAGCATAAGCTTACATATTACCTCATTTCTGAGATGGACTGTATCTATCGTAATCGCCCGTTCATCTAGCATAAGCTTACACATTACCTCGTTTCTGAGCAGGACTGTATCTATCGTAATCGCCCATTCATCTAGCATAAGCTTACACATTACCTCATTTCTGAGCTCGACTGTATCTATCGTAATCGCCCATTCATCTAGCATAAGCTTACACATTACCTCATTTCTGAGCTGGACTGTATCTATCGTAATCGCCCATTCATCTAGCATAATCTTACACATTACCTCATTTCTGAGCTCGACTGTATCTATCGTAATCGCCCATTCATCTAGCATAAGCTTACATATTACCTCATTTCTGAGATGGACTGTATCTATCGTAATCGCCCATTCATCTAGCATAAGCTTACACAATACGCGTGCCTGGCGACTTTTAAATTAATCTGCTTCTCACATACATCCAGCTACCCCAGGTGACCTGCAACCAGGAGACATCAATACGTGTGTACGCGCGTGAGTGCGTGCGTGCGTTCATATGAGCGTGCGTGCCTCATACTCGCTAACGTAGATTCTGACAATTCATGAGCAATGGACCTTTCCATTTTTAGCTATGACCCGCCCATCTCTGGCTAAGCTCCACCCACACCTCGCTCGTGTTGGGATCGATCGATCTCTGAACTTCCTGACTAGCAATTTCCAGAAAGCTATACACGTAAGCAACAGCGCCCAGTCAAATTTGCCGCATTAGAATTAGTTTCAAAATGTTCAACGGTATGTTTATTAAATACTACAGACCTATATTTCGTACAACGTGTCGGACTATTAAGAATTTAAGACGGGCCATGCATGTCTGTATGATTGCTGTATTCTGCGGCTGTAGTAGTAGAAACATGCTACAGTTGCAATCAGTCTTCTTAGCTTTTGCCCACCGCGTCTTGTCCTCCGCCGAGACCATTAGCTTCCTCGGGTCCATTCCGTTCGTGTTCTCGCGAGATGTCCTACGCTAAACTGGAGAGAAATAGCTCTCCTGGATATTGGCCGGCCATTAGCATAGTAATTTTCCCAAGAATTTCGGGATTTGCTTTCTTAAATACTAGGACAGTTAAAGTGCAAAGAAGTCAACTCTGTATATAACAAAGTATAATATTTAATCTAAAAGGCACTCATGGAAATCCTGGAAAGTCATGGAAAATCAGTGTTTTAATGATAGGTCATGGAAAAGTCATGGAAAATCAGTGTTTTAATGATAGGTCATGGAAAAGTCATGGAAAATCAGTGTTTTAATCATAGGTCATGGAAAAGTCATGGAAAATCAGTGTTTTAATCATAGGTCATGGAAAAGTCATGGAAAATGGTAATCATGTAAAATAAAAAGAAATCTGTTGGCATAAACATGATAAATAATCTCTATGAAATACAAATTACGGCAACAGCTCATCAAAACAAGACTGTGGCTTGGTTGTTGCAATATTCAGACATTTTGCAGAATAACTCTGATCTTATTTTTGGAGCTATATCATAAATTTTATACAAATCTAGATATTAATTCTCAGAGGTTATGGAACTTGTTAATTCTGGTCTTGAAAAGTAATGGAAAAGTGATAGAATTTCAAGCACAGAAAGGTGTACCATCCCTGTTATAGATTATGCTCTAATGTTTGTTCACAGGTCTCTGACCAGTTTATGGATTTCATTCAAGAACCTTCACTATCCAAAATACTGATTTGCACGGGTCAAAGCATTATTTAGCTATGTGGGCAGTGATCTGTAATGTTTAAGGCACCATGATTAGCCTTGGATCTAACTACTCAATCTGATTCATTTTATACCCCGCCAAAAAATTTGGTGGGGTATTATGTAATGGCGCTGTCTGGGCGGGCGGGCAGGCATACGAGCGGCTGAGTGGTTTCCGGATGATAACTATGTTACCGTTCGTCTGATCGCATTGAAACTTCATAGGGTGGTTGGACTAGGTCTTGGGAAGACACTTATCGAAATCGACAATGATCCGAAATCCACGATGGCCGCCAGCCACTGGCGGCCATCTTGAAAATTTGTTTCCGGATGATAACTCTGTTACCGTTTATCAGATCGCTTTGAAACTCCACGGAGTGGTTGGACTAGGTCTGGGAAATCGAAATCGACAATAATCCGAAATCCAAGATGGCCGCAAACCACCGGTGGCCATCTTGAAAATTGGTTTCTGGATGATAACTCCGTTATCGTTTATCGGATCGTTTTGAAACTTCATAGAGTGGTTGGCCTATGTCTGCGTAAGAAGCCTGTCTAAATCGATGATGTTCCAAAATCCAATATGGCCACCACACATGGGTGACCGTCTTGAAAATAGGTTTCCGGATGATAAGTCTGTTATCGTTTATCGGAGCGCTATGAAACTTCATAGGGTGGTTCGAATACCACTGGGGAAGAAACCTATCGAGATTGACAATGGTCCGAAATCCAAGATGACCGCCAGCCACCGGTGGCCATCTTGAAAGTTGGTTTCCAGATGATAACTCCGTTACCGTTTATCGGATCACTTTGAAACTTCATAGGGTGGTTGGATTAGATCTGGGGAAGAAACCTATCGAAATTGACAATGATCTGAAATTCAAGATGGCCACCAGCCACATCTTGAAAATTGGTTTCCGGATGATAACTCTGTTCCAATTTATCGGATCGCTTTGAAACTTCATAGGGTGGTTGAACTAGGTATGGAGAAAAAACCTATCGAAATTGACGATGATCCGAACTCCAAGATGGCCGCCAGCCGTGGGCTGCCATCTTGAAAGTTGGTTTCTGGATGATATCGCCATTACCATTTATCGGATCGCTTCGTAGGGTCGTTGGAATATGTCTGGTGAAGAAACATATCGAAATTTACGATAATCCGAAATCCAATATGGTCACCAGTTAACGGCAGCGATCTTGAAAATTGGTTTCCGGACGATACCTCCTTGACCGTTTAACGGATCGCTTTGACACTTCATAAGAATGACTGGTCTGATGGGTCTGAGGAAGAAATACATATTTTCTGATAGCTCTCATTCATTGGTTTGTCATCATAGCGGGGTATTATGCGCCTTCTGCGGAGCTCTTGTTAATTTTACGATTAAAATCTTTTCAACAACTTCCAGACAAACCGTTTTTCTGATTTAAGCAGATTTCTGAACCCAGTAATAGTGAATGCTTTATTCTTAATTAGAAATTCTTTTCAGAAAACGAGCAAAGTTCTTGTCAGTCCAGTATCATTTCCCAGGGTCTGTCCATACACTGAGGCATGCAATCTTGACATCTCACTGAGACAACCCTTAAATTATTGTTTGTTTGGCAATTGGGGGAACTCAAACATTATTGACATGCCATGGACAATGTGTGCAATTTTTAGCTCACCTGGCCAGAATATCCAAGTGTGGTTATGCCCTGGCGACCGTCCATCTGTTATCCGTCGTCCGTCCGTCAACTTTTGCTTTAAAACCTCCTAAATCACTTAGCAGATTTTAGCCAAACTTGACTGAAAGCATCCTATTGTTGTAGGCTCCAGAACCTTTATTCAGTGTATTGATTGGTCAATTGTTTGGATGAAAATCTTAGATTTTATGAAAGATTTATGCGAAATTGTCAAAATGTATCTCCTCCCTAGAAACTTGACAGATTTCAAGTAAGTTTGGTTAGAATCACCATAATGTGACAGATTTCAGGATTTCTATTAAGAATTTTGCTTCATCATTTTTTGGAGTGAAAGTCTTAGATTTTATGAAAGATATACCAGAAATTGTCAACACACATCTCCTTATCCGCTTGACGGATTTCAAGCAAATTTAATTAGAATTACCATATGGAAGCTATATGATTCTAGCATGCTGGGCTCCAGGTATTCTATTCAGAATTGTGCTTGGTAACTTGTTTGGGTGAAAATTCTAACTTTTTATGAAAAATTTACCAGATATTGTCAATAATGCATCTCGTCCTTAAGTAACCAATTGGTGGATTTTATCCAAATTTGACTGGAAGGATCCTACTGTAGTAAAATTACGCACCATGTCATGCAAATGGTTCAAAAGCTAATGGTTCAGGTGAGCGTCACGTGCCCTTCTTTGGCCCCTTGTTCATACAGTCTTGCAGTCTCTGAGAGTTGGCTTTGTCTTAGCCATTAACAGTGTGCAGTACGTAGCACAATTAAAATTAATTACACAACTTATCATTCAAAAGGAAATTGAATGGTAACATCTCTCTGATGTAATTGCTAAAAATACTTATTGAATCTGCAAACTAATGGCTAGCTCATAATTGTCAGGGTGGCAGAATTTACTTGTTACTATAGCCCTGCTGGCTACGGGCCTGTGCAGCTTTAGCACAGACCAGGGTTTCAGTTGACAACATAAACAAGTGCGCCACACTATAATTGCAACATAGGCACCTGCCCTAAATGTATAAAATTTGACAGACAGACTAACAAACCGACTTGCGAGGCACAACTAAAATGCCATTTAACAGAAAACTCACATCTGAAAATGATTATAAAGATTATGCTAACCATTTTGGTCATCCTGCGTTTCCAATGTCTCAATTACAAGACAACTATAGATCTAAGCTGTTGAATATTTTGACGATAATTTGACTGTGAGCTGTTGTAACTCCCAGCCAAATTAGTTTCAATATATTCAACAAAATATTCCTTATGGCAAAAATAATTTGTATTGTATGGTCTATAAGGATGAAAGGGATGATGTAGAATATGATATTAATTAACCCTTTCAAAATGCAGATTAAAAATTATAATGTTTCGAAATGTTTTAATTTTGAAATGATTTTAATGATTGGCCGAATGTTGCAGCTTCAACATACAACCAAAAGATTAAACAAAAATGGAAATAATTAGGTGGATTCCAGGTGTGAATAGTGTTAAGTTGGACTCCGGCACTAATATTGTGGAATGTGTTGATTATATATGCATTGTATCAAGTGTAAATAATTCATTCTGCTACATGTGAGAATCGTTAAACATCAAGCATACAATGTATTGTTAGAGTTGTGTTTATTACAGCACCACCATCCCACCTCGTGTTCATTACATCCACCACCATGTGTATGTAGGGATGGCGTATGGTGGTGGATGTGATAGACATTTTGAGAATAGTTTTCAGTTATCCAAGATCGCTTAACATGGAAAATAATGCATGCCGCCTGCGTTCAATGTAGCCCCCTCTCTATTTCAGTCTGGCTCGCAAGTCCAGCTACCATAATTCATTAAATCCAGGACCAACCCACCCGGCAATGGATTTGCACCAGTATATTCGCGACTATGGCTACAGCATTGCTTTAAACCTGTATCACGAAATATGGAAGGAGCAGCATAAGGCTTCCAATTCCCATACGTAAGGAGTACCAGTCGGCACCAGTATTCGTGTGGCATAAAACACTATTCCAGAGCACCCGTGTGTTATAAATTAATAATTTCTTCGGTTTCCTATTTAACAAGTTATTCTCCATTCGAGTGTATGCGCTATGTCCAACAAATAGGGGCAAGAACCGCCTAAAATACATCTTATAGTGTCTAGACGTATATATTTTGCCGTGTATGAGCAAGGCCATTTTGGAAAAAAAGGTTCCGTCATTGCGATGACGCAACAAAATGGTCGGTCATAATCTTAGAGGTGTATTCTCGGCATAGCACGAAGCTACGGCTCTATGTTTAAATTGGGGTCCGTTCCTGACTTGAGTGTACCGAGTCCTGCTTTCTTGAGGTCACCTCGTAGCACGCTTAGCAGATTTATGCAATGACGTCCTCTCCTGGCTTTGTATTTGCTGGCTCGCGAGCAGGGCGAATTCCAAGGCTCTCTGTGTCTCATCTGACATCCTTAGCACATGGCCAAACATGGACCACCTTTGCTGGGCGACTTTTATGGACAGCGGCGACGTATTACACATCTTGTATAGTGCGTAACTGGAAATTATGTTGTCTGGCCATCGGTGTCCAGTGACCTGGTGCGTATGGGTTTGCTGTGGCAGACATCGGGTTTGTCTAGAGCTGCCTTTGGAGCTGCCCAGTTATACAGCGTCAAGGATATGGAGGTTGCATAGTATAAACGTAGTCTTTTTTATGAAGGGCATCTTTGATTTACGAATCCATAGCTTCCAGCTGGACTGGAAAGCTATGTTCCCCATGACGCAGCGTACAGCAATGTCAGCAGTACTGCAAAGCAGTGAGCCCAGGATTTTATTTTTCCTCCATGGTTCGCCGCCACGAAGTGGATCATCATTTTCTTTAGTTTCATGTTTTGTAGATAGGTATATGTGGGTGAACTCCGTTTTGGATTCATTGATAAACAGATTCTCAATGTTTAGTTTGCTTGCAGTTATTGGGAGAAGTTCGTCAAGGGGTTTCGTTTTCTCGTCTATGGGCCTTTTAGAATCATTTTTGACCTAATGCTTATGACGTCATCCTACAGGCGGCTTAGCTGATTATGACGCCATATGACTTCAGATTGATAGATGGATACTCCGGAAAGGTGAATTATTTGGCATGTTCCATGTGACTGGATTCGGGAAGAAATAGGCTCCCGGTAATGGACCTTTCCATTTTTAGCCATGCCCCGCCAATCACTAGCTAAACTCCACCCACACCTCGCCGTGTTGGGATTGATCGATCCCCAAATGCCCTAGCTATCAATTTCCTGAAAACTATACAGGGAAGCTGTTGAATATTTTTGCAACTAATTTGACTGGGTGCTGTTGCTGCCTATGGGAGCAACAGCGCCCAGTCAAATTAGTTGCAAAATATTCAACATAATATTTAGTAAATAGTAAAAGCAAACAATTTGTACAACAACGCATAGACCGCCTTCAAATATGCGTTCGTGACGTACTTATCGACGTCATTCATGACGGCATTCATTATGATGTCATTGTACATATCACGCAGTTCATTATGACTTCGTATGATGCGTGGGTACTCTGGAAAGGTGAAGTGCAGCATCATAATCTCTGCCTAGCGTCGCCATCTAATTAATATTTAATTAATTGGTATCTAGTGCATATTTGTTCTGACAGTCAGTGACTTTCTGAGATAACAAACATGCCGTTTGTGTTCCGAAAGATGTATTTTAGCAGGGTGCGGATTTTATATTCTAGTCAGCGTTTCGCGTAGGAATAATTACATTTTAATTATCAAATATGTTTAGCTAACATCAGTATGTAAATTATGCCGTTGCCATCTGACGACATATGACAGGGTGCAGGATGACGTCATGATCACTACGTCATAAATGATTCTATTTGCCCCGTCTTTAACTCTTAATGGTCCGACACGTTGTACGAATTGTATGTCTCTGCTATTTAACAAACATGTTGTTGATTATTTCGAATATTTCGAAACTAATTTGACTTGACGCTGTAGGTAAAAACATCGCCCAGTCAAATTAGTTTCAAAATTTTCAATAGCTTACCTGCATAGTTTTCTGGAAATTGATAGTCAGGGAGCTCAGAGATCGATCGATCCCAACACGAGCTAGGTGTGGGTGGAGCTTAGCTAGAGATGGGCGGGGCATAGCTAAAAAGGGAAATGACCAGTGGAGTGGTTAGTTGCTAACAAAGAACAAGAAGAGAATAATGAACACTTGTTTAGATTACATGTGGTAATAACATAACGCTTGTTTAGATTACATGTGGTAATAACATAACGCTTGTTTAGATTACATGTGGTAATAACATAACGCTTGTTTAGATTACATGTGGTAATAACATAACGCTTGTTTAGATTACATGTGGTAATAACATAACGCTTGTTTAGATTACATGTGGTAATAACATAACGTTTTTCTA
Organism: Chaetoderma sp. LZ-2023a; assembly: GCA_034401795.1. Lineage (NCBI taxonomy): Eukaryota > Metazoa > Mollusca > Caudofoveata > Chaetodermatida > Chaetodermatidae > Chaetoderma > Chaetoderma sp. LZ-2023a. The sequence goes on along the minus strand of CM067361.1, from coordinate 76,066,292 downwards.
CCGTAAAATAGAATTATCAGACCCGCCACGCGTAAATGCTGTCTGTAATACTATCCCGTTTACCCCCAGAGAGCCTCTCGCTACGCTTTGCATACTTGAAGATATTAAAGGAAATGACTAGGGAACTAACAAATACTCTTTATTGATAGATTTGGATAATAATCAACCTATAGCCACCAATAAAAAACCAGAAATAAATCGGAATAATTTGAAAAAGCAAATAAATACCATTTATGTCACTGGCGGGAACCAATTAGTGATGTGTGTGGTGCTGTGTGCTCTGGTGTAGCCTAGTGAATAAATAATACTCGCTACAGATGGTCATATAATCTCAGTTATATTCACGCTAAACTGATTAGCGACTACTTCCTGCAGGTAAAATAATGTTGAATTTTAAAACAATTTGACTGAAAGCCGTTGTTCCCAGAGACAGGATCTAAATTCAGTTACACGAATTTCAAAATATTCAGTAAGCATCATGTTGCGACCATGGAAACCAGCAGCGTATTTTGAAATCATTTTGACCGAAACGCGTTGATTCCACCGGAAACAGTGACCTTGAAATATAATGGTTTCAAAAGGATCAATAGTGAACTAACAGTAGTGAGTTAATCGCTCTACATTGGCGCCTATATTGAATAGCATTGCTTCCGCTTACGAAACTATATTAAGTTTTGCTTTTGTTATATTCGATTACGCTGTATACCTGCACATGCAGTTTACACACGGCGGAGTAGGAAGCACCAGCTACGTTACTAACTGGTTCCAAGTTAAGCACTCCTAGATTTAATAAATGCTTTTTCTCAAATAATTCCGATTCATTTCCATTTTTACCGATGGTAGTTTATTTAATATTGTATGAAATTATCAATAAACATCATTTGTTATTTCCATTTTCCCTTCCCTTAACAAAGATAACTGTTGTAATAGTGTGTCGGGTTAGCCTATATCAACTAATCTGCCGAAAGAGAAAGCTGGATTGATTTCATATTCATTATTCATTATAATCGAAGTCTGCTTTGACGCTCAAGTGGCTTTGTGGCAGATATTTGGAGAGACGGATGGGCTAGATAGAGTTAGCGCAATTTTGTTTCTATTCGGCCTTCCTATCTGTCCAAACTCCGTTATATGGTCGGTTGAGAGATACCCATGGCGGTGTTCATGAAGGATAAGTAAGGGTCATGTACCCAGTCACAGGTATCAACTCTTGGCAGATCGATAGAGTGATGTAAATAACACATTTCCACATCGGCTTACACGCATGCCACACCCGCCTCGAAAAAACCCAATGTACCGTCATGATTTAACGTTCATGTGTACCCCTGTTTTGAACTCCGACACCACCCCACCACCAGCACCACCACCACCACCACCACCACCACCAAACCTAGATGTATACACGCTTGTGTTTACCTGAACAATGTTATTCAATTACATTAAACCTGAACTAGCTTCAATGCAGGAGCCAGAATGATAGTTTGTACGTATGTAGCCACATTAGTGTGATAGCTTGTGTTCTGTTACCTATCATGCATGAACATTTATTACTGGGGTTAATGTAGATGTGGGCTGAAAACGGCTTCTGAAGTGGTCTACAGGATGTTAAATTGTAGCCCAAAAGAAAAGTGTATTTAAAATTTTACTACTGGAATAATTGTCTTGGTACCAGAGTTAGATATTCCAATGGTAAATCTAAAAAACCTATTCCATTGATCTGTACATGCATGTACGGGCGGCCGCGGCGGCGGGCTGTTTGGCAGGGGTTAAGGGCTGGAGTGCTTTTGTGGTGCAGGGTGTCAGGGGTGGGGAGGTGGGTGGGGGTGGGGGTGGGGTGGGTGTGTGTGTGGGGGCGTACGTACACGGGTGCGTGCGCATGTGAAAGGGAAAAATGAATTAAGAATGCATTGACATTTGCGCAGACCGATGCTTCAACAGACGTTCGATGGTGGAGGAAATGAGTGAGGTGTGTTGTTTGTTTTGTGTGTGCGTGTATACGTATGTAAGTGCATGCGTGCGTGCGTTCGCGCGCGCGTGTGTGCTTGCACGCATGCATGTGTGCGTTTGTGAGTTTATGCGTGAGCGTGTGTGAGCGTGTGTGTATGCGTGTATGCGTGCGTGCATGCGTGCGTGTGCACATATCTCAGTAAAATTAATCTAAGAACTAGATTGTTCGGTCGATGCTGCGACATCGCAAATCTCCACGTTACCGCTTTGGACTTTTGACACCCCAACCCACCCTCGGGGCGGAGTCAAATGTAAATGTCCTTTTTGCACTCCGCAATCATATGGGTAACTCACATACTAAATTTGTTTGAATGTCGTGCAAAAGTGTCAGAGGAGTTGCATTATAATTAATTTCATGACTTTCTGACCCCATTCCCAACCCTTGGGGCGGGGACAAATGTAAATGTGCTCATCCACTCCACGTTGATATGGGTAAATGGCATATTAAATTTGGTTAAATTCTGTCTAAAGGTTTAGGAGGAGTTGCATTCCAATCACATTTTGGCCCCAACCTCACCCACGCATTGGGTGCGGGGCCAAATCTAAATGTACTCACGCACTCCACATTGTAATGGGTAACTTACATACCAAATTTGGTTGAATTTTGTCAAACAGTTTGGCACGAGTTGCATTACAATTAATTTCATCCACTTCACATTGATATGGGCAACTCACATAACACATGTGGTTGAATTCCGTCCAATGTTTTCAGAGGAGTTGCATTACAATCAATGTTTTTTACTTTTTGACCCCATACCCACTCTCCCCTGGGGGCGGCGCCGAACCTAAATGCGCGCACGTACTCCCCATTGGTATAGGTAACTCAGGTACCAAATTTGGTTGAATTCTGTCCAAGGTTTTCGGAGGAGATGCGTAACAATCAATTTCGGCATGTGAAGATTTAACCTTTTAACACCTCCCCTGCACCTTGGAGGCGGAGCCAAATATAAATGGCCTCATGCATTCCGCAACCATATGGGTAACTCTCTTAACATATTTGGGTTAGTTCCGTCCCACGGTTTCGGAGGAGATGAGTTATACTCAATTTGAGTTATTGACCCCAATGTAGGCGGAGCCGAATCTAGACCGTGTCTTGCAAAGCACACTCATATGAGTAGCCCACATACCAAATTTGGCCTAATTCCACCAACTGGTTTGGGAGGAGATAGCGTGACGGATGGATGGACAGACAGAGGGACGGAGGCGATTTTAATCTCCCCGATATGCCTATGCTCCTAGCATTGCGTGAGTGAAAGGCTTACTATAAGAGATTCATGTTATGTGCATTGCTTCTAAGAATAACGTGTGCGCGTGCGGTTATTTCCCAAAACGGATGAATGCCTTTTAACCAGTTTGACAGGAAGTTATATATGTGTGTGTGTGTGTGTGTGTGTGTGTGTGTGTGTGGGTGGGTGGGTGGGTGGGTGGGTGGGTGGGTGGGTGGGTGGGTGGGTGTGTGTGTGTGTGTGTGTGTGTGTATCACAGCAAGTTTAGATTTATCGCGTATTGCGATTATTTCCTGACGGCTTACAGCAGTCAGATAGTTAAAATGAACTTAGTTCATCAATTGTTTTTCCGCGACTGCACCTCATCGCAAAATATCGGAAATATTGTGTCAGCGAAAAGTTCAAACGATCGGAATATGGTCTACTCTTTTGTCTTACATCACACCATCCAGAGAAGTAAATTCTTAGGCGGCGCTGCGCTCAATTCAGATTTCCTCGCGGCGAACATTGATGAGGGAGAATGTGTATACACGGTGACATGACTATTGAAATGTGTTGTAGACAGTTATATTTAGTGGGACATATGTTTGGGACCATTGACCTTGATTTATTTGCACATAGTTAATATATATATATATATATATATATATATATATATTATTATTATTATTATTATTATTATTATTATTATTATCGACAGAAATCTATAGACATATTAAAGATGGACGTTGAGAGATGGGAATGGCGATCTCTTGAAAACATCTTCGTGAATTCCTCATCCACACTTAAGGGTGTCAAACAGCTGCTGATAGAGTTTCATTTCTGTAACCCTTCATCTACAGCCCTGCCCTGCAGCGTGGAACCGAACAACCCACAAAGTTATCGAGGAATCATGTCGCTTATTAGGAGAATACAGGCTGCTGGATACAGGAACTTTTACAGTGACAGGAATCCAGCGTGCGGTGACAAGTCCACAGCGATACACGTCAGAGGCAGTAACACGATCTGTCATCATACACACTACATCAAAGTGTTATAGCACACACGTACAGACGCACACACAGACCAACACGCAGACACACGTACAGACGCACGTACAGACGCACACACAGACGCACACGCATACGTACACGCAGACGTACACGCAAACCGCACGCGCAGACACGCACGCACGCACGCACGCACGCACGCACGCACGCACACAAACGCACACGTACACGTACACGTACACGTACACGTACACGTACACGCACACACAGACGCACACACAGACGTACACGCAGACCCACCCACAGACGAACGGTCAGACGCACGTACAAACGCGCGTACAAACACGCGCACGCATGCGCATATATAGACACATACACGTGTTTGTAACAGTATTAACGCGCATTACCTTAATGTATATACTATCCCGTGTTCACTAACTCTCAAATGATTGACATTCTAGAAATGATATGAAAATTTACAAAATATACACAAATTCGTTTGTTTTGTTTAGTAAATTAATTTTAAATAAGAATTGTATCTATTGTTTTAAAGTTCGACCAAAAATCACATTCTTCAACTCTTTCGTTACTTGATATAAATATGACCCTGTGAGATTTTGCACATCTACCAGTTTCAGTTTGTCAGTTTCATGTTTATTACACTCAGGTTACCTAGGCAGCATATGAGGGTACATATTTATAACAATTATTATGGCGAGTAAAGTGAGAAAATATACAGTGATTATCACGAGGTTAATAAATAAATACTAATTACATTAATAACGGCGATAATAGACTTGGTGACTTATTTTTTCTTGGCATATAAAAGGTATTTACCAAATTTTTGGAGAACTGGCCTGTTGAATTTGAAAGAAGTCTTTTAGGTTTTTCTATCGAGTTATTGGTTAGGGAGTAAGGGATTAGTCTTTGTCGTTCAGTGCTAAATTTTGTGCAATGAAAAAGAAAGTGTAATTCGTCACCTATGTAATTATATGCATTACAGATGCGCTCATTTCGATCAATCCTCTCCCATCTCTTGGCCTCCATGTCTAGTTGGTGATTTAATGTTCTGAACTCGCGCATAGTTATAGCGTCACGCGATATGGCAATATAACAAAATATTTTTCAAATACCGAATCACTGATTATATTATTGTAAATCGTTAATCGGCTTGAATTGGAAATTTCAGCTCTACATTTTTCATTGAATTGAGTGTGTAAAGTTATTCTTACCTGCCTAGTGATGTTAGTCTTATTCACGTTTTCTGCGTTAAAGGCTGTATCAAATCCTGTTATTGTTAGTATTTCTTTAGCTTTTTCTATCCATTTAAATTTGATATTCTTTGTCTCCGTATACTGTAGGCGGGTATAGTAAAGAATAGACGAAAGCTTTCCATATCCAGCGTTAACACTGTATTATAATATTTAATGGGTACTTACAACCTACAATTTTTTGGAAACCACTTGGTGGATCTCTGTATAGATCATAACATTCGGGGTACTCTTCTTCATTTGTAACATAATTTTATAAAATCGTATTTGTCAATCTTCTCCTCCGAAACCACTTGACGGATCGATTCAAAACTCATGAAATATCATCTAGAGCATCGGCTGAACCAAGTTTGTTCAAGGGAATTTGATTAGCCGAGAACTTTGGTGGCCATCTTGAATGACCTAGTTTTCGTGAAAACGACTTCTTCTCCAGAACCGCTGAACAGATCGGGCCGAAATTTGTGTGATATAATTAGGGACTGAGGAGCATTAGAGTTTGTTCAAGACAATTTGATACGTCCAAAAACCTGGCCGCCATCGACCAATCAAAATTCAGCATGATTGGCGGCCATTTAGAATTTTTTTATTTGTTGAAATTTGAAGCCGAAATTGGTTTTAGGTGGGATTTTGGGTCTTCTGATTCCAAATTTGCCATTTTCAATACTGTCGGGTGAATGGTTTGGCGGCCATGTTGGATCATTTTCCCGCCAAATTCCTCCATAGTAAAGCAATTGGAAAATTTAAATTCCTTCTCCTCAGAAACCACTGGGTGGATTTCAATTATATTTTGCAGGAAGCATTGTTAGGTAATAGAGATCTGATTTTGTTCAAACAACGCTGGTCAGCCTATTAGGCCGGTGGCCATTTTGGATTTTGTAGTATTTCGGGAAACGTATTTAAAAATCTTCTCCGAAACGACTTGGCGGATAGATTCAAAACTCGTGAAATATCATCTAGGGCATTGGCTGAACCAAGTTTGTTCAAGGGTATTGGATTGGCCGAAAACTTGGGTGGTCATCTTGAATGACCTAGTTTTCGTGAAAACGACTTCTTCTCCAGAACCGCTAAAAGGATTGGGCCGAAATTTGGCTGGTATGATTAGGGACTGAGGAGCATTAGAGTTTATTCAAGAGAAATTGATAAGTCAAAAACCATGGCCGCCATCTACCAATCAAAATTCAGCATGATTGGCGGGCATTTTGAATTTTTTAATTTGTTGAAATTTGAAGCCGAAATTGGTTTTAGGTGGGTTTTTGGGTCTTCTGATTCCAAATTTGCCATTTTCAATACTGTCGGACTAACGGGTTGGCGGCCCTCTAGGATCGTTTTCCCACCAAAACTGCCAATACTAAAGCAATTGGAGAATTGAATTGCCTTCTTCTCAAGAAGAACTAGACCGATTTCTTTTATATTTTTTTACTGCCTTTGTTGACACACGATTGTTTGTTTTTCAAATCCACATTCAATGATGGGTAGACTGGTCGGATAAAGAGGATTCCTACTGTAACCTCACATAATTCCATAAAACTGACAGCATTAATCCAACTTGATCAAATCTAAGAGGCTATTTAGGCTCTAAGCCACCTATAAGAGCTGGCTCAGATAAGGTTCTCGTCTTAGCGACCGGGATGCCAGCAACTCCCCCCACCCCGGTGCATCGCCGCTTGCCGCTATATTTGTTATTATTATTATTATTATTATTATTATTATTATTATTATTATTATTATTATTATTATTATTATTATGTCGTCTTCAGGCCGTAAGGGTTAACGTCACTATTTTTTCTCACTGTCTGCCAGGTAGCGTTACGGTCACCATGTGATCTTGCTGTCCACCCGGTAGCGCCACCGTCCAGTCTGGGACTATCTCCCAGCAGTGTGAATGCAAACAGATATATCGGCTTTATATTAACATACATAGTACACGCAATAGTTAAACAGGATTAGGCAATGAGAAAGAGACCGTAGGCTTCTTTCTCATTGCCTAATCCTGTTGAACTATTTCGTGTATATAAAATAAATAAAATATGTTTAAATCAAATTCGCTTATGCTAATTTAAACCCTGACGAGTGCCTTAGTATATGAAGGAGTTAGCCCATCCTTTAGCTTTAGACAGCTGTATATTTTTCTATACATATCGTTTATTCGCACTCAGGTCGCTTTACACAGCATATGAGTAACATATAATACAACATTTATGGTGGTAGTGAATATTTATCTATGTAAATAGTAATAACCTAGTAGCAGTAGTAGTAGTAGCAGTAGTAGTAGTAGTAGCAGTAGTAGTAGTAGTAGTAGTAGTAGTAGTAGTAGTAGTAGTGGTGGTGGTGGTAGTAGTAGTAGTAGTAGTAGTAGTAGTAGTGGTAGTGGTGGTGGTGGTAGTAGTAGTAGTAGTAGTAGTAGTAGTAGTAGTAGTAGTAGTAGTAGTAGTAGTAGTGGTGGTGGTGGTAGTAGTAGTAGTAGTAGTAGTAGTAGTAGTAGTAGTGGTAGTGGTGGTGGTGGTAGTAGTAGTAGTAGTAGTAGTAGTAGTAGTAGTAGTAGTAGTAGTAGTAGTGGTGGTGGTGGTAGTAGTAGTAGTAGTAGTAGTAGTAGTAGTAGTGGTAGTGGTGGTGGTGGTAGTAGTAGTAGTAGTAGTAGTAGTAGTAGTAGTAGTAGTAGTAGTAGTGGTGGTGGTAGTAGTAGTAGTAGTAGTAGTAGTAGTAGTAGTAGTAGTAGTAGTAGTAGTAGTAGTAGTGGTGGTGGTGGTGGTAGTAGTAGTAGTAGTAGTAGTAGTAGTAGTAGTAGTAGTAGTAGTAGTAGTAGTAGTAGTAGTAGTGGTGGTGGTAGTAGTAGTAGTAGTAGTAGTAGTAGTAGTAGTGGTGGTGGTGGTAGTAGTAGTAGAAGTAGTAGTAGTAGTAGTAGAAGTAGTAGTAGTAGTAGTAGTAGTAGTAGTAGTAGTAGTAGTAGTAGTGGTGGTGGTGGTAGTGGTAGTAGTAGTAGTAGTAGTAGTAGTAGTAGTAGTAGTAGTAGTGGTGGTGGTGGTAGTGGTAGTAGTAGTAGTAGTAGTAGTAGTAGTAGTAGTAGTAGTAGTAGTAGTAGTAGTAGTAGTGGTGGTGGTGGTGGTAGTGGTGGTAGTGCTAGAAGTTTCATGTTATGTGTTGAGAAGAGTTGGAGAAATTTGAAGAAATTTGGTCCTTTGCGATAATATTTTGGCAAAATGTTTACTCGTTTATTTTGAAAGAATTCACAAATGAATAAGTAGTCGGACTCGCCTCCGATTTCATTCTTATTACAGAATTTACAAACACGTTCTGCACTGTTAGTTCCACCCGCTCTCCCTTTTCTATTGGTAGACAATGGCTGCTTGTTCTAAATCTTGTAAACAGTACTTTGTTTCTATCGCCAGGTTTTAAGAGATACCCTTCTCTTCCCCAATTTATTTTAAAACTGTTATATATTTCCCCTTTCCATGACTCATTCAGTTGTGCGTGCCATGACTGTATAAATTGACCCTCAAGATTTTTGGTTATTGTTGTTTGTGTGTGGTTAAGATTATGTATTACTTGGTTTCTCCAGAGGTGGCTGTGTCCTGCATTTTATAGTATCGTTTTTCATAGAGGTTAGCTATCTATATTGTGTACCGTTTTGATGTGAGGCTAGTAAAATGTACTTGTATAACTTAGCTGTGAGTTTAGTTTGTTTCCCTGAAATCAGTTTTAGCCAGTATGTTTTTATGCATTGTTGTATCACTAGTTGTATCGATATTTCACATAACTCACCATATATCATGTAGTTTGATGTACTGCGCTTAACCTTTAGGAGATATCTTAGGAAATCTAGCCTTGTTTTTCTAATAAATTACATGTTTCTATTCCAATTAGTTCACACCCATACAACAGAATTGGCTCAATCATAGCATACACTCACAGATATACTTTGATATGGCAATCTAATGGTAAGTCTCGTTGTCTATCTCGGCGATGCAATGCGACTGAAGCTTTTTGACTTGTTCAGCTATATTCCTTTCCGCTAAGAGAAGGCGTCTGTTATAAGAGAAGTGTATTCCCAGATATGTGTAATTGTTAACAATTTCAACTTCTTTAGTTTTTAGATAAAACTTTAGTTTTTCCAATATCTTTCCATGCTTCCAAACACAACTACCGTTGTTTTATCTACATTAATTTTAAGTTTCCGTTGATCGCAATATTGGTCAAAAACATTTAGGGTTTCTTGTATGACGTAACTTGTGTTTGAGAATATGCTATGTAATCAGCATACAGGAGCAATAACAAGTTAACGAGGCTGGATAATCCGTCTTCATCATTAATTAGCTCAATTTGCTTACAATTTCGATTTTGCAGAAAATGTTCTTGATCGTTTAAATATATTGCGAAGCGAATTGCTAAGGAATTTTCTCCTTGGCGAACTCCTCGTGTACACATAAAGGAGAGAGAGAGAGAGAGAGAGAGAGAGAGAGAGAGAGAGAGAGAGATAGAGAGAGAATTATTTACTTTAACAGTTGATTTTAAATTATTATAAATACTTTTAATTACATTAAACATTTTACCGGTAATATTGGGGGGGGAGGGGGAGAGGAGAGAGCGAGAGAGAAAAAGAGAGAGAAAAAAAGAGAGAGAGAGAGAGAGAGGGAAAGGGGGAGGGGGAGGGAGGGAGGGCGGGAGAGAGAGCGAGAGAGAGAGAGAGAGAGGGGGGGGGGGGGTAGGGGAGAGGAGAGAGCGAGAGAGAGAAAATTATTTACTTTAACAGTCGATTTAAAATTATTATAAATACTTTTAATTACATTAAACATTTTACCAGTAATATTGGGGGGGAGGGGGAGAGGAGAGAGCGAGAGAGAAAAAGCGAGAGAGAGAGAAAAAGAGAGAGAGAGAGAAAGGGGGAGAGGGGGAGGGGGGGGGGAGGGAGGGAGGGCGGGAGAGAGAGAGCGAGAGAGAGAGGGGGGGGGGGAGGGGAGAGAGCGAGAGAGAGAGAGAGAGAGAGAGAGAGAGTTATTTACTTTAACAGTCGATTTTAAATTATTATAAATACTTTTAATTACATTAAACATTTTACCAGTAATATTATGTTGGTCAAGTTTTGCCCATAGGCCGTTGCGCCACACTGAATCAAAGGCTTTTTCAAAATGAACGAAATAGCAGAACAGTCGTTTCTGTTTGTTTTTGAATATTTCTAAAATAGTGTAAAGTGTGCAGATGTGGTCAATTGTGGAATATTCCCTTCTAAACCCAGCTTGATTTTCAGATAGTTTGTTATTGCTTTCCAGGAATTCATTTATTCTGGTACTTAGTATGGCCATGAGAGCTTACCTAGGCAGCTGAGTAGAGTAATCTGTCTATAATTGTTGGGTTCATTCATGTCATCCTTCCGTTTGTAAATAGGTATAATGATACCTTCTGTCCATGCATGGGGGATTATTGCATACTATAGTACTTTATTAAACAAAATTGTATATATATTAATCATGGTATGTTCTGTGGATTTTATATACTCATTCAATATTCCATTTGGCCCGCTGCCTTGTTGGTTTTCAGGCGTTTAATAGATTTAGAGATTCCCTGGCTTGTAATTGGCGAGTTGAGTGGACTGTAGTCGTCGGGTGTATTCTCATAGATGTGTTCGGTGTTTAAGTCTGCGTCATGTTCTGATTGTTTTCTTAATTAGAAAAAATGTACATTTTGTCTATACTGCTTGTGGGCTATTCTCTCTAATAAGCGTCACCGGGTCCGGCCAGGGGATGGTGTGGAGGTGTCAAAAATCACGAACAACGAGTTGATGTTGATGTTGCAAGGATTTTAATTTAAGTGTTGTAGACGAAACATGATGTAGCAGTAATGGTGTTGTGTGAAGATGTGTCAACCATATTTGATGGTGGTTTGCAAATATACATAAACAGACACTTTTAAAATGTGGCAGCAGTAGCTAATAATATACACACAATTTCAGTTAAAATGGTGTATAAGAATAATGATGGACAGATGGACAGAAGGGAAACCCATGGACTAGACATTTAAGAAAGACAATTGTCTGACAGAAAATTATGGATGGGCGGACGAAACGACTGATTGTGAAATGACCACATTCGAAAACAGTATACAAAACATGTAGAGCTATATTAAATCGATAAGCATAATTATGTTTACCAAAAACTTCTCAGGACGACGAAAACTTGATGATATAAGATGATACGATACGTAAGTAAAAAGTTATCAATGATATTAGTACTTGAAATAGGTGCAAACAGATTAAAGTCTGAAATAGATTGTGTAGAAAAACAACATGGTGCAGGTTGACACGCAAGGAGTCCAAGCGCACTCACTCTCACAGCTCTAAAGACAACACGGATTAACCCCTCCCAATACAATAACAGACCCACACACACACACACACACACACACACACACACACACACACACACACACACACACACACACACACACACACACACAACACACACACACACACACACACACACAACACACACACACACACACACACATGTACAACAGACAACAAACAGGACGGATATATTTACAGTAAGTAGGGAGTCATAAAACGGTTAAAGTGACTGACAACTGCTCCAACCGGCGCTGACAACAAACTGGTCACCCAATCTATTAAAGCTGCATTTCCATTGCTAAATAGAGAACACTATGCAGCAATGGCTAAACAATAATGCATGGCAATGCAATAGTTATCACATTGACCCTGTGTCACACTTCCCTGCTGAGGGAAAATGGCTCCCGACATTTAAAAAATCCCTAGTTAGCTTCTGAACTATAATATAAAAAAAAAATAAAATTTCATAGCCCCTGTCAATTGAATCGCTAGCACTGAAATGAAAGAATAACAGTTATTTATTCCATCATAGAATTAGAGCCTGAAAATTTTTTTTACACAGTTACAATATACAAATAATAATGCATTCAAAAGTGTACAAAACATGGGTAAGCAACCCACTATAGAATTCAAATGTGCATGACATAAAATCAGTTTTGATAGCAACACTATATATCTAAACAAAAACTTCATCTCTAAATGAGCATATCCCCATTTGCATGATGTTATGACCATACCTATCAGGTTGTTTATGAATTCATTTTGAACGTCTTGGAACAGTTTTGTCCACGGAATTGTTCAACTCATTACCTGTGCAAACGGAAGTGGGGTTGATTATATCACCCTGCCCTATTTCTACCGTATGCTGGATTGAGGATGGGATAATATCACTGATTTCCACTGGATCTGGATGGATTGAAGATTGGTCCACAGTTCCGATGCTAGTATTGGTGTGTCTATGAGATTCACATGACATCCTTGGTCTGTATGTCGGTCTCCTTCTAGCGGGTATAACATATTTAGGCATGGTGTCATCACTGTCATCAGAAGTACTTACATCTGAGTCGTATGATCACTCAAGACATTGCTTTGATTGATGCGATTTCTTGTCTCAATTACTTTTGGTTCTCTTGATGCTTCGGGTTCCATACATGGGATCGACATGAATGGTAAAAGTAGGCCACAGTGCAACGTACGAACCGTACTTCTCCCAGACTCGTTTTGCACGTTATAAACTGGGATATCCTTATTCGGAATGTCTATGACAAGGTAAGTATTCTTCTCCCACTTGTCTTCTAACTTGTCTTTTCCTTTAAAAGCAAGCTTTCTGACAAGCACTCTGTCACCCACTTCTAATGTTGATTCTCTAATTTTTGCATCATATTATCTTTTGTGTTGACTGCTTTTTTCTGGGCTTCGGCTGTTGCAGTTCTGTAAGCAAAACCCAGTATTTTCCTGAGCTTCGGGAATAACTCTCCCGGGTGACACACTCAGAAGTTATAGGAAGACCTAGAAAAGCATCTATGGCTAGACGTGGGTGCCATACAAACATTAGATAATGTGGGGCAAAGCCAGTCGTCTCATGGACAGTTGCGTTGTAAGCGTGCACGAGCGGTGCTACGTATGTCTTCCAATCAATCTTCTGATTCTCCCTTAATGTACCAATCATCTTGATGAGGGTTTGGTTAAAACGTTCTACCATTCCATTGCCCATGGGGTGATATGGAGTGGTTCGAAATTTATTAATACATGCACTCCTGCAAGGTTCTCGTATTAGCCGGCTCTCGAATTTTCGGCCTTGGTCACTAAGTGTTGTAGGAAAACCATAGTGAACTACAAAGTTCTCAGTAGTGTGTGCAGATTGATTTTGCACAGGTATAGCTTGAGCGTAACGTGTGAAATGATCGGTTATTACGAGAACATATTCGTATCCTCCCTTCGACCTCTCTAACGATAGATAATCTATGTAGACTAACTCCATCGGTCATGAACTCTGGATTAAGATTAATTCTGCCTTTGGAGTAGCACGAGTCTTCCACTGGATACATCTTCCACACTTCTCAATGTACTCTTTCAATTCTCTCTCCATTCCAGGCCAATAAAATCACTGTCGGGCCAACCAGATGGGTCGATCTCTACCCTGATGGCCCACAGTATCGTGTATACCTCTAATTACAGTTTCCTTGATGGCGGCTGGTAAAAATAACTGTTGAACAACTTGCCCATCTAATAGACTCTCACGATACAGAACATGCTCGACAAGTTTCAATCTCTTCAAACTACGAGTATGCTTCTGCACATCTGGTGTCTCCTTCTTCAAATCTTTACGTTTCAGCTTCTTATCGTACTTCAGTAAGTATGTTACCCTTGCAAGGGTCTCATCAGCTGCTTGCTCCCGATTCCAATAAATGTTGCACAATTCTCTAGTCTCGACGTCATCTTTTATATCTTTCTCTGACTTGTCTGCCAGTCCTACACATTCTGCTAATGGTAACTCCTCGCTAGACACTAAAGCTGTCTGACAAATAGCTTTAATCACGTCAGGAAACATTTCTTCTTTGTGATGCGGCCGTCTTGATAGACCATCAGCATCACAATTCGATTTGCCGGTCCTGTATGTCAACTTGAAGTTGTAATGGGCCAGTGACGCTAACCATCTTTGGCTGGTCGCATCCAATTTAGCCGTACTCGTCACATAGATCAGAGGATTGTTGTCAGTTCTAACTTCAAACATATTGCCATGCAAATAATCATGAAATTTCTCTGATAATGCTCACATTAAGTACAAAAATTCCAATTTGTGGCCTGGATAATTCCTCTCAATGGCATATGCAATTACTTTCTCTCTACCATCCTTAACCTGATGTAGGACTGCACCTAGTCCTTCTGTTGACGCATCTATATTCACAATGAAAGGTTTTGAGTAGTTTGCATATGAAAGTATAGGCGGTGTTGTTAGAGCTTCTATTAATATGTCAAATGCGTCTTGTTGTGGTGCTTCCCATCTCCAAGGTACTGTCTTCTTTGTTTTCTTGGCTGCTTTGATCATAGGATATCCCACAAGGAGATCGTTTAATGGTTTAACTATCTTAGCATAGGCCTTCACGAAACGTCTATAGCACTCAGCGAATCCTAATAGCTGCCTTAAAGATTTTACATTAGTTGGTGTCGGCCAAGTCATTAGTGCAGCAATCTTGTCTGGATCTGTTTGGATGCCTTTCTCTGAGACTACATGGCCTAAGTACCTGATTTCTATTTTGAAAAATCCACATTTTGATGCTTTCAGCTTAAGTCCGGGCTGTGCTAATCTCTTGAATACATTTTCCAAGCGGTGCAGATGTCCATCAAAGGTCTTAGATAAAATAAGAATATCATCAATAAAGATCAAACATTCTTTCAAATTCATCTCCCCCCATACATGTTTCCATAAGCCTCTGGAAAGTAGCAGGTGCGTTCGTAAGGCCAAACGCCATCTGGTTACAATCCTAGTAACCAGATCTTAGATCTAACTTGCCGAAGTATCTCGAACCAATTAAGGTATCTATAGTATCATCAAATCTCGGTAGACTGTATGCATCTTTAAAGGTGCGATTGTTAAGCTGTCTCAGATCCAAGCAAAATCTGCGAGAACCATCCTTTTTCCGCACCAACACTACATTGGAATAATATGGACTGTGTGATTTTCTAATAGCCCAAGCATCAATCATTTCTTGAAGATGTTGCCGGACTTCCTCGGTATTCTCCGATACGGTTGTTTAAATGGTGTTTCATCGGACAATCTAATCGTGTGCTCTACAATATCAGTCCTACGTATATCTGTAAATGACTTCGAGAAGATATGCTCCAATTTCGTAAGGAGTGTTCTCGTTCTCTGAAGCTGATTAGTGCTAAGGGCATCTTGATTAATGCTAACTCCCAAATCCTCTAGAGAAGAATTTGCATTGGATTCTCGTGAGCTCAAATCTGTGTGAGTTTCAGGATTCCGGGACCTTACAACACTAACTTCACTCAGCTGGCACAAATTAGACTTAGGTAAGATCACTACTTCTTTAGTTCACAAGTTGCACACTCGAATAGGCACACGTATGGTCGTACCCTTACTGTCTAAGCTCACCACTCTTGGACATACAGCTACACTCCCTCCTTGCGGTCTGTTAGCCGATTCCGCGACTGCTACTGCCATTGTCTTCCAAGCTGATTTCCTAGCAACGCTGTGAAGGAACCGAATTTCATTAGGATAAAGGGTGATAGGAATCATATTTGTGGTTTTTACAGAAATAACATTCAACTCACACATAGTATTTACAGCTGTTAACCATGCTTTGGGAATAATCTGCTCCTTATGCGCAGTTTCCGTACATAATCTAATTATATTAGTTCCAACAATAATGGACCTTTCCATTTTTAGCTATGTCCCGCCCATCTCTAGCTAAGTTCCACCCACACCTCGCCGTGTTTGAATTGATCGATCCCCAAATGCCATAGCTATCAATTTCCTGAAAACTATACAGGGAAGCTGTTGAATATTTTGTAACTAATTTGACTGGGTGCTGTTGCTGCCTATGGCAGCAACACCGCCCAGTCAAATTAGTTTCAAAATATTCAACAGAATATTTATTAAATAGTAAAAGCAAACAATGTGTACAACAATGTATAGACCGTCTTCAAATATGCGTTCGTGACGTACTTATCGATGTCATTCATGACGTCATTCATTATGATGTCATTGTACACATCACACCGCTCATTATGACGTCATATGATGGGTGGGTACTCTGGAAAGGTGAATTGGGACAGACTGGTTATAGTTTGTTCCAGGTACAATCAATACAGCAATGAATAGAGTATCACTAATACAAGGTATATCAATATCTGCTTCAACATAGCCACTATAGGGTAATGGCTGTCTACCTGCTGTGTAAACTTCTAAATCAAAATAGCTAATGTCACACAGTTTAGGTCTTGGGCATAAGGAGTTGTAAAATTCTTCAGACATACACGTGACTATAGATCCGCTGTCTATTAAAGCGGTTCCTTCAACACAGCATATAGTTATCTTCTCTTGATTGGAGGAACCAACGAGGCGCTGATGTAAAGTGTTTTGACACATTCCTATAGCTTGGTTATTTTGATTGACATCATTATATTTAGTGTTACAGTTAGGACTAGAAAATTTGTTTTCACCTCCTTCCAATCGCGCTCTAATGGAAGGGGTTACTCTTTTGGTTGGTTCTTATTCTGATACGGTCATGCTTGAGATCTATTACTGTCATGACACGTGTAAGACATACTGCGTCCAGTATCTCTACAGTTGTCATGGTCAGTAGTACCCTGGCAACCTTCAGGTCCTGAAGTATCATGATAACCTCAACTCCCCTGGGCACCATAATAATTGTTCCTGTTAAAGGGTTTACCATTTCCTGAAAAAGAAACATTTTTTCTCTCATCAACTTTCCTTTCTAAACCTTTGATCTTTTCTAACATCAAACTCATTTGTTCACTCAGTTTAGTGATCTTTTCCATTTCTGGTGATGGCTGCACAGGTTGGATTTGTACCCGTGATGCTTTTTCGGGTTTCATTTCTTGATCAACGATGCGTATTTCCTTAAGCAAAGTATCAAAGTCCCTAATGATGTCATATTTATGGCGGGTCTGACTTTTGAGTTTCTCATTCTTGAGACCTGCCCAACACTTTGATCTTAACATGTCATTCTTTGCTATGGGACTAACGTGATTATTATCAAAAGCAATTTGTAATAACCACTCCAGTCTACAGCGACATGCGGTTACAGTTTCTCCATCTCCCTGCGAGGATGAATAAAATTGTTGCATAACAGACTCATTTGAGCTAACATTGCCAAACAGATTGTCTAATTTTGACAAAACATTAGCGCTGCTCGCTGTTTCTCCAAGTGGAATTGAGGATTGTCTAGCGCTCCCTGGCAATGACTTCCTAATAGCCAGTAAAATAATATAATCATTAGTAATTTTGGATATCATACAACGCACCTCAAAACCCCAGACATCATATGTGGTGTCGTTCTTTTGAGGTGGATCATCTCCTGTAAATAAAGGTAGTTTAGGTGGCTCATAATAACGAGGCTCGTTTACGGATAGGTTCTGACTCTGTTATTCAGGCTTCATAAAGCGGAATCTCTGTCTAATTACACCGAATCCGGGTGTCTGAAAGGTAAATCCTGGCTTGGGTGTACTAATTACCGGGGCTGGGGTTTGTTTACTCTGCTCAAACTCCTCTCGAGTCATCACAACATAGTTGCCTTGATCCCATAATGTGTTAATCATCAAGTGAAAATCTGAAAAGATATCTCATGAAATAATTAGACAAATGGTTACTCACAAGTTCGCATATACATTTCCTGCAATAAAACATTTGTCATAGCAATAATAAATTGGTGACAAACAGCACGCAGCAAATGGACTGTTGCGAGTTGTTAACCTTGGCCACGGTGAATTGTTGTACTGTACTTCAGAGGCGTGCTGAAATAAACAATGCGAAACAATGCTGGAACAAACAATGTAGAGTTCAAATAATAAATAAATAAATTACAAAACAAAGAAAAGTTAGTTAAACTGCAGCGAAACTTGGTAGTAAAACTATTTCATCAAACCAGTTTTGTCATGTAGGCGTCAATGCCTATTAAAATAACGTAAGCATATGTGATAATGAGGGTCCATTTATGCGAATCTTAACGATGCTTTGTCAGTTTTGATACAATCGTCTAGGTGTCCGGTCTTTGGGTCACCCAAAAGTAATAAAGGTTTAGATCTCGATGCAAAATTAATGATATCCCGTTCTAGTTCATCGAAGGCTACTAGGGAGGAATACAATGAGTTTTCTGGGGGAATATAGATGAAGCCATAGATACTCCATGCTTCTACCAAGCAATCAGCAGATCTTCCATGCTTCCAATAACCAAGCATCAGATACTCCATGCTTCCACCAACCAAGCGGCGGATACTCCATGCTTCCAACAACCAAGCAACAGATACTCCATGCTTCCAACAACCAAGCAGCAGATACTCCATGCTTCCAACAACCAAGCAGCATATACTCCATGCTTCCAACAACCATGCAGCATATACTCCATGCTCCCAACAACCAAGCAGCAGATACTTCATGTTCCCAACAACCAAGCAACAGAATACTCCATGCTTCCAACAACCAAGCAGCAGATACTCCATGCTTCCAACAACCAAGCAGCAGATACTCCATGCTTCCAACAAGCAAGCAGCATATACTCCATGCTCCCAACAAGCAAGCAGCATATACTCCATGCTCCCAACAACCAAGCAGCAGATACTTCATGTTCCCAACAACCAAGCAACAGAATACTCCATGCTTCCAACAACCAAGCAGGAGATACTCCATGCTTCCAACAACCAAGCAGCAGATACTCCATGCTTCCAACAAACAAGCAGCATATACTCCATGCTCCCAACAACCAAGCAGCATATACTCCATGCTCCCAACAACCAAGCAGCAGATACTCAATGCTTACAACAACCAAGCAGCAGATACACCATGCTTCCAATAACCAAGCAGCAGATACTCCATGCTTCCAACAACCATGCAGCAGATACTCCATGCTTCCAACAACCAACCAGCAGATACTCCATGCTTCCAACAACCAAGCAGCAGATATTCCATGCTTCCAACAACCAAGCAGCATATACTCCATGCTCCCAACAACCAAGCAACAGAATACTCCATGCTTCCAACAACCATGCCACAGATACGCCATGCTTCCAACACCAAAGCAGCAGATACTCCATGCTTCCAACAACCAAGCAGAAGATACTCCATGCTTCCAACAACCATGCAGCAGATACTCCATGCTTCCACCAACCAAGCAGCAGATACTCGATGCATCCAACAACCATGCAGCAGATACGCCATGCTTCCAACAACCATGCATCAGATACTCCATGCTTCCAAAAACCATGCAGCAGGTACGCCATGCTTCCAACAACCAAGCAGCAGATACTCCATGCTTCCAACAAGCAATCAGCAGATCTTCCATGCTTCCAACAACCAAGCATCAGATACTCCATGCTTCCACCAACCAAGCGGCAGATACTCCATGCTTCCAACAACCAAGCAACAGATACTCCAAGCTTCCAACAACCAAGCAGCAGATACTCCATGCTTCCAACAACCAAGCAGCAGATACTTCATGCTCCCAACAACCAAGCAACAGAATACTCCATGCTTCCAACAACCAAACAGCAGATACTCCATGCTTCCAACAAGCAAGCAGCATATACTCCATGCTCCCAACAACCAAGCAGCATATACTCCATGCTCCCAACAAGCAAGCAGCATATACTCCATGCTCCCAACAACCAAGCAGCATATACTCCATGCTTCCAACAACCAAGCAGCAGATACTCCATGCTTACAACAACTAACCAGCAGATACTCCATGCTTCCAATAACCAAGCAGCAGATACTCCATGCTCCCAACAACCAAGCAGCAGATACTCCATGCTTCCAACAACCAAGCAGCAGATACTCCATGCTTACAACAACTAACCAGCAGATACTCCATGCTTCCAATAACCAAGCAGCAGATACTCCATGCGTTCAACAACCATGCAGCCTATACTCCATGCATCCACCAACCAAGCGGCAGATACTCCATGCTTCCAACAACCAAGCATCAGATACTCCATGCTTCCAACAACCGTGCAGCAGATACTCCATGCTGCCAACAACCTAGCAGCAGATACTCCATGCTTCCAACAACCAAGAAGCAGATAATCCATGCTTCCAACAACCATGCAGCAGATACTCCATGCATCCAACAACCATGCAGCAGATACTCCATGCTTCCAAAAACCATGCAGCAGATACTCCATGCTTCCAACAACCATGCAGCAGATACTCCATGCTTACAACAACCATGCATCAGATACTCCATGCTTCCAACAACCATGCATCAGATACTCCATGCTTCCAACAAGCATGCTGCAGATACTCCATGCGTTCAACAACCATTAAGCATATACTCCATGCTTCCAACAACCAAGCAGCAGATACTCCATGCTTCCAACACCCAAGCAGCAGATACTCCATGCTTCCAACAACCATGCATCAGATACTCCATGCTTCCAACAAGCATGCTGCAGATACTCCATACGTTCAACAACCATGCAGCAGACACTCCATGCTTCCAACAACCATGCAGCAGATACTCCATGCTTCCAACACCCAAGCAGCAGATACTCCATGCTTCCAACAACCAAGCAGCAGATACTCCATGCTTCCAACAACCAAGCAGCGGATACTCCATACTTCCAACAACCAGCAGATACTCGATGCTTCCAACAACCAAGCAGCAGATACTCCATGCTTCCAACAACCAAGCAACATATACTCCATGCCACCAACACCGAAGCAGCAGATACTCCATGCTTCCAACAATCAAGCAGCAGATACTCCATGCTTCCAACAACCAAGCAGCAGATACTCCATGCTTCCAACAACCAAGCAGCATATACTCCATGCTCCCAACAACCAAGCAGCAGATACTTCATGCTCCCAACAACCAAGCAACAGAATACTCCATGCTTCCAACAACCAAGCAGCAGATACTCCATGCTTGCAACAACCAAGCAGCAGATACTCCATGCTTCCAGCAAGCAAGCAGCATATACTCCATGCTCCCAACAACCAAGCAGCATATACTCCATGCTTCCAACAACCATGCCACAGATACGCCATGCTTCCAACACCAAAGCAGCAGATACTCCATGCTTCCAACAACCAAGCAGCAGATACGGCATGCTTCCAACAACCAAGCAGCAGATACGCCATGCTCCCAACAACCAAGCAGCAGATACTCCATGCTTACAACAACCAACCAGCAGATACTCGGAGCATTGCCGTAAACTAAATCACAAACTCATTGCTTACTAACAAGTAAGTAGTAATAGTAGTAGTAGTAGTAGTGGTAGTAGTAGCCGCAGCAGCAGCAGCAGTAGTAGTAGTATTAGTACTGGTAGTAGTAGTAGTAGTAGTAGCAGTAGTAGTAGTAGTAGTAGTAGTAGATGCGGCACCGCCACCACCACCACCACCACCACCACCACCACAACCACCAGCAGCAGAAGTAGCAGTAGTAGCTTCAGCAGCAGCCCCAGTGCCTCACCCTAACCAAACAAGGCCCTTTTGAGTTGACTTTATTAATAACAATATTTCAAAATAATTAGAATGTATAATCTTTACGTTATTCTCACTATCTCTCTATAGATCAACTTGCCATATCATATCCCATGATGCCATTCACGGAGCCTACAGGGGTAAGTTAATATACTGGACACAAAAAGTTAGGGATCACGAAGTTTTTTCAGTATTGTTAGACACATTCGATATAACACACATACACAGATTCGAAATGATAACTAACAGCCTCTGCTGAATCCATATTTAATGACAGTTTTGAAATTGATTTGTCAGCAATGCATCACATAGGTGTTAATGAAAGGCATCCATGAAACAATGAGAATTCATGATTGCAAGTCAACAAGCGTATAAACGTGTGTCACTCCAAATCAGTCCATATGCACTTTAGTAACGAGTGTGACCTCCACGTGCAGCCACGACTGCTTGACAACGCCGCTGCATGCTGTTGATGAGGCGCACGATGTTCGGTTCTGGAAGGTTGTCCCATTGCTGCCTGAGAGCAGTTTCCAGGTCATCCAGAGTCATTGGGGGCACTTGGCGTTGTGAAATTTGTTGTTGAAGCTGGTCCCACACATGCTCAATGGGGTTCAAGTCAGGTGATACTGCTGGCCACTCCATTCTCTCTATGGTCTCCCTCTCAAGGTACTGTGTGATAACTCGAGCACGGTGAGGCCGAGCGTTGTCATCCATGAGATCAAAGTCAGGACCCACAGCTCCAGCAAACAACCTCACAACTGGATGAAGGATTTCATCCCTATACCGGATGGCGTTCAGAGCTCCATTCCTGATAGCAACCAGTTCAGTGCGACCAGTCAAAGAAATCCCACCCCAAACCATCACTGATCCCCCTCCGAAACGGTCATGTTCAGCGACCATACACTGTGCATACCGTTGTCTGGGTTCTCTCCACACATGTCTGCGACCATCATGGAAATCTAAACAGAATCTGCATTCATCAGTGAACAAAACTGGCTGCCAGTGACGTCTTTGCCATCTAATGTGATTACGAGCCCATTCCAGGCGAGCTTGTCGATGACGTAGGAGTAGCCTTGGTCTCACAGCTGGCCTGCGAGCTCTAAGATTGGCTCCGTGAAGTCGGTTCCTCAAAGTCTGGGGTGTTATCTGAACATCTGTAGCAGCATTGAACTGTCTGTTGAGAGAACGTGCACTATCAAAACGATGTCTCCTGGCTAAAGTGACGATATACCGGTCTTGGCGGCGTGTTGTGGTACGTGGTCTTCCACTTCTATGCCTCTCATTGACAGTTCCAGTTGCTTGAAACCGTGTCCACAACCTGGATATCACACTTTGCGAAACACCAAGTGCAACAGCCACCTGTCTCTGTGTTTGGGCAGTTTGGATCATTCCAACTGCTTGATTTGCCTCACAAGCTCGTAAATGTCTTCTTTGCGGCATTTTGTAAAGGTGGTCCACCGTGGTCAATGTACACGTTAACCAAGGCCTCAATCAGACTCAATCAGATGTCTTCATAAAAAAATCAGTCACACCTGTGATCTCTGAAAACACTCAATTTTAGCCACCCTTCACATGTGCTGCACGCTTGCACGTGAAAAGTGAAATTGACAACACACGACACCGTGCATGTCTCAATGACCAATAAAAGAAGTAAACAAAAGCTGTTTTCACTTGATCTGAGCCGTTTACCAGAATATACTCAAAATATAATCCATGATCCCTAACTTTTTTGGACCAGTATATATATTTAGTTAAAATTTCCTTGTTGTTAGCTTAACACTGATCCACCCATCCGTCCATCCGACTTTGATAGAGAAAGATGAACGCTCCCAGTAGACGGGATCATTTTGTATCAATCTTGATCGCTAAATAGTACGTTATTAAAGTGAAGAGAAATCATGACGAGAACGTGAATGCAGGTGGACATTTCACATCGATATACACATAACGCCATACGTAAGGCCAAGCCTTATAACAGTATAACTAATTTATCGATGTAAACAGATGTTTATATAGAAACTTATTTATATAGAACAATATATGTAGTAATTTACAGAAAATAACGTATAGGAAATTGGGAAACCCTACATTATAGTATACATCTTAAACCCCATTCATTTATTCACCCATCAATCCATCTGTCCGTCCGTCTATCCGTCAGTCCGTCCGTCCATCCATCTATTTATCCATCCATCCACCCACATATCCACCCACCAACCCACCCACCCACACACCCACACACCCATCCATTCACCTACCTACCCACCCATCCAGCCAGCCAGGCAGCCAGCCAGCCAGCCAGCCAGCCAGCCAGCCAGCCATCCATCCATCCATCCATCCACCTACCCACACACCCACCAACCTAGCCACCCACCCAGACACCCACCCACACACCCATCCACCCATCCCTCCATCCATCCATCCATCCATACCCACATACACACCCGCCCACCCACCCATCCAACCATTTATTTATTTATTTATTTATTTATTTATTTATTTATTTATTTATTTATTTATTTATTTATTTATTTATTTGATTATTTATTTATTTATTTATTTATTTATTTTCAGGATAGTCATGGAGTAAATTCGAACTTGTGAGTAGTGGCTAGTAAATGGGTAAAAATTAAATTAAATTACCAATTATCAAGGGAAAACCATTACAATTTCCAAAGGTTTAAGTTTGAGTCGAGGGTGTTGTGCATATGAGAACGAGAGACTACGGCCAGAGACAGATAGAGGGGGCGAGAGATGGAGAGGGGTGCGGGTGGAGGAGTGAGATAGAGTGAAAGAGAAGGAGGGAAGGAGAATATGAGAGAGGGAGGCAGAGGTGTTGCGAGGGGGTGAGAAGGGGAGAAAAAGGGTTGAGAGAAGGATGGTGAGAGAGAGTGAGTGAGAGAGAGAGAGAGAGAGAGAGAGAGAGAAAGAGAGAGAGAGAGAGAGAGAGAGAGAGAGAGGGGGGAGGGAGGGGGGAGAGAGAGAATGCGTGCGAGTATGTATGTGGCCAGTGGTTATTGTACTCCATTTTTACAATGAACACATCACTAAACATAACATCTCTAAGCAACCTCATCCCTATTACCATGTATTATGATGGCATCTGCGCCACTGCAAGGCGACAGCGTGGGTTCGTTAGATGTAGTCCTGTAAGACATTTTGAAATCTCTCGCAATATTACATGTCGATATGCTTATGATGATGATGATGATGCTTTCTCATGTATGTTTTCCAGTACAGTTATTAAGACGGCTGTAGATTTTCAAAAGAAGTTGAAAAAGGATTTCTGTGTTGAAGTTGATGAAGCTGTAGCGAATTCGCGAATTCGCTTTTCAAACTTTTTGATACAAATCGTGATAAATGCATAGACGAGACGGAATATAAGACCGTGTGTTCATTCTACACAAATACAAGGTACATTCCTAGGAAATACTACCTTCATATGAAATCAAATTGATATTTATATGTTAGAATCCCAAAATGGATTTACTGCAATCTATACAAAGTTGACAAATTCCCGACAATATAAAATTTCCCCAAGAAAAGCCCACGTCCTGGTGTAAACATTCACAGATTTACATAATGTGCAATCAATTAACAATAGAGCAAATTAAAATTCACAACATGGTTGTACTCAACCACTTCTGCCATCGCTAATCTATTGTTTAATATTAAGCTAAGCAAATTATGTTCAGATGCAATGGTTTCCAGTTTATCCATTCATCATATGACGCCATATGACGGCATAATCAACTACGTGACATGTAGGATGACATCATAATCAATGACGTCATGAATGGCGCAGATACGTTCGTCACGAACACTTAATTTGTGACGGACTATGCTGTGTTGTACGAAGTGTATGTCTTTACCATTAATAAATATGTTGTTGAATATTTCGAAACCAGTTTGACAGCAACAGCACCCAGTCAAAATAGCGTGGGTGAAGCTTAGCTAGAGATCGGCGGGCATAGATAAAACTGGATCCCTCAATTCACCGCGCAGCGCGTGTATAATGGCGTCACAATCATTACTTCGCAAAGGGTTCCATCTAGACCGTCACCAAATCTCAAATACTCCGACACGTTGTACGAATTGTATATCTGTGTAATTCTCTGCTATTTGAGAAGAATGCTGTTGAATATTTCGAACTAAGGCAGCAACAGCATCCAGTCAAATTAGTTTCAAAATATTCAACAGCTTACCTGTATAGTTTTCTTAAAATCGATAGTCAGGGAGTTCAGAGATCGATCGATCCAAATAGTCTTTTCTTGACCTGCAAATGGATGATTTTGATCTTCTTGGCCAAAATTAGGAACTAACTGGTTAAACAGATAATATAAAGCAGCTTTTCCAAATCACAACATATACTTATCTATTACTGCCCAACTCTATGTACTGCTTGCCAAAGTAAGTCCATCACAATAGAGGGGCCCGTGACCATTTCTAGAAAAGCTCCACCCACTTTTCCGTATGTTCGGATAGATTTAAATGTCTGAATTTCCAGAATCGAACTTTTCACAGTAGCTGCACACGTACTCTGTTGAATATTTCGCAACTAGTTTGACTGATACTGTTGATTTAGAAAATTTGAATCCTGACTTCTCAGAATCTCAATTTCGATGTAATCATAGAATTAAGCTTGTTAATATTTTGAAAATAATATGACTGGGCGTTCCTGCTGATTATGGTAGTAACAGCTGCCATTCCAATTAGTTTCAAAATCTTCAACATGATATTTGTAGCTTTTAAGTTCATCAAAGACATACAATTCGTACATTAGTGACGGACCTTTCAATTTTCATGACGGAGCTACACGTCATTATGATTGTTACTCAGCTGCCTAGTCATTGACGCTATTGATTATGAGTTTAGATGCTTGAGAGACAAGTTCGATCCCTCAATTATCATGTTCTCTCGATATTGGGCGAGTAAATACATAGACATGTGTTGCCCTCACGCACTATATGGACAGGCTGAAACAAAAGTCATTGCCTGCCATGTATGTGTTCATCATGCCAGTGGATTCAAATAGGTGCCATTTCAACAAATTTGATGCCACATTTCCATGTGAAAATGTGTGTCCACTCACCCACAGAACTTGGCCCACATAAAAAATCAACAAACATGAGATCCCCACCAATAACAATTCCAATACCGTTGGAATGTACTTGTAAATATATAGAACAATTGCACGTTTATTCTTTATAAGGAGAATTTAACCAACATCACTGATACAATTTAAATACTAAAATATCGTGTACGTATTGGCAAACTAATTTAAACTTATTAAACAATGTCTTACAGGCTAAAACTGTCTGATGAATCATTAACCGTTTGAACATCAAAACATTGTTTGCTAAATATAAACACCCCCCACCTCGCCCCCCCCGCGCCACCCCCGGCCACCCTCGCCCCACGCCCCCAACCCCCGCGCCACACACCCCGTCCCGCGTCACACACCCGCCCCCACGCTTTCCCTCCCCACGCCCCCGTGCCACCCCCTGCACTCTGGGCCCCCCACCCCCGCGCCCCCAGCGCCACACCACACCAAAGAACTTTCTCGGTGAATTTCTTCCCAGTCCAAAACATTGCCATCAGATGATTATTCGACTAAAGTACTAAGCTGTCTCAAGATCCTAACTAATGATGCCCCAGATATTAAACAGCAATGAGATATTTGTTGCGGCCAGTAAGGATCTTATGGTGGAAATCCACTCAATCAGACAATAGCTATCCACGGAACACAATTTTCATCCGCGCCACAGCAATATGGTGTATAGCCACTGCAAACAATGCTCACTTCGGAGTGGATATCTCGTCTATTCTTGTAGGCACCTACAATGCTTTCAAGTGAATCTGGGGCTTAAAGGATCTGAGATATCCCTCCAGGTTCATGCTATTCGGTTGAAAACCCTACAAGCAAACGCTTATTTCTCTGATAAGGTTACTATGAGAAGACCTTGGGCATGGGAAAGCTGATTTTTTCACAAAACAAGTGGATGGATGGACTTTAAAATTGACATCAAATCGGGATCATATAAGTGCCAGAATTTGATCAAATTTCAAGTCCAGGGAAGCAAAATGAATTTCGGTACCTGTTTTGAAAAGAAAAATGTTGATTTTAACATTTCCGACAAAGGAAGTTCATTTCTGCAAAAAGCAAACCTTGTAACGTTAATCAAAATGGGGTGTTTGGGTAAGAAGGTATCTTCAGGTACCATCTAATATTCCAATTGGGGAACGTATAATGAAGGAAAGCCTCTGTTTAAGACTATATGCTCGGCCTCAACGTGGCGCAGGGGTGTAACCCACTGGGTGTCAATCCAGACATTTGGAGGGGCTAACCAGAGCATTATGCACAACGCTAATGAAATGACACTTGGAGATTGAATCAACCGAAATGGTGCTCGCCCTGTGAGGATCCGTCAGGCAGGTGCAGCGCCGGGCTCCACGTCTCGAATGAGCCCACCCTCAGCTACTGGAGGTCCCATCAACTCGTCTTGTGGAGCCAGGGGACAAGGATGGAGACTACTGGCCAACCGAAACCACAGATTTCATCTTGAGAACGGCTCTCCAAGTGTGATACCAGCGACAGAAAAGAAGAAGAAGATGAAGGAAAGTCCATTTCTGAAAACTCCCGAAAACGTGTACCTTTGACACAGTAGTATGTCCTCCAAAGTGGCGAGCTTGAGATTATTGTGTAGCATATGCATTGTAATCGAACGTATGGCATAAATCGCGTTCAAATTTATAATGTATGTTTTCTTTTTCAGAGGTACACAGATATATAATGAGATATTGAATGAAACTAAGCACAAGTCCATGAAGCTGCCTGGATTCCTAAAAGCCATGGCGAAGGTGTGTACAAAGAAACAAGATGAGTTTAGCCTATGGGTGACGTTTTCCTCGTATGCTGCATTGAATAAAGAGACCGGGGATCAGACTTGTATGGAATTGAATGAATTCATTTCCTTCCTAAATTCTATGAAAAACTGAAGATGTAAAAGATGTATCAAGAATGTTTGCACACATTCAATGAACTGCGCTTTGTGTGCCAGAAAATATCCATTTGCAGACTAAGAGAAGACTATTTTAAAAAATTTACCACTGGATATAGCTGGCTCAGTTATCGAGCTTGTCATTCCAGTGGTAAATTTTCAAAAATAGTTTTCTGTTGATCTGCAATAATAAGCTGTTTAGCTAAGACAGGTTTTCAAAATAAAGCGACGTAATCAAATCGCATTCTTCTTGAGCTGACCTATATTAGGGAGCATGCAACGTGTTCTTGTCCATTACAACAATTCCTGAGAAGGCAGGCTTGTACTTAAGTCAAATAATTATGTTACTAAAACTACGCAGAAAACACGTATAGTAACCACCCGGTCTGTGGGAAACATTCATCTGGTGTATGTTTCTCCATTAGTATGTTGCTCAAAGCGGATAGATTAGGTCTATAACGCAATTATATGACGGCATAAGTATATCACTTTTATGTCTTTGATGGATTTATTATTTGGGCGGAGCCTAGCTGGAAATGGGCAGGACAGAACTAGAAATGGCTCCCTCTCTTGCTAACGATATGCGTATGCCTTTACATTCAACAAGTGGGCGAGGAGCATATCCCATAAGAGTATGTTTTGTTTCGTCCTGGCGAACCATAGCGTCAGACTCTACGTTTATCTGATGATATATGGCAAAATTAATCAACTGGGTTCAATATTTATGTTAGTTCAAGAAGTTAGTTGCTAAATTCTTTAAGACATACGTATTTTCCATTCATTATTTCCACACAGTTTGAAAACAAAGTGGAGGGGATATTGCAAATACCGCCAGCTGTCTGTTCTTCTTTCTGTATGTATAGGCGTCCGTCCGTATGCCCGACCATCCATCTGTACGTCCGTCCGTTCATATGTTCGTATGGCTATCTCCAAAACCATTTGGTGAAATTCAGTCAAATTTATTATGTAACTTACTGATAAAATTGCCAACCTCAAAACGACATTAGCCTTAGGCTTCCCACCATATTCCAATCAGTAGTAGATCAGAGGACCATCATTAGTACGCCAGCTAGAGGTCAGAGAATATCTGTTGACTGCAATGGCAATGACACAACTACAGCAGCGTGTAGCTTATCTGGGACTGATCTTCAGCTTTGAGCTAGAGGCTGCTATCGAGCTAGAACAAGAATATCTCGAACAGGCTGCTCAAGCAAACGCATAGTCCCTGGCAGGGTTGCATCGATATGATAGGATTTTCCATAGGTTCTCCCAAGTGCCCTGACAACGCTCACCCTGTAGAATGTTAAAGTGCCTACCATCTGCTCCATGACAGACTCTGGTGTGTTCATATGTACCACAGCGGATCTGTTCTTGAGTGGGTGTATGTCATCTCGACAGCAGATAGCAATGCCTCACCCGCTACATAACATAGAAGTGGTAAACGGACCCAACGTCTTTACGAGGGTGAACGCAATCGTAGCTAGTTTTCTGCGGATGATAATGGTAGGAATGTTATTGGGTCCCGTCTCGGAAGTGTGCCTACTTGGCGTCCAATATCATGGCAGTCTGTCGTCCAGCTGTAATACCCAGCATGGCTATAAGTCGAATGAAAAATTCAGGCTATGACTATACATGGAGGGTTGCACTCGACTGAGAAATATCGGCATTAGGACGAGCCCTGTACCAGCCTCGAGGCCGATTTGCCTTCCGTCTGGAGCAGGTGCAGGTGCGAACGGATTCATTCTACAATCAGCTAGAATGCGCAATTCTATCATGAGATGGGTTGTCTGAGGACTGATGAGCCTGACATGCTCGAGTAGCTTTACAGAAGCTTTCGACATCTAGGCATGCGACACATCCTCTATCTACAGGACACCCTCTTGAATAGTAATAGTTTGTTCTTGCCCATCAAAGGGACTATGTGGCAGCTTCCCACAGGTGACACCAACTCTATGACTAACACCGACTAGGGTCGTGCTGTCCTGTCTTATATAGGTTACGAAAGATGAGCCCTGGTTATAAAGCTTTCACACCATGCCATCCTTTTTCACAACGGTAGAGAGGGGCGTGGCTTACAGATCAATGACTGCTGGGCCCTATATAGGGGGATCCAAGGCTGCCATTACCACCAGGTCCAACATGATACCATACCTCATTTTCTCTAAGACTACCTGTAGTTGCTTCGCCAGAATCAACAGCACACCATTACGTGAAATATGTGGGGTATACTTTGCAGCCGGTTCTACGACATGAAAGTTGAGGTCAGCATTCAAGGTGTCCTCTGACTTTTATTTTAGTGGCTCGAGGATGAACTTTTTCTTGAGGACCTCACAGCGGAACATAATCTTGTCATAATCCCTGTCTCAACCCAGCCGCTCCTTTGAGACATCATCAACATATCATAACTTTCCTTGACCTATTTAGGTCAGCGAGACCTGTTGAGTAGACACGCATCGACTCCATCCCAGAAAGGAGGGCTTAAACGGAATGGATACAATCATGCTGATCGTATGTCTGCTGCTTCAAAGGGGTGAGAATGTGTTCTGTAGTGGGCGGATGTGTGGTGCAGGATCGTGTAGAATGGGTTCTCTTCAATGTAGCTCAGTATTTGACCACTTACATCCACCCTGATGCCCCCCCTCAGGCAATGCCTATCACATCTCATTGGTAGAAGTAGGGATAGTGGTGCTAGTATATCTACCAGGAGCCACTAGCAACCTGTGAAAAGTGACCAGCCTCAATCTTTTCCCACCTCAAACCCACCTGTTTGACAGCTTTACCATTAATCAATATATCAACACGGCTGGTATGTCGGATACCGATTTAGAGTTTACGCTGCTTGTACTCATTGATCTGTCAACCTGCCAGCATGATATCGTACCAGACATAACTGGGTCCAGTTTCACAAAGGTGCGTAAGGTACACCATGTCGTAAAATCGACAACAGACTAATCAGAATGCTTCATTTGATATTTACATCATGCTTAAGTACAGTAGTGTACTTAAGTACCCTTTATGAAACTGGCCTCTGACCGTTGCCGAGCTGCTGGACATAGAGGCGATAGAGGATGGAACAGTCCACAGGTGGCGATTACAGCTGATCAACACTATCAGGAAGAATGTCATCCATGAGGCGGAAAATTATAGCAGAACGTGCAAGTGATATAAAGCAGCCTACAACTTACATTATGGCATGCACATCCACAACTGTAGGTGCGATTGGGAGCAAGTGCTCGTGTGCCAGTCATCGCCACCATTTCTACAGGGCTTGGTGCGGTAGTTGCTATCCCGCTGGGTGGGGTGACTCTTGCCGCACTGTTCTGGCCCAATGACCAATGGTACATATGCCCAATCACCAGGACGTTGAACCTGCAGGCCTTGATGGAGAAGCTATGATTACCCGACTGACTGAGGTACATGTTCTAGTTATTGATGACCAAATAATAGACTAGAAGATGGTCCCCTAATTCAGCAACATCACCAGATGCATTCTCTTTCAGAAGAACACACGCAAGTTCTCACCAGACATCCACCACAATGCGTGGCTTTTATACGTCAGCTCAACGAGTGTACGGGCTGTGCTTGAGCCCATATATGGCACCTTGATCCTTAATTAGAACATGCCGGAGTTTATGGCAGTGGTGCAGAAAACTGCAGAGGTGTACTGCTTCATCTTTAGCAACAAAGAGACTGGATAGCTCTTACACTTCTAGCCCTCTCTGCAGAAGGTAGAAAGCCTCAGCCACAAGTTGGTTCCATCCATGAAGCTGCGCAAATCATCTCGCTGACAATGGCTCACCAAATACTTTTAGAACCATGGTTCCTGCCACTACTTACCCAGAGAGTCAGGCACTGTGTGAAGAACTGCGTCCACCATTGTTCCGACAACTACTACTAGAGAAACTTCGTCAGCACCTTCGGCTGCAGCCACCGCTACTTCAGGGCCTACTGCCTGGAATTCTTTACAATGAGGATCATACTCCGCCTCCTTCTTTTCTGGCACTTCTGCCTAAAGATCCCCTTCAACCATGCTTTTTTGGCATCTGACAATCGAGCATTCTTCATGAGGTAGTCCAGGCTGTTGACATGGAATGCATTCTCTCGTTGAATATGTGCTCAACAGCCTCCCTGGTGTCAGCAAAGTGACACTCTCTTCCTGCAGCGTGATCAATTTCGTGCCCTGCAGCTACAGTACTGCATGTTTGATTTCCTCATGGAAGTAGTCTGTTGCCTCGAACTGTAGGCTATCCAATATATGATGCTCTTCAGCTGTGTGGATGTATAATGCATTTGTCCACTTACTGACTGACAGTAGATTGGCCTAGACACTTGCCTTCTGAAGAGCCAGAGTAATATGACTCTGAGTGTGTGCACTGTTGGCAAGGAGGAGATCGAGTATCCTACTCTGAGTACTGTTAAACTTCCTATACAGGAATCTGGTCAGCAGCTCCTTGACTGACCAGGATACATCTCGTGCATCCAAAGAGGACAGGATCTCTTGGTCAGACGAAGGAGGCTGACCCACCTTGGCATGAAGGATGTTGATTTCCCGAAGTAGTCTTCATATGTCACTAATAGGTGGCACTTTCATGGTGGCTGGATAAACTCTAGGGTCCACAGGCATGACATTGGGGACAACTTGCTCTTGCGAGAGTGCTGTCCAAAGACGATCTGCTGTAGAAGTTTGCCGAAAATGGAGGTTAAATCCCTTTCTCCAGCATCACATTAAACCATGCCACAGTATGTGCAACATCAAGCCTGTGCGATTGAAACCTTGATACCTGTGGAGCAAGTAGGGTTTTTCGAGACTGGTCTGCCGTCAAATGTACCAAAATGATCCCTGAAAGATGGGGAAAGGCATCCTACTAGACATCCTTACGGATCATGATGTTAAAGGTCACAATGATCTTGGAATGTAGGCCAAGGTCACGATTGTAAACAAATCGCTTACTGTAGAAATAATTTAGAGAGTTATCATGTTAGCTATATCATTTCCAGTGAATAATAATATGTTCTATGGTGACTTTTCCATATTAGGCCAATACTCAGATTAACACTTTTACGCTATTAGGCAAGATTCGACATATTCTTTGCAATATATGAACTGTTATAACTTATGTTGAATATGCCAAAATACATACTGGCTGGACATCTCCGCCATTGCAAAATTAGTAACAGCTCCAGGTCAAATTTGTTAAACTATACAACATCCCACCGGTATGGTTCAGCTGAAATCAAATTCTGGGTCTTTAGGAATAAAAGGGTTAAATGTGTTGCATATTCAAAATTTCCAATGACCTTACTTGTAATATACCTTTCCGGGTTTAGCCATGCCCCGCCAATCTCTAGCTAAGCTCCACCCACACCTCGCTAGTATTGGGATCGATCAATCTCTGAACACCCTGACTATCAATTTCCAAAAAACTACATAGGTAAGCTGTTGAATATTTAGAAACTAATTTGACTAACAGTGCCCAGTCAAATTAGTTTCTAAATATTCAACAGTATGTTCATTAAATAGCAAAGAATTACAAAGACATACAATTCATACAACGTGTCGGACCATTTGATATTTGTTGATGGTCTATATGGAACGCTTTGTGACGTAATGATTATGACGTCAACATACACGCGCTGAGCTCATTATGACATCATACGAGGTCTGATGATGGATA
Organism: Chaetoderma sp. LZ-2023a; assembly: GCA_034401795.1. NCBI lineage: Eukaryota > Metazoa > Mollusca > Caudofoveata > Chaetodermatida > Chaetodermatidae > Chaetoderma > Chaetoderma sp. LZ-2023a. The sequence continues at coordinate 76,031,609 of CM067361.1, read as the reverse complement.
GATACTCTGGAAAGGTGAATTAATTGTATTCAACATAGATTTCATATTTCCACGTGCTATATTTAGTTTTTATTTGCACAAACCTAAACATAATTGTATCTCCGGCTGTTTTAATCCATCTATTTGTTATGGCACAATACTGTCCTTGGGCAAAATAGCAAGGAAAGATGAAACGGAAATGATACAACCACTCTAATCGAATTCATTACAAGAGAGTAGAAATTATCTTGGCATGTGCATGAAGAGCAGAATATTGGCTTCCTGCCTCTACAGCTTTGCTGACATTGCAACTCGCTGTGTAGCAGGAAATATCGCCTTCTAGGCCTTTATGCTCGTTGAATACCAGAAAATATGCCTGCTCAGATGGCACTAGAATTTGCAGTCACGGATACCAGCAAACATCAGGCAGGCAAAGGATGACACAGCATCAACTTGCTAAGTGTTCAGCGATCAGACCTCAGAGAATGTAATCTTGGACCACATAGAACAAGAAGAACCGAATCCTCATAGGACATTCACAATGGATAAAACACAGTGGAAAATGTTGAAAAAAAGGATTGCAGCTGAAATAAGTTTTCGCTTTTTCAGATGCATAGCACCGTCACTCATCATCATCATCATCATCATCATCATCATCATCATCATCATCATCATCAAATATGCAGATGCAACATGACCGAGGAATTCCATTTCTTCGCGGAACTAGTGGAATTTCGCCGGACTGAATTTCAGGTTGGCGGCAGCAAATTGGTCAAATACTTCACAGAGATTGTTTACCGCGTCAGTGAAGGTGGTTCTGAACACTATCACATTATCTAGGTAAAATAGACATGTTTCCATTATAATGTACATATTACCCGCTCCATTAGGAGCATAGACCTGGTGGCTCCATTAGGCAATCGAAAGTTCCGGGGGCGTTGGAAAGACCACAGGGAATTTTCAGAATTAGAAAAGGCCGTCATGACAGACAAAACATTTTTTCTTTGTCACGCTCACACATTTCTACTTGCCAGTATCCGCTGGCTAAATCGAGAGTGCTAAACCAGGCGGCACCAGTCGAGAGTATGGTCCATCCGTGATAAGGGGTAGGCATCTTTAATACTGTGGTAATTTAGGCATCTATAGTCAATACAAAATCGGAAGCACCCTCTTTCTTACTAGCTAAGACAAAGGGGCTAGCTCTTGGTGAAGTAGAAGGGTGTACCACCCCAGACTGTGACTTATCTACTGATGTGCTTCTGTTTCTCTATGGATAGGAGGGTGGTGGACTGGTTCGTTAATGGGGCAGTAGTCTCCGGTGTCCAAGGTATAACGCATAGCGCATGAGGTGTGTTTCTCCCAAGTCTAATTCACCGCTGGAGAAGGTGGTGACGTGTTGGTTCAATATTGCATAGATCTGGTGGCTTTGTTCTTGATTCAATCCTTCTGCCATGCGGACATACAAATCTTATAAATGGGGTGGCAGGGGAGGAGAAAAGTTGGCATTCTCCAGATGGCAGAATTCTTCGGGTAGACGATACTGATCACAGATGGCGGTAGTTCCGAAAATACGGCTGCAAACTTGCCCAGCTTCCAAGGAGTTGGCGTGGGTGCGGGTATTAGGTGTTCTAAAGGGATTGCATTTGGGATCACAGAGGATAACTATTTCCTGTGGGCAGGCGATTTCTGTGACTTGCGCGAAATCTTTGCTAGGTTCTAAAATGGCATCAGGAGTTCAGAGATGGGGGTTTAATGCAGAGACCCAAAGGATCTATTTTTCGCTGATGTCAAACGTAGTGGTACTAGAGAGGACAAGTGCGCAAAAAGGTGAAAGGTGGAAGATTCACCCCGAGCTATACGGCGTCCATTTCTAGTTCCTGGCGGGTGCTATGTACTAGAGCGCCGCAATTTTCAGTTGTAGTAACTTAGCTATGTATAAAAGGTTACTCACCCAACAGAGGTCTCGAATCGGCCCGTGGAACCAGCGGCATATGTGCGCAGTTCAAGTTCCAAGGTACGACTGCCAGGCATCCATAGAAATGGCGGGAATCAGCTAGCCCAGCAGCTAGAGAGGACAAGTACCCAAAAAGGTGAAAGGTGGAAGGTTCACCCCGAGCTATACGGCGTCCATTTCTAGTTCCTGGCGGGTGCTATGTACTAGAGCGCCGCAATTTTCAGTTGTAGTAACTTAGCTATGTATAAAAGGTTACTCACCCAACAGAGGTCTCGAATCGGCCCGTGGAACCAGCGGCATATGTGCGCAGTTCAAGTTCCAAGGTACGACTGCCAGGCATCCATAGAAATGGCGGGAATCAGCTAGCCCAGCAGCTAGAGAGGACAAGTACCCAAAAAGGTGAAAGGTGGAAGGTTCACCCCGAGCTATACGGCGTCCATCTCTAGTTCCTGGCGGGTGCTATGTACTAGAGCGCCGCAATTTTCAGTTGTAGTAACTTAGCTATGTATAAAAGGTTACTCACCCAACAGAGGTCTCGAATCGGCCCGTGGAACCAGCGGCATATGTGCGCAGTTCAAGTTCCAAGGTACGACTGCCAGGCATCCATAGAAATGGCGGGAATCAGCTAGCCCAGCAGCTAGAGAGGACAAGTACCCAAAAAGGTGAAAGGTGGAAGGTTCACCCCGAGCTATGCGGCGTCCATCTCTAGTTCCTGGCGGGTGCTATGTACTAGAGCGCCACAATTTTCAAGGAAGTTGATGCCAAGTAGGGCTTCGTTTATGATGTTAGCTGTGGTGATTCGCTGAATAAATCGGAGATTATAAATTTGGATCATGAAGTTTGTGGTTTCTGCGACTTCCAGAGGAGTCCAGCAGCATCGCAGAGGTGTGTGCAGGAGTCTGTTAGTGGGGATGGGGGCGTATGCTTTCAGAGATGGTGGCGTAGAGGCGATAGCTAAGGATGGTAATGGTCGTTCCAGTATCAACAGTGGCGAGGGCCTGGGTAACTTGAATGGTACAATGGCATCTAATCGAGCTAGTACGTGGACGCCGAAAAGTCTCCAAGATGGGTGGGGGCTCAGACTAGGCGGTCTGTACATCTAAGATATATTTGACGACAGAGTTTATTTTTTCAAAAATACTATTAGTTTTCTGGGAATATCAATTTCCTCATATGATGAGAAGACTATTTTTGAAAACTTACCACTGAAATGACTAGTTCAATTATTACGTCTTAAACATGTTTGTTAAATATTTAGAAACTAATGTGACTGAAAAAAACTGGATAGGTCTGTGTGGAAATTTTGAATATTTTGAAAACTATCATGACTGAAGGTTGAGAAAAGCTAATCTTTTCCCTACCACACACGCATGCACGCACTCACGCACGGACACACACACACACACACACACACACACACACACACACACACACACACACACACACACACACACACACACACAACTGATCATCTTCACAATGTATCATCTATTACTTATTTACTCACTAGAGCTCGCATGCATCCATACATACACATACACACACGCATGCACACGTGCACGCACACTCTGATTAGGCTTAGGTGAAATGTAGACAATCCCACATCAGCCACACTGCAAAAAATAACACATCCCTAACAGGGCTGTGAGATGTGCTGAAACATAGACAATGTTGTGAATTGGAATGTGAGACTGTGTACGTGGTGACCGGTTGGCGAGGAGAGTTTATTGCTTGAGAAAAATACATAAATTATGGGCAGTGTAGGTGAATACAGGGAGTGAGATTAGCACTGATGAAATTGTGTGCCTGTATCACGTCCACGGTTTTATATAGATATATAGTCAAGCAAGCATCATATGCTTCAGTTTTAGCCTATACTTGTTCAGTTACTGTAGTGATCTAGTTTTACTAAATCTCCGAAAAACGCAACGAGAATTCTTCGTGTACTGTCTGCACCCTATTCATTCTGGAACCTGATTCCAGAGTGTGGTCATCTATCTTCAATAGTTACACCACAGACAACCCCACCTTAGCCACACTGCAAAAAATAACACATCCCTAACAGGTATATGAGATGTTGGTATTAAACATCATAATCTGTTTGTTTGCTGGATTTTTGCAGACACTACTTTTTCAGTCGGTATAGTTTTGGATCTGTTGAATGTTTTGAATACTATTTGACTGAATGTAGTTGATGTTTTAAACAACTTTTGGTCAAAATGTTCTCAAAACATTTAACAGATCCAACGTTATTGTCTATTGAAACTATTAGCAGGTTGCTTGCAGCAGTCAGACAGTTAATGAAATTTGTTCAAATTTTAGTTGTCAACAGAATTTATGTTTAGAAAAACAAAAAAAAGCACAAAAACAGTTTCTTGCATTAATTGATATTCGGAATCAATTTAGTTTCAAAATAGTTTATAGCTTACCTGTATGGTTATCTGGTAATAGATAGTCAGGGAGTTCAGGGATCAACTGATCCCAACACGGGAGCAGCGTGGCTGGAGTTTATAGCTAGAGATTGGCGGGGGTAGTTGAAACTGGAAAGATCCATTGCTTACCCCTATTTTCAGAGAACGTCATCAGGACACATAATCTAGTATGTGTATAACGCTCATGCTCTTTCCTGGCTGACGAAGATGGACATTTAATAAAAGTAATTGTCACATTTTGACCACCTATATTAAATCACCATCATTGCCCTCAACAGATATGTGTCATGGGAACTGATTTTAATTATTTAATAACCCACGTTCATTACCATTTTTGATGGCCTGAATAACGTCCGTTAGGCACTAGTTTTCCAATATCACTTCGAAGATCAATTCGTATGCCTGGGTCCACTATATGTAAATCAGATATAATCGTTCTTCTAGATTTCGGACATAAAACATGTTATTATCATTCGGTTATATGGTATTAAGTGTACTGGATGTTAGCCCGTGTAAATCTCATATGTGCATAATGTTGCTTTGCATGTCAGGAATCCGATTTATAAGCTGATCCTAATCATTTGATTTTGGTGGGTTTTGGATCAAATTGTGATGTTGTCAAAAAATAATCTGACCATAAAATCTTGCTGCAATATGATTAATGCATCCTGGGATCATAAACACACTCTATTAACCGCACCTGCCTGCAGTTTACACATGTACATATTTTCTCGCTGGTTGAAAAAAGAAAGATAAATGACACCGTCGTTTGATTGCACCCTTGCGAGTGAGTATGCTTAGTTCAATATGTTTAATATTCCAGCAATGCCCTAAGACACATTATCCTTCGGGCAAAAGGACAATACCTCATTGGCAGGACAGAAATATAGCATGCATAGAATGGGTTATGGTCCAATTCAGCGCTCTATTAGAATATGTCTTTTTGTCTGGTTATGTACTTTGGGAGTGAGTTCTGAAATAGCCAAGAGTGATTGATAGGTGCAGCTAATATGGTTATTATTTGGAGCCAAGAGTTGCTGGTTCTTTTGAGACAGGTTGTCGCTAAATAGCCACTATCATGCGGTCTCATATAGCAAGCTACTCATATTGAGTGGCAATCCGTGTTAATGGGCACATTAAAGTCGTTCATCAAGTACCTGTTGTAGAAAGGGCCACTGTGTTGATTGTACACTTATCCTTTGGACATGTAATTTCAAAATGTCATCAGTTGGTTAATTATAAAATAAGTGCAAGCCTATCTCGGCAATACTGTATGATACACACTACTTAGCCATAGATGTCATGAGCACACTATTACGTGCTAGCAATATTGTGCTAATGATGCTGGTAGACTTGAAACTGATGTCCCATGCTACTCGTCCAGTACTGGATGAGGATTGCGCCAATGCTGCCTGGTGTTGGTCCAGTATCGGTCGAGTAACTGGTGCTATCAGCGGGGTGGTTGAGGTACTTAGATTGGAAATATTTGATATTTGTTAGGATAAATGTGATTTTCTATAAGTTTTTTCTGATATGTCATAATAATGGATATGTGAACCGCCAGAGATCATACTTACCACTTATTTGCAAATGGACCTTAGATTAAGCCATACCTTGTTTAGTAATCGTATAAGTCATAGAATCACGACTTCAAATCATACATATATTTCTCATAGTATGCATAATTAACTGATAAACAACCCCTGTCTAATACAGCACCCCTGACTCACTTTTCTATCAACAACACTGAGATAATACGAAGAGGATGTCTTCGAAATAGGCAAGTTGCTTGATCGGTACACGTCTAAGCTCAATGCTGTTTCAGCTCTCTCTCTCTCTCTCTCTCTCTCTCTCTCTCTCTCTCTCTCTCTCTCTCTCTCTCTCAGACACGTATATGGGCAAGCGGTTGAATATTATTCCACTTTAGATCATTTTCACATCATTCAACAGACTGTTCAATGGAAAAATCCAGTTTTAGCTATGACCAGTCCATCTCTAGTTAGGCTCCACCCATACGTCGCTCGTGTTGTGATCGATCGACCCCTGAATTCCGCGACTATCAGTGTCCAGAGATCTACACAGGTAAGCTGTTGAATATTTTGAAACTAATTTGACTGGGCGCTGTTACTGTATGTGGCAGTTTCAAAGTATTCGACAGAATGTTTATTAAATTGTAACGACATACAATTCGTACAACGTGGTAGAGTATCACATGTTTAAGATGAACTAAATCGAGGCCTTCGTGATGTACTTGATTATGGTGTCATCCTATGTGTCGCGTAGTTGATTATGGTAGTTATAAAATGGATGGATACACTGGAAAGTTCCATTAGCTTAGGCATTTCGTCATTTCGGTTAAAGACAACTATCGCATGACTTAGTCTATGCACTTGTAAGATAGTCCACATTGTAAGCAATTATGAGTGACATAAAAGCATGAGTACATTGTGTAGTGTACGTATGTTAGACAACGATGACACTCGCAAATAAAGTTGTGCTGGTATTGGTTTATCAGGAAAGATCAATGCGTTCATCATATGACAGGTTACTGACCAAAATGGCTTAGTGCTCCTGCATTCACTGATTTCAAAACAATGGCACCTTCTATCGGTGGAGTAGTATATCAGCGAAGTACGTGGAAATGTAATTTTAAATGAAATGACAAATTTATGTCATAAACAAAACGAGTTTATGTCTCTTATACCAACAGTGCCTCAAAGCACTCAAAATAAAAATCATATCAATTAACCATTTACTGAACACAAATTGTCATATCTGCAGGCCAAAAGGTGAATATTTTTGTAAATTTATCACTGACATTTACAAGTATTGCTTTCCGTTGTCATGCAAATGGGGAACCTCTCAAGCCCATTGTAGGTGCTGCTTTGTAAAACATGATGACCAAATACACAAAGTCAAGAAAATCTTAGTTGTGCCTGTGTCTATCTTTTGAAATCCTACCACTGGAATGACTGGCTCAGTTATTCTTGTGATAAAATTAAAAAAAATTACCCTTCTCTTTATCTGCGAATGAACATTCCTTAAGACCACCAAAGATGGAGTTTTGGCCTGGTTGAACATTAACGGATTAAGCTGACACAAACTGTTTACGTGTTTGTAAATGGTAATCTGAATAAGTGAATAAGCTCCTTTGCGATGAAGAATTCAGCAACGCCAGATATCAGTTTACTTTAGCGAACCAATATATACTTCTCTAGTAGGTATATGTGCTGATTCACCCTGTGGTGTGTGCGTGCGTGCTCCTGTGTGCACCCCATGGCGTGTGCATGCCCTATGTGCCATGTGTGCGTGTGTATAAACATGATATCATTCCATTAGTATGCATGCATATTGTAATGCGATATTGGGGCAATGGTATAAGGGGATGAAATAATACACAATTTTTATTTTATTTTATATTTTATGTTCGCATACGTAAGATTGTTCATTTTTTGCACATTCATTGCATAGTACAAACATAAGGCGCGAATTTATTCTAGCAGGTAGCATAGGAAAGTAGAAATCACGAGGTGGAAGGACTTTGCATTTAATAAGACCAAAGAAGTCAAGCACTGTCTTATCACTCAAGTCATTACCTCTTAGTACCGTATATGTGCATTTTGGAAAACAACATTGTTTCATCACTGAAAGATACATGGAAAGACAGGTATGCTCATCCACTTCCATAAATAAATGAATTGCGGATATACGTCCGCCGCATAGTGCTTCACATGGTGATATTGGGTGAGCTAAGTCCAATTCAGTGCTAAAATGATTTAGCTCAGAGGAATCAGAGACTTGTTTCTTAAAGTCGCATTCCCACATAATTCTCACCATATATTCGTGCCATTCAAATAAAGAAATGCAGCATTGAAGCGCAGAATATGCTTCTTCATATATCTGATCGCCATATAGTGTATATGTTGTATCACGTGTATTGCCGCACCAATCAGAATCATGCCCATGGAATTTGCATCCTAAAAACTCGAAAATAGTATTTTCAGATGCATCAATTCCATCCACATAATGACCACATATTTTCTGTTCACCACCATTTAGCGCATGCATGATTTGGTGATCCTCGCATTGACTGACCCATTCCATCCATTCTACGCCCAACACGCTATAAGCGCGTTTTGATCTTAGTGAGAAATCAGGTAAAGTCTGTATGCTCTCAGGTCGAAGCCAGAAAGAGTGATAAGCCACATTACATGCACCTGCTGGCATTATCCCTGTCACAAATGGATTTTGTACATCTGTCGATTCAGAAAATAAAGTCTTAAATCTAGACAGGGCTAAACGTAAGATGGTTACGTCATCATTACAATATTCGATGAGATTTTTATCAACATCTTGATGCTCATGTCTTGATATCTGTTCGCTGTACCATCGGTCAAATTCAATCAATTCATTTGTATTCATATTTTGTGGACAAAATATCTCCCTCTCGGGAAAGGGTATTACCTTGCAACAATATTGAGGCATGTTGAGCTGATGGGGAAAAGTCCCCTTATGAACAGGAAGATTAAAAGCATTGCCCACTTTACGTAATGAAAGAGGAAAAAAGTTAATGGAATCAAAAAACCGAATAGTGCCTATGTCAAATGAGAGAACTGTACGCCCATGCATGATATTATTTGTAGGTTTAAGATTTAGGTTAGCGTTTTTGCAAATGCAATGAAGGAGTAAAAGAGAATCATAGGCATGAGCAAAATTTACGATGCCAATCATTACACATTATCTTATGCATAGCGCCTGTAGAAGTCCAAGATCCTTTATCAGAATAAGGTGTCAAACAACTACGACACTGCACTGGGCGTGCATGATCATGTCTGTATGATGCATTACACTGCGTACAGTAATTACGTACTATAAGAAATGCAGTGATAAACATGATCAAGGATATATGATTATCGCCTTCTGAATGCATAAGATTGATACATGGTAAACTCGGGGAAGTGCTACCGAATAGGCATTCGTGCGTTGACTCTGAGTAGACTTGAATAGAAAATTGATTGCAAAAATGTTGCTGAAATTTGTACCAATCAGTACTAATAATTTCACGTTCAGGAATACGACATGCTGTATGATACTCACGTGCCATATGTGTCAAATACGTTTTATTATGTATCAAATTTCGCCATTCATTTGCAGAGATTAGTTTGCTCATTTTCTCAATAAATTCAATTCCTAAAAATATTCCTGGCGCGAAACAGAATGTATATTCAGGGCAAACCGGTATAAGACATTTTTAATACGCATGTATGCATCTAAATCAGCTGAATGTAAACTAAATAAATTTAAATGTTTAGCTTCGGCCGAGCCTAGGAGAGTATCATTTCGCCCACCTGAGTTGTAGTCCTTACATGAAAGCGCTGATTCTATAATTACGTCGGGCGTAATTTCATTCCATAGCCTAAAATCCATCGCTATTGGCATTTCCAAAGAAGAGTGAATCAACTCGAATCTCACGTGGTCATTCGGCTGAACATTACTATATTCGCTATACATATCAAGCAAAGATTGAAATGCACCTGACACGAACTCAGAATGAGAAAGTGGTGTATCGGCTATAAGATAACTGCTAAAAGATACATTATATTCAGTACCTTCAATATGAAACTGTTTACTGGGGTATTTGCGCACAGTCTTCACATATATAAAATCAGTATAATCAAATACTGATCCTCCGATTTGAGGCTACTCATAGTGTTGCAAATACCAGTTAAGTAGATCTTCGGTAGGCAGTATATTTGCTGATACACATCGACTGATTTCATGAGCGATGTGACTAATTTCATCTGACTTATAATTTGCACATGGGTCAATAAGAGTTTGTTGAGTAGGAACATCACCACAATAAGCTGAATCATTAGGAAGGCATGCTAAGTCCAGAGATAGGCCATCAGCTGAAGGCACAATACAGTCTAGACCTGGCGCATCGTTAAATAAACTTAGGTCAAAATCAGTAGGAAAGCATGCTAAATCCAGAGATAGGTCATTAGCAGAAGGCTAAATACATTCAGGAACTGATGCGGCATCAAATAAATTTAGGTTGAAATCTGTAGAAAGGCATGCAAAATCCATAAATAGGTCATTAGCTGAAGGCAGAATACAGCCAGGTACTGGTGCAATGTCAAATAAATTTGGATCGGAATCAGTAGGAAGGCATGATAAATCCATAAATATGGAACTGGCGCAACGTCTAATAAAGTTAATGTGTGTCCATCGCGCACATCGGTTGAATAAAGAGGTTCAATTACGTCATAATCATTATGAGGATAATTGAAAAATGATGATGGTATGGTACTCAGATCAGGACTAGATAGTTCACTTCTCATATGAGCGGGTAGATCAACAGTAGAAACAGTTTGTGCGGGTATGATTACGTCATAATCATATAGATTATACGGATGATTGAATACCTCCGCGACGGTATTCGCAATATCCAGTTCAGGAATGACTTCGCAGTAATCAGGAACAGAGTTGACAGACCTATCATTTACATCATATAATGCGATGTTATTATGTTCGACAGATACGCACATATGCGGAATTGTAAAGTCGGGATCATATAAAGTAAAACCCAGATATAAAAGGTTATCCATATGTTCATCAGCTGAAAAGGGTAGTTCCACGCTTAATCTAACTACATCAGACTCATGCATCTGCAGCAAAATCACATTAACCGCATCTTCACATTCCTTACTTGCGTCGCTTAAATTATCTGCCATTTTGTTATGTCTTTAACTTTAACACACACTTATTTACTCCTTGCTAATTTAACGTTTTTTTAAATCAACACTCAAAACGTTTTCTAAAACGACAACAGCGAACTGAACAGGCGAAGGCACACTCTGCTTAAGACTGGCTCCTCCTCCTCCTCTCTCCTCCAACTCCTTAACCCTCCATTATCAGACCACCTCTCTTACCTAACATCGACTATTAAGTATTTAAAAACAATTTCAGTCAAATCGTTTTCAAAATATTCAGCATCCAATCAAATTATTCAGCAAACAATCAAATTATTCAGCATCAAAATATTCAGCAAACAATCAAAATATTCAGCATCAAATTATCAAAATATTCAGCAATTATCAAAATATTCAGCATCAAATTATCAAAATATTCAGCATCAAAATATTTAGCAGCAAAATATTCAGCATCAAAATATTCAACCAATCAAAATATTCTGCATCAAAATTCTCCTATTATTTTTCCCAACAAGACCACGGAGGGGGTGGGGGGGGGGGGGGAGGTGGTGCGCGCTGCTAAGTTAAAACATAAAATACCCAACTTTTAAGGGTTACAATTTTCAAAACAAACATTCTAATAAATTTACATAATTTTATTCTACAATAGATTCTCAAGTGAGGAAGTCAGCATTTAGACCCCCTGGAGAGATTCATGGACCGATGCCCATATGTTACAAATCATGGCGTGGCTGTTCATCAGTGTTACAAATCATGGTGTGGCTATTCATCATTGTTCCAAATCCTGGGCCCCTGTTTGTCATTGTTCTCGAACCCTGGGCCGCTGTACATCATTGTTCTACACCCCTGGGCTGCTGTACTCCATTGATCTCAAGGAATTCTTTTGTTCTAGAACAGTAACGTACAGCTGCGACCCATGCTACTTTAGTCACCTACTAATCGTTGTTATTGCAATCTAGATTCAACTTCCTCAGTTTAGCATGCTTGTGTCTGTCATATTCCAACTACTTAACAGAAGGTTTTCAAAAGGGTCTAAAGGCTATTTCAGTCCGTACAGCTGAGATAATGCTAATTCAGGCAATGTAGATACATTGAACAATTTCATCAGATTCCAATACTTAATGAATAAATATTTATTTTTGAAAAAATCTGTTTAGTTTTCTTCTCACCAAATCTAAAATCTGGCCCCAGACATAAGTTCAAATATTAATTTAGTTCACACTTTTCTAACTCGAGCCAAAATAAAGGAGCATTGAATATTATATTACATTGATCACATTAGCTCTCCTTCAAGTGACAAACAAATTGGTTAACCTTTCATAACGGAAATAATTTCCCCGTAGACATTTGCCTTATCTTTTCGATTTGGGTTTAGAGCTTGGCAATAAAATAATGGGTCTTCACGTGTGCTGGTTACGTCACAATCATTATTAATGTTAAATCCTTTGATAACAATTATTTTGGTGATTTGCATCACACATTAATCAACCCGTACCAACAAAGCAAGACTTTCTTACACATTACATTTCCAGGAGACAATATGATCAGTTTCCAAAGGTGGTGGCCTGATCTCGCGAAGATACGGCTTGCCGGATGCGTGTATCCTACTGGATACGGTGGCAGAGACAGACAAACTACTTTCATCGCTCCTCTTACCATTACTAACGTCTTCCTTCGCGTCCTCTGTGTTTGGCGGCAATGAGGGTGGGGTTAGCCCTTTGAACCCGAAAGACCGGAGATCCGGCCTCAGGGAGAAAGTTTATATACCCGAAAAGTCGGATCTCTGGCCATGAACATACCTGTGATTATAGGCTGACGTCCTACAGAAAATTAGCATATACACATGGATACCGTTTTTCCTGCGTTTCGTGTATATGCACTATCTTACCGAGGCTGTAATCACGGCCTTTCGTGTATATGCACTCACTTACTGAGGCTGTAATCACGACCTTTCATGTATATGCACTCTCTTACTAAGGCTGTAATCACGGTCTTTCGTGTATATGCACTCTCTTACTGAGGCTGTAATCACGGCCTTTCGTGTATATGCACTCACTTACTGAGGCTGTAATCACGACCTTTCATGTATATGCACTCTCTTACTAAGGCTGTAATCACGGTCTTTCGTGTATATGCACTCTCTTACTGAGGCTGTAATCACGGCCTTTCGTGTATATGCACTCACTTACTGAGGCTGTAATCACGACCTTTCATATATATGCACTCTCTTACTGAGGCTGTAATCACGGCGTTTCGTGTATATGCACTATCTTACGGAGGCTGTAATCACGACCCTTCGTGTATATGCACTCTCTTACTGAGGCTGTAATCACGGCATTTCGTGTATATGCACTCTCTTACGGAGGCTGTAATCACGGCGTTTCGTGTATGTTCATTCTTTTACCGAGGCTGTAATCACGGTCTTTCGGGTATATGGGCATAGTATAATGTTAAAAATTAAAATCTTGTCGATTCTATCACTATAAACTCCAGGTTGGCGTGGCGACCACCGAAATAAGTTCAGACTTCACAGGGCTAAGAATTTCGAGGTTCGTGTGTGGCAGTGGATGGCAGTGTAAGTGGTTCATAAAAAAATATTGTAGCATTCAGTCTGCACTTCAACATTGCATGCTGTTGTGGCGTCCTCTCCGTGTCTGGTACCTGCTGGAACCTACCACTACAAATTAAACGGATTAATAAGCAGTCATAATTTCTGGCATTCGAAGAACATTTCCGAACACAGACCATCACCGGTGCGCTACCCTCACAGATATGGCTCTGTGTTACACAACTTCTTAGAGTGCTTCATTTGCTATTAGACTGTGTGACCAGCGATGATTTGTAATGACTCGCATACGTTTGTGGCGGCGTACATCATGCTTAACAGGCCGTTTGGACCTGCCCAGCTGTTGCAATATATCTTTTCACTGTATCAACTCATCCTATAACGTCATAATCAACTGAGCGTCATGTAGAATGTCATCACAATGAATAACGTCATGAATGACGTCGATAAGTACGTCCACAACGCATATTTGTAGACGGACTATGCGTTGTTGTACGAATTGTATGTCTTTACTATTTACTATATTACTACATATTCTGGTGAATATTTTGAAACTAATTTTACTGGGCACTGTTTCTGCCATAGGCAGCAACAGCACCCATTCAAATTAGTTGCAAAATATTCAACAGCTTCCCTGTATAGTTTTCAGGAAATTGATAGCTAGGGAATTTGGGGATCGATTAATCCCAACACGGCGAGGTGTGGATGGATCTTAGCTAGTGATGGGCGGGGCATAGCTAAAAATGGAACGGTCCATTGAATTATATGCACATGTCCGAGAATAATCGAGAAGAAAGATTCGATTTTCGTCTACCTGTATTTACCTGGCATGCTAAACGATTGTAAAATGCAGGTATCAATGCTTTCAATGTCGCTGGTGAGATGACTTGGTCTCGTTTTCTTATAAGTTGGCATGTGTGTCATGATTTAGAAAGCTTCACAACATTCCCTCGGGCGCCTAGTCCAAATGTTTAGTAGCTAAATAAGTAGGGTTTTCTTATGACCGAGGAATGCATATATCCCAGTTATGGTATGTCAATATAGCAAGACGATGTCTTGTTTCAGAAAACAGAGAAGATAAAATCAAGTGAAATTTATTAAACTAACATTTATTTCTAAACCGTAGTGAGCATATGTACGATGCCAGATGTACCTCATCCCGAACAGTACGAGCAATCTTATTTCTAGACTTGAAATGCGCCCATACACTGTAAGAAATTTGTTCTGCTAATACATATCTTTCAAATGCCAAGAATGTCGATGGAATATTGAAGTGATCGTGATATTCCTCAAATTCAGGAAAGATGGTCGATTACAGTATTAATATGATCTAAGAAGAGGAGTGCACAAAATATGGTCATTTCCCACAACCACCGCTTACCATATCCTTTATAGATTTATATCAATAAAATTGTCTTAAAAATGCAGTATACTATATTTGTTAGCAATATTGAATATACACAGTACACACAAATGTTAGTATCCATCCATCATCTGACCTCATATGACGTCATAATCAGCTCATCGCGTGGATGATGACGTCACAAGCATTACGCCACAAAGGCTTCCATATAGACTGTCATCAAATCTCAAACAGTCCGGCACGTTGTATGATTTATATGTCTTTGTAATTATTTGCTATTTAATAATCATGTTGTTGAATATTTTGAAACTAATATGACTGGGCGCTGTTGCTGCCTTAGGCAGCAACAGCACCCAGTCAAATTAGTTTCAAATATTCAACAGATTCCCTGTGTATTTTTTTTGGAAATTGATAGTCACGGTGTTCAGAGATCGATTTATCCGAACACGAGCGAGGTGTGGGTGGGACTTAGCTGGAGATGGGCGGGGCACAAACACGGAAAGGTCCATTAACTAGACTTTTCAGGAATCACGTCGCAACTTGCACGGAAGTGGGTTCTGATCAAATATCTGATCAGTGAGGCCTAGATTGTGTATAGCTGAGTTAATTATTTAGCCATACCACCAATTTGCCATATTTCTTCTCAATTCATTTGCAAAACAAGGCGTCCATACAATTTTTTTAACATTTTGGTAAATGTTAGAAAATGTTAGATGTCAGAACAGCGGAAAATGGTGAAAGTTGTTCCAAAATTGTAAAAATTTTAATTTGATCACGAAAGTGTCACACTGGCACTTGACCCATTTTCAAAAATACTAATAAATGTAATTAATATTGATGTAATTTCTATCTTTATTTTCCATAAAGGTAAAGAGTCAATCTCATTTGAAAACTGCATAATGTGGATTAACATTATGAAATATGCCAAGAACCCAGCAAACATAGCAAAATTATGGACAATGAGAAACAGAATTACCTGAAATTGACAATAATGTTGAAGGAAGGAAATCGGGAAGACGTGTCAAAACCATTTCAGCGTTAAAGGGTGTATTTGTAACTGAACATTCCTCACTAAAACTTGTAAATTTGCAACAGATCATTCAGCAGTAATAGAGGCAATTGGCAATTGATAGTTAGGAGCCAAAACATTACACACGTATACTACTACTACTACTACTACTACTACTACTACTACTACTACTACTACTACTACTACTACTACTACTACTACTACTACTACTACTACTACTACTACTACTACTACTACTACTACTACTACTGCTACTTTTTTTTGTTGATAATCCGATGCTGACGCAGTCGGACAAACTTCACGGAGGAACTCCTCTAAAAAGGCTTGCAAACCCCCAGAAAAAAACCTGGTGAACTGATTAATATTACACCAAAACAAAAAACTAACGAACATTGATACAATCTATAAATACATACCGCTTAAATGGTATAGATACAAATCAATAAGCTGATAAAGATCTGATAGCAAAACAAAACTTAACAAAGGCATTACTATTCAATCCAGGTGTGGTAGTAGGCCCGTGTAGCGAGAGCAACTGTTCAACAATTGAAAAGTGACTCGTCAATCAATGACAAATAAGTCAATCATTGACGCCAGTGGGCTGATTCTTTAAAGATTAGCGGGCGTAATAGCATTTGCTTAGTATAACACATATAGTCGGTAGGAAAATTACAGAAAAATAGATGGCGCCCTTATTTACATTTTCGACTTACTTTATTGTAAGGTTTTGTAAATTACCCGGGAACAAATAACCCTATAAAACCATGTGCAAGTTTCTAAAATTACCTGAGACTATTTTATAATTCAATTGCAACTTACTTTATCGATTTATTATTAAATTACCCCAGTCTGTTTATTTGTTAACAAGAAGTATTGAACATAATAATATCAAAATGCAGACTAAAATGAATTACAAGACACAGATTAGTTAAAAGACACAGATAAAAGAAGTTGTGGTAATTGAATGATTTACGCTAGTGCAGCCTCATTTATTTTTACAGTTCCCAACTTTATTGAAACTATGTTTGTTTTGCACCATATGTCCTTAAATACATTTTCTTTACCATGCTGTTTTAATCTAAAATATTCGCAAGGAATATGATTCAGCAGCAATGAACAGACTATTGTCTTTATTGCTCTATTGTGATTGCCCATAGATGGATTTTTCGTCTGCGCACACTGATGTTTCCAAATGGCCCAAACACCTTTTTAGCATTGATATTAAAATAGTCTTATCAGACATTGCGATAGTTACACCGCTTGATCCACATTCTCTAAATAAAACTACATGTGTTTCTAGAACAATGGGCTTAGCTCCAAATTGTGCCAAGATTTGGCTGATGTACTCCCAAAATTGTGACGATATTGGAATTCTGCAAATAAATGCTTGATTGTTTCCTCGTTTGTTTGGCATAAGTAACACCTATCAGAAGTCATTATATTGCACTTGCACTTGTATGTCAAGTGTCCCACCCATAGCCGTCGATGTAGTAATTGCCACAATAAATCACGAGCCATATGTGGTATGTATGGAGAATGTAAGATTTTCCATACATTTTTCCAACTGAATGGTTTGTAGCTTGAGCCATCCAATCTCTTAATTGCTATGGGAGGTGTTACTTGTTTTCGTCTCATAATGTGGTACCATTCCTTGGATCTCATTTCGTATTTTAACATCTCATCATCAAGAACTAGTGCAGGTTGCAGAGTCAAACTATTATGATTTACATTTGGCAGACGAAACCATTCAATTGGTACAGCAGGTTTTATTTTATTTAGTAACCTCTGGGCATCTATATGCCTCATATGTGTTTTTCTAGCTACTTCGTGCATTGAAATCCGTTTACGTGTTTGGGGGTGTATCATATCAGACAAACGCTGAATGCGATATTTTGCAATGGACGTTAGATAAAGTAATGCATTATTATAACATATATTACTATTGCCACACAATTGCTGTTCTAGTACTTCCTTCCAGCACGTAGGTGAAGGCATGTATCTGTCAAATATTTCTAACTCCTTAACTTGATCTTTAAACACATCTGATATCATTTGGCTATTCGGAGGTGGCTTCTTTGATGTAACCCCCCCCCCCCCCCCGTCAGAAATGGTTCTACAATTCTTTCCACGAGAGCTCGTGAAATAACAGCCCACGTCGCATCTGATGTAATAATATCATTAAAAAATTTTAACCTTAAAGAAACACATTTCACTTTAATATCAATTAAATCAAGTCCTCCTTCTAAGTTAGCATTATTAAGAACACGATGGGAAACTAAATTACCTTTTTCTTCCCATATGAATGACAATATGAACTCATTAACCTCCTTTTCTACATGTTTTGGCATGTGTACACCAGGTGCTGTATACCATAGCCCAGATAATGCCAAGTTGTTGACAACAAACACTCTACCAAAGATTGAAAGACGACGATGCTTCCAATTTTCTAATATTCTCTTAAGCTTATATATTCGTTCATCCCAATTTTGTGATGCATTCGGCTTCCTGCTAAAACAGATGCCTAAACATTAATGGTATCGTTAGACCAATTGATTTCAAGTGGCTGGTCATTCCGCTCTTTCCATGGCCCAAAAAATAATCATTTGGATTTTCCTTTATTGATTTTCAAACCGGACGCATTTTGGAACTTGTCTAGTACTTGGTTTAAAATTGTAAAATCATTGTTTGAACCAGCAAACACAGTTGTGTCATCAGCATATTGTGACAGCTTAAGCGGTATTTCTGTGCCACGAATACATATGCCCTGAAAGTTATTAGTTTGCCTCAATGCTATGCCAAGGGATTCCATCACAATAACAAATAATAATGGCGATATGAAACATCCCTGTCTAACACCACGTTCTAAGTCAATTTCTCTGGATGATTGATTGTTCACTAAATAGCTATTCTTAATATCCGTATCTAAAATCTGAACCCATTTAATAAAGTTTGTGCCTAACCCAACCGATTGCAAAGAATTAAAAAGAAATTCCCATTCCACGCGGTCAAATACCTTTTCATTGTCCAAGGCAATCACAGCTGAAGGGATGCTATCCTTCTCAACCAATTGTATAAGGTCTCTTATTAACATGGTATTGGTTAAAATTGTCCTCATAGGTACAGCACATGTCTGCTCTGTTCCAATAAATTCTCCTAAAACACTACCAAGTTTCAATGCTAGTGCTCTGGATATTATTTTGCAGTCTACACATAGTAGAGAAATTGGTCTGTATTCTGAATTAGATGTCTGTCATCTCGTTTATATATTAGCCTTACGTATACCCATGCCATAGTTGGTGGTAAATGGCCTCTCTAAAAAATTGCAGCGGCTAACTCTTCCATTATTGGACATACAATGTGCAAAAATGTTTGGTAAAATTCAACCAGAAGGCCATCACATCCAGGTGATTTTTCTAGTTTTAAGGGATTTAGTTAAATCTTCTGTTGTTAAGAGTTGATCACAGAATTCACTGCCTGTCTCTGACACTGTTTTATCTACATTTTCTAGCAAATCCAATTTTGGATCTTCATCAATTCCCTCTGACTTGTACAATGACTCATAGTAATTGCATACACTAGTACTATTTCATTTCATTTCATTCGGACTGTAACGTTTCATTGTTGGTAAAGACGGTTGAACCATCCAGCATGTTTGATGAGCACACCACCATATCTATTTCCCATGCTTTTTCTAATATCCAAAAAGATCTGGCTGGCTTTTCTCCTTCTGCATGCATCTTGGCGCTTGCTCTAATTTTTGCAGCCTCCAACTCATATTGTTCTATATCTCTTATTTTACTTTTAATTTTAACCAGTAATTCATAATAATTATCGTCACCATTATTTATTTTAGCATTAATTTCACAAGTGATCGATGAAGTGTTTTCTTAGGTTTGCGCATTTCCCATGATTTTCTAATAGCATACTGTCGGGAAACATACTTTAAATCCAGTTTTACATCCTCCCACCATTTCAGTGTGCTCTTATATGATGCTTTCCTATTAATCCACTACTGCCAACACTATTCTTATACAGTTCTTCTCCCAACAGCGACTGGCTTAATATTAACATATCTCCAGTAAATTATGTCGATCCTTGAACCAACGTTACCATCTGCCGAAGAACATGCAATATCTTTACCACGAAGTTTTGATATTCTATAGGTGTCAACTAAATTTTCTTTATCATATATTTGTTTTAAGTCTCTTTTTGATGTATCAGTATAAGTTGAAGTTGCATTCCTGTCATTTTCTTTATTTAGACACAATTAAAGTCAACACCCATTACTAAGTTCTCAGTGAAGTTATCTAAGGCTGTTGTAGACATCTCATTAAAATAAATTACGACGTAGTTGATGAGACGCAGGTGCATATATACACAGCAACGTGAAACATGTTAGTTGTATATCTATTGTGACTCTCACCTAGCGACCATTTGCTTCTGATACTGAAGAGATTATCTTTACATAGGCTGAACAACAAGGGAGTATAAGAATTGCTACGCCAGCAGTATTATCTTGTGATAACGAATAGAATATTCTGGATTCAGAAATCTTTTCCAAATTATTCTATAATTCTGACTTCTGAATCTTTGTTTCCTGTATCAAAGCAATGTAAATCTGCTCATTTTTAAGAGTCTCTAGTAAGTGCCGCTGCCTTATGCTACTATTTAAGCCTCTACAATTGAGTGTACACATTAGCATAAAAAGCAATAAAATGATGTGTACAGCCGCCATTATTAAGCTAACTAGATTTTGGTTCTTCGACCCTCTCTTAGGCCATTTATCTATTTTACTGTCAAACTCTGTACTACTTAGTTCAACTTTTTCCAAATGCTTATATTTTAATATATCCGAATCATGACGCAGATGCCTATGTCTAACCCCTTTTGCCGTCACATATGGAACTAACACCTCTCCTGCCTCTGACCTGTACATGACCATTTCATGGGGTGATTTACATCTATGTGTTTGAATGAATATATCGGATTCAGCCACTGACATATTATCGTCTTCTATATATCACTTTCCTCTAGTTTTGATTCAGAATTGTCTCCATCTTTCTGGCGCTTTGTTCCACTCAATCGATCCGAAAAACCAAATACTTTCTTTATATTATTTAAATCGACTAGATTGAGGGTACTCAGTGGAAAATCACTGGGGTTAATTTCAGTATCTTGTGACCTGAATTTTACTTGTTTTTCCAGAGGGTATTGATCATCATCTTCAACTTGTGTGGAATTGACCTCTCTGACATCAGACTTGGATTGACTTGTTACTGGAGTAAGACTTAGCCCCTCATCTAGAACCTCTATTTGATCGCCTGCAACTACAGCGATTGGATTCTTAGTTTTTTCACCATGCTTCTCAGTAACATGGACTTCAACTACAATCTCAGCAATTACCGGTTCTATGACATTTTCTTTAGAAACATGCATCTTATTAATATGGATTTCAGCTATATTCTCAGTAACTACCAGTTCTGTGACATTTTCTTTAGAAACAACTTGCTCTGCACATTTATCAGCACCCTTTTTAACAGATTTGTTCTGTTCTGCCACTTAAAATGATCAGATGGCCCACAAACTAGACATTTGTTTTTGATAGGGCAATCTGTTGCAAAATGTTCTGTGTTTCAGCAGATTCTACATGCCTTGATTTGCCCCCTGTACCATAATGGCAAGATAATTCGACCATCTAACGTAGCCTTCCTTTGGGAGAGGTTGTTCTACCTTTTCGAACCAAATTCTTCTGATGCCATTTTCTAAGGTTGGATCAAATGTCTATGTTTCGTGTTCTACTTTTTCTACTTTGCCATACTTGATCAATTCATTGAAAACCCGTTCATCAGGGTTCTCTAACGGAACCGTCATCTTAACTAATAAACGATCAGATTCGAAGACGAAAACCATACAACTGCAATATATAATGGCGAATAATACAAATATATAATAACAAGACGTCAGAGAAAGAGCTAAACACTAAAGAAATATTTCCCGCTTTTGAAACCCTGACGTCTGCCAACAAATATACGAATAGATAGTACAGTCGTATATTTGTTAGTTTGAACCACTTATTAAAGGGTTCACTAAAATCTAACCGATTAAAGTGGTTTCCTAAAGTATCCTAACAAACATATTAATAGATAGTACAGTCATATATTTGTTAGTCTGTTCGAGTTGACTGGGGACAGCCAACTGACTATAAATATTTATATAATCAAAGAACTCGGCTTGTGCTTGCAAATGACAAACGAACTAAATCTACTTACTCAAGCGATCTTGCCAAATATAATAAGCTAGGCAACAAAGTGTAGAAATAGCATACTGGCGCGGGGAGATGTGTATTGCATTCAGCACAGTAGGAGGAGACCTATTAAACCGTCAGCTAGGAGGAGTGCCTTTAGAATATGGAGACACGAAATCCGCTCCAACTTAGACAAGAATTTACAAATTAAACATAAAGTTTGAAAGGAAATACTAATACGAAATATATTTACAAAATTTATCTACAAAATCGCGCTAGAAAGTGGCAAATTCGGGCAGCAATTGCAGAGCTAAATAAATGCGTGCGTTTACTTCGACTACTACTACTACTACTACTACTACTACTACTACTACTACTACTACTACTACTACTACTACTACTACTACTACTACTACTACTACTACTACTACTACTACTACTACTACTATTACTACTACTACTACTGCTGCTACTACTACTACTACTACTACTACTACTACTACTACTACTACTACTACTACTACTACTACTACTACTACTACTACTACTGCTAGTACTACACCTACTACTACTACTACTACTACTACTACTACTACTACTACTACTACTACTACTACTATTACTACTTATAATACTACTACTGCTACCACTACTACTACTACTACTACTACTACTACTACTACTACTACTACTACTACTACTACTACTACTACTACTACTACTACTATTACTATTACTACTACTACTACTACTACTACTACTACTACTACTACTACTACTACTACTACTATTATTATTACTACTACTACTACTACTACTACTTCTACTACTACTACTACTACTACTACTACTACTACTACTACTACTACTACTACTACTAATAATAATAATAATAATAATAATAATAATTCGCATGGCACAAGATTCTGTAATATATGTTTCTAATTTGTTTTACACCAACCTGTTTTGACATCATCAGTTATTGTGTCATGGCTGCAATGGGCATGCATGGTTGCAATGGACATTATTTATTACACGGTATTCCACGAAGGTATACAATCTATCCCATGTTAATTGAAAGTGTTTATGCCAGTAACATAAAATCTACAAAATAAACCTAATATATTATCTTACATTTCAAGTATAATGTGCATTTTATTGAAAGTAAATGCATGTGCCATGTATTAGGTAAGGTGAGGTTGACTTTAATCACAGCCAAGTTCCTAGTTACAAGAATTATGCAAGGACATCTTATAACAACTACACGCCATTGTTCTTTCAACACGTATGAGGCGTCGTGTTGGAACCAGGAAAGGGCAAATCAGTCTAACTCTCAATCCTATGCTGCAAGAAAAACATAGATAATTGTTATTGTTATAATTTGAATAGTCATGCTGACAATATGAGATGTGACTGTAAGGGTGGGCACGTTATTGGCTTTATAAACAAGACAATAAGTAGTATAGTAGCTTATGTCAAACATCACAAGAATTGTTCATAATGTGAAAAAGCATTAAATTTTGCGCATGCGTAGATTTATGTTACATTTTAGTTCTTTCATATACGAACAGGACAGGTATGATCGGACAAAATCCAAGGGATCATAATTACATTTAGACACTGGCCCATATGTTCCATTTCAAACATATCTGTCAAAATTATGTTGATCCAAATTTAGATGATTTGATGTAAGTCATCAATATTGAACAATTCTGGCCAATTTCTTGCCAACATTTGCCAAATCTTAAATTGCACCGTACGGAACTTCACACGGAGACTGTTTCTAATGCTATTGAGTCAAATTTGGTATTAATAATGGAAGAGAAATATAGAGCCAGTGACAAGGAATCAGTCTATACATTTATTGCCACCAATAGTGTTAACGTTTTTTAGATTGGGTCGGTACCTCTAGTTATTGATATAAGGAGGCTTGATGGTGGCCAAGGTATAGATAGAACATTTATCATTAAGACGGCAGCTTATCATAGAACCTGTAGAAATCAATTTTACAGACACCAGCTCCAGTGTACACAGAAGAGAAAACACATAGTCAGCAAAGTGCTTGATAAAGCACTGTCAAAATCCGACAGTATATCCGTGATTTCTTTGCAAGGACACACATACGTTTTTCTTTTGCATCAATGATCACACAAGAGAACGTATGCGTAGAGCGGTAACAATGAACACAGATGGACGCCTGCGAGAGTGACATTTTGAATGCCAGAATGTTGCTAGGAAAGTTAGCAGAAGGAAATATGTATGCCCTAGAAGTGACATGCTAGCTCATGAAACTAAAACAACAGAACTGAACTATTAGAGAGCTTGATCTTAGGGGAATTGGTGTAGAAGACTACAGTAATGA
The DNA here is from genome assembly GCA_034401795.1 of Chaetoderma sp. LZ-2023a. NCBI lineage: Eukaryota > Metazoa > Mollusca > Caudofoveata > Chaetodermatida > Chaetodermatidae > Chaetoderma > Chaetoderma sp. LZ-2023a. The sequence goes on along the minus strand of CM067361.1, from coordinate 76,006,966 downwards.
TGTCATTGTTCTTGTTTTAAGCGCTCTGATTTCGGGTGCTTATATCAATGCAGACTGCAAAAGCTAGATCCAAAGTGTCTTGGCAGAAGAGTAAATACAACAGGCTCAAAGAGAGATTACTGGGCAGGATTCCTGATTTGTCATTACAGGTCCAAGGATGAGAAGTGGTGTTGAAGTTCTAGGCAAGACATTGGCGAGGCTATCTGACTTTCCTGTTCCCAATATGCTGTTAATGATTTAATATAATTGGTATGTGTTATTCGACTTGTGTGAAAACAAGTTTTGTGCAAAGAGTTTAAACAATGCTCATTTGACTGGTCTTTTTGGCCAGGATGAGTACAAGAGATCGTAACAGACTTTTTCTAGTTTGCTGCAAAACTTCTCGATGGTTTCCAAATGTTATCACCCACAAACTGTTCAAAGTTTCAACACGATGTAGATACGATATTTGTACCACACATCACTCAACCAGTGTAGTCAGTTAGTCACCTATATATTGTATGGGGCTGTCACATGGCACACAGTTTGAATGAAACCATAACGCAGAAAAGGGGTGATGGGAACTGTGTTATGGCACAGTTTTCCGAGAGATGCAAAATATAAGACCAATTTGCATACCTACCTTGCAAATGTTAAACATTGTATGGAAGAAGTATACAGCACACATAATACTGCAGTGATGCCCTTAAAGGATGATACAGATATGTTCCCATGGGATCATGAGGAAGCTGACACTGGACATCTGGACTTGCTCCATTGTGCAAGTCAGGGTCATCGTAAGGTTATGTAAGAGAGGGCATCAAATGCAACATATGTGCAAAATGTGGTGCTTTTCCTTATTTTGAACTATTTTTACACTATCTGCTAGTCTAAAGCCCATCACCGCCATTTTCACCACCAAAACTATCACCATATTTGCTACTGTAATATTCACGTATTATTAGCATGCAGCATTTCCTATTTCCTACATCGCATTAAACCAATGAAAATCAAGTTTTCGAAGGTCATCAGGTGACTGTAAGAGTCAAATACTGGACATTTTGTCTACGGGTCGGCATCGTTACCTCATGGTCATGGAGTTACATGGTGAGTAGATATCTGATATTCTGTACGTGGACAGCATTTGAACCAGTGCTCATTGTGTGTAGAGGATGCAGCTGCACTGCCAGGGTGAATGAATATTCCACGACACTCACAAGTTTATCCATCCTTAGTTAGAATCCTATCTACACCTGATGAGCTCCAAAAGAGTGACGAATCTGGTGGTGACTTGGATGAGTCTCGTGATGTGAAAATAATGCATTAATTACATATCCACAGAATACATGTGTAAAATTGTTATTACTAGCTAGATTGCGACCACTCCCAACTACCAGTTACCAATATTTCATATATATATTGCTATGTTACTATCGTTTATCCTAGAAATGTTATTACCCATTTGGATATGCTGCTACAATCCGACATCAAAAGTCTATATTAACTATTATGATTCTGTTATGAAATGCTGATGCCAACACCAGGAGAATGGTCAATTGCTACCATTGTTGCTCTTGCTGTGATAAAAGATAAGCATTAAGATTCGGCTCCAAAATGATGTTTTGCATGCGTTGATTGCTTGATTAGACGACGACATCCAGACATACTTATCCCTTTCTGGTAAGTGGGTCTACGGAGAAGAAATCAGAGTCTGAAAGATCATGTATTGGTACTCGACCAATGCGTGGTCTGAGTAAAAGTAGGGCTCTTAGTGCAGCAGAAATATGACTGAATTGTGCATTTTATGATAAAAGTTTCAAATTTGGTACACACCAGAGTCTGTCATAAGAATGATTTTTAGCTATAGGGTCATCACAGATTTTCTTACATAAACATAAAGACCAGTCATAATGCGGTTGTACCTCCGGGAAATGGCATCAGGAACTTTTCTTTATATTTCGTATAACTCTATATCCAATTCATTATAACATATAAAAAATAAGCCAACATCTGGTCTCCTGAGGTAATTTTTAGGTCACTCAAGGCCATTGCATCATATTTTATGTGCATATAGGCATATCTCATATCAAATGAAACTGTTTGATGTCTACAGTAACAGATAATTTTTTGCTATCACTGTTCAGTCGATTGTAAAAGAATGCGTATAAGAAGCAGAGTCACTATGATTGTGTTTCCAAAATCTGCGATGTCCATATAGCTTAAAATGTCTCGCCAGATGGGCTTTAGGTGTGTGCCTAATTCTCCGTGATTATCAGAAAATCCAATGTACACCCCCAGCCCAACCCCACCCCACTCCCTCCTATACTTCATATATCCGCTACACTAAGAATCGAAAAATTCGGTTTTAATTGAAGAAATATTCAATTGACTGGAAACTGTTACTGCCTATGACAGCAACCGGTTCTTGTCAGATTTGTTTCAAAGGATTTAACAGCTTAGATGTATAGTTGTTTTAAAATTGAGATACTGAGGTATATTACAGCAATTTGCGCAATCTCCACCACATTGACAGTATACTGGGGAGCTGCCTTGATACAGTTGAACTGTCCACTGCAGCCCTTCATGCAACCGCAGAGCAGGAGCTCCTGACAAATTTCCATTGCTTCTGGAAGAGCTGTCCAGCATATGTCTCAGCCGAAATCCTTCTTCACCCAAACATGTGCTTGGACATGGATGTTTAGGTGCTGCAATCATCATTTGTGCCCAACAGTAACCTGCCTGGCAGGCAGCCTTTATCGGAGGAAGACCATCAGGTATTGTGTCGTTCTGAGAGAACAGATTATTGTGTGTCTGGTTGATACACTCTTGACTGTTGATGGGGCCATAAAGCAGACTCACAAACTGTTCCATTGGTTTGAACCAGTCACCGATAGACTCTGGTGTATCAGCCAAAGCACAGAATGCAGGTGTGGCCTCAATGAAAGGTTCCATGTGGCCCATTCCACCTTCCTTCCCCCTGCGCAATGACTCCCCATATTTCAGTTATCTGCTGCACTATTCTGGCTTTAGTAGGACTTGGGACTGGAAGAGATAATTGTAGCAGTAGCATATCAAGGGCGGATCATACATTAGAACATATGAACATGTAGGAACCAATCTAAAAACATATTCTACACTATTCATGGATAAGATAGTGTATACGATTTCACCTACATAAGCCCAGAAAAGAACTGATGTTAGAAGGTATGGATGCCTTCATCTTTAGGACAGATGACTCACATGTAGCATTGCGAATTAGCATGGACGAGCCGGTAGATGATTTCATTGAGGTGGGGCTGAAGAAAGTGATTCTTCAGTTTCAAATATTACTACTACTACTACTACTACTACTACTACTACTACTACTACTACTACTACTACTACTACTACTACTACTGCTGCTGCTGCTGCTGCTGCTACTACTACTACTACTACTACTACTACTACTACTACTACTAATAATAATAACATAATAATAACAGTACTACTACTACTACTACTACTACTACTACTACTACTACTACTACTACTACTACTACTACTACTACTACTACTACTACTACTACTACTACTACTACTACTACCGCTACTACTACTACTACTACTACTACTACTACTACTACTACTACTACTACTACTACTACTACTAATACTAATAATAATAATAATAATAATTATTATTATTATTATTATTATTATTATTATAAATACAAAATTAAAAAAAAAATGTGTATACTCACGTCTTGTCTGAAATACACTTCAAGAGAAATCCTGGTATTTCATTGCAATTTTGGCAACGTTGACCCTCACTATTTAAAGATAAATGCAATAATTATAAATGCTGATGTACCACATAATACATGGAATCTAAATCCCGTTATTGTTTAATACTTAACCAGTCTTGTGCCTCAAATCGACCAAAATACTACTTTTATCAATTAACCCATTAAATTGTAAAGATTTAAAAAACCGCAATTTTTGCCATTTGCTGGCCAAGAGAATAAAGGTTTTTTTGTAAATTTACATCTGGAAAATATTAAGACGTGGTTTTGACGATTAACGTATTAATAGCATAGAAAATCTGAATATTTGGTTAGTCAGTATCAATTTGCAGACCGAGCCAGTTCTTTCAGTGGCAAAGTTTACAAAATAGTCTTTCCTTGGCCCGCAAATCGACATTGCGCAAGCCCACTGTATATGGCCTTTAGGTCAGTTTGACATTTAAAGGGCGATGCTGACACTGGAATTGTTAAATACTGGGTGCTAGGATAAACAATTTATCTTACATATTGTAGATATGGGATTATCTTGTGGGAGTCATGACCCCGCTGGATGTCTTATATTTGCGAGTAAGTCCTAAGTGAAATTTATGATTTGAAAATACCAGGTGAGCTAATGGACCGGTGGATTGTTATATCTCAATATTTAGTTTATTATTATTACATCAGCAAGTGCTGATGATACGCAGTTTCTAGTAAACGGATGGGGTGTGAATGTAGCACAATAAGGATTGTTGGATACAGTTTTATCATCAAATTGAAATAGGCGAATTGATTAGAGTAGGATCCACGGTTCTGAATTGATATGTATTTGGAAATAGTTTGGATGAAAGTTGTTGCTCTTCAGCCGGCACACACTTTTATGATATTCAGCAGTTGTTTGGATCAATAGTTTGGAAAATAGTTAAGGTATAAGAATCACTGGAATCGGACGTGACAAATGGACTTAGTTGATGACGTTAGGCATTCTGATTCTCATACGAGAATAGAACAACACCAGCTGGCAATGAGATCATACAGCTCATGTACCTATTAACTCTAGCATCCTACATGATTATCCATCGATAGGCAATGGACAGGACATGGACATTGTAGCGTCCTGTAGGTATTAATAACATAATCGAAATTTGTATATCAACTATATGTCACTCATACAATGGCATGCAACAACAACACATTCCGTAATGTTGTTAGTTAGCTGACAGATCGCATCAAATCAGAACCAGCTACCACCGCTTTGTCTATGTGAGGCATCATCTCCATAGAAGAATAGTACAGAGTTTGATTGGTCAGAATGACGTCACGATCAATGAGCGTCGATCAAACTCTGTAGCAGAGAATTAAACAGAGCAGGTTTTGGAGTTGGAATCGAAATATAGGGATCGGTGATTGGTCAGAACGACCAACGTTTATTAGGTAGGAACTTCTAGGAAGGAATGAGCAGAAGTTGATTGGTGGACTGATTGTACGGGCCAATCAAGCTGTGCTCATAACGTACCCAGAAGAATCATCAGAACAGATTCGGGTAGAATCTAAATATTAGGATATGTATAGAACCTCAGAATATAAGACACACTTTCGGTTAGAAAAGATTAATCAATACAACATCGTGGTTCACGTAAGACATCGCTTGTGTTACGTTCGCTGTAGACGTAGCGTAGCTTAGAGTTTACTTGATTAGTACCAGATAGGCACAAGTTGTATTTGAGCAAATTTATGCTCCCGTTCAAATATCTTTATCAGTTTTGTACAGTTAGAATATCTTCAATAAAATTATCCTCTTACATATAGTAAGACAATAGTTTGGGTTAGTTTGTTCAAGTTAGAATCATCGTTAGAATCTGATCCTAGAGTTGGAAGAAACATCCAAGCCGTACCGCTAGATCTTCATAGTCAGATAGGCCCGACAGTCTTTCAAATAAATATCGTCATAACCATCTTCACGACGAGGCGAGCCGGACTGTCAAGCATCCTTCTTAGTTATCGGTAAGAGGTTGTCGCAGCAACCTTATCATCATAATCTTGCCGATAGCAGAGCTGGATCATCGATCAAATAATTAGTATTGGTGCATACAGTCGTGTTTATTGAACTGCTCAGTACATCATCATCGTCAAACTCTGTTCGAGTAATTGTTATTTTTAAGGGTAAACCTGATCAACTCTATTGATAATTATCCACTTTATGCGATCTGATAAGGTTGTTCTATGTTGCGGCACCCATAGACTTATCAACGTTATCTGATCTGATAAGGTTATTCGACATTGCGGTACCCCTAAACTTACGGTTATATACGTCATTGTTACATTATAATTTTATTACAGCATAGCAATACCTATAATATTCCCTCATCATTACACAGAATATTACTCAGCTCACCTTGATTGGACAAGGAGCTTTTAACAAATTTTCACATGAACGGGCAGTTGATAGAGAATTGATGTTAGGATTCCAATGAGGAATGTGAATATGCAGACATGAGAATGTACATGGATTGTCCAGAAGTGTATAAGATGTGACAAATTAGTGTACCTTAAGGACGATGGTATACAATTGTTTTACTTCATAGTCGTCGTACATGCATGGCTGAAACTTAAGCTTAATGACTGTAATGGTGAATTATTTGCCGTGTCCTCACATTCTCTCTTTTACTGTGATTGGTGCATGGCTGGAACCTAAGCTTAAAGACTGTAATGTGAATTATTTGCCGTGTCATCACGTTCTCTCTTTATTGTGAGTGGTGCGTGGCTGGAACTTAAGCTTAAAGATTGTAATGGTGACTTATTTGCTGTGTCATCACATTCTCTCTTTACTGTGACTGGTACATGGCTGGAACTTAAGCTTAAATAATGTAATGGTGAATTAGTTGCGGTGTCATCACATTCTCCCTTTATTGTGAGAGGTGCAATGTGACGTTGTACACACATGAGTAACCTGATAAAAGCTTTCTGAAACTGTATCCACAATGATAAGTATATCCACCACACAGAAGTCAACATAAAATTGTACGGACAATGGGAAAGCCTATATTATTGGGGATGATTAGCAATGGTCTCACAAATCATTTCTAAGATATAGTTGAGAACACTTCGTGAGGATTTGATGATTTTCATGGCAGGTATGCCATTGCAACTTAGCTCCAAGAGAGAACATTCCAGCTCCAAACGGGTGACAACAGAGTGATTTCCTACGATATTTCAGATGATCTTGTCATTGAAAGAAATAACAACGAATGCACCTCTAAGCACATGAAAAAAGCAAACGTTGCCGATTTTGATGACTGCACACATTCTAAAGTACCATGTGCCATCACACCAAGTGTTGTCGATCACTGTAAATGTGAACAAGAGGAGGTTGATATTCAGACGATTTTGATGCAGTAAAACCTGATACATGATCATTATGCATGCATCGCTCATATAAAGATGACCTTGTGCTAGCACGGCAGTGTTCTTTGTGATCTATATCTTAACACACTCTGTTCTTTGGAATAGGGAATGAGTGGTACCATAGCCACTGGAACTTCCAGTTTTGGTTATGCCCCGCCCATTCCTAGTTAAGTTCGAGTCAAGCTTCGCGCGTGTTAGAATCGATCTAACCACGAACTCCGTACCTATCAATTCCTGGAAACATATACAGGTAAGCTGTAAGCTGATGGCAGCAACAATTCCCAGTCAAATTATTTTCAAAGTATTAAACATCATGTTTTATTAAATAAGACAGACATGCAAGTCGTACAACAACGCTTTGCCCGTCATTAATTATGCATTCGTGACATACTTATCTACGTCACTCATGACGCCAGCATACGCACCGCATAGTTGATTATGACGTCATATGATCGATGGATAAACTGGAAAGCTCCATTGCGCCCCATCCATCCTCAGTAAGACTATGAATTACTGGAATCTCATCTTAGTAATTATAATCAAAATGCTGCATTCTCTGGTAAATGCCTTCTATCATGCTATCAATCCTGGCGCAAAGACAGTGCTACAAGAAGCCAAACTATGACTATTGTGTTATGGCCTATTCAATTGGCACATCCATATGCCATGTGAAGGGAATTCGTTGATATCTATTCATTATGTTTCAGCTCATTTACAGAATGAGCACACATGATCAATAGAGAAATCCATGAGTCCATGATACGGAAGCACTGTGGTATTGCATCAGAACATCTGCATGTTCTGGTGTTTCACGGATCGTCAAGTTAGCATATTCCTATAGCTACAGCAAGTTTATCAGCACCACAGCCCTGCATAGAGTGTGTACATGACACGTGCAGAGTAACACGTAGCACGAGCCTCAGCAGAAAGCAGAGCTTGCTGTGCACTGATATGTTCTGTGATGTGAGAATACTGCTGACAGGAAAAGTAATGTTGGCAGTCCTGATGAAGACACCTGGAGCATATCGAGACGCACTAGTCTAATTTCCTCGTAGAACTTTTTTTATTTATGATTGAATACAATCGCAAAGTCCTACTTGGTGTACACGTTTACACAGGACATTTAGATTTTAGAGAACTAATTGTTTTAATGAAAATCAATACATTGTCTAGTTTCAGTTTCACAATGGGGTTTGTGGAGACACAGAGCCATCATTTAGGTTTGTCATTATTATGCAGAAAACCTCGAGATGTAATCTAAGTTCAGTATTCATTATCTCGTTTAACATAATTCCCATGCCCTGGACCATTATTCATTGATGGAATCTATGTTTGGCAGTCATGTTGAAGCTTTTTTAATGTGTGAATGGCCTTATTTATTAGACAACGTGAGAAATCAAATCTTTGTCAATTGAAACCTAGGTATAGACCACCAAGGAATTATCCTAAATAGTGTAGAAGTAAAGATACGGTCACATTTACTATTACAAAGATGGATATATTACTGTCGTATATGCTAATATCTAATTTACATAACATTTACATAATCTATTCACAGAACATTGGTGACTACATTATTTCCAATATTTATATGCTAAATAATAGAATTAAACATAGAAAACAAAGCAACCATTTTAAACAAGCAATACAAAGGTTCAATGAGACATACTATAGATCCTCTCTTTCTTTTCCATCAAAGATTTTTATGCAAGTAACAACCGTTTACAGGACCGTTGATGAATGAAGCATAGGCCTGATAGATTGACAGATCTTATCATCTACATCCCAGATAACGCAGCTTACTGGAGCGATGATGGTTCGATACTGGCCCCGCATCGGCCCGGTATCAGATATGTGATCAAATTCACCTTTCCAGAGCACCCACCCATCATATGACATCATAATGAAGGGCGTCATGAATGACGTCGATCAGTACGTCTAGAACGCATATTTGAAGACTATGCGTTGTTGTACAAATTGCTTGCTTTTACTATTTAATAAATATTATGTTGAATATTTTGAAACTAATTTGACTGGGCGCTGTTGCTGCCTATGGCTAAATTGGTTACAAAATATTCAACAGCTTCCCTGTATAATTTTCAGGAAATTGATAGCTCGGACATTCGGGGATCGATCAATCCCAACACGAGCGAGATGTGGGTAGGGCTTAGCTAGTGATGGGCGGGGCATAGCTAAAAATGAAAAAGTGCATTAGATATGATACTTGCTTCTTACACTTGTACCAAGTTGCCCGAGGTCCTGCAGGATCAACATAGCACACGCAGCTAGGCTCATTTGAATCAACTACGACATAAATGCGCATTTCTTCGGCATTGCACCATGGTGTGTCACGTTTCTGAATACGACTGCAAAAGCAAACATATTAGAGTAACCTTCCATATGTTATCGAAGCTACATATACATCCATCAGAAAGACTAGATGAGCGTTCCAGCAAAGATTCGTCCAACCAGTTATGACTCAAGAGCCAAAATATCATGTTATTATATTATTATCTGCGTTCTACTAATCGCAAACTATTATTTTTACTCTTGATCTTTCATTTTATTATTATTCTTCATGATTCTCACACCATATCTCCTCTTACAGTTTCCAAGCAATCAGCTCCAAACTTGGTCAACTTGGAAACCCCTTTAAGACCTACCTATTACTTTTATTTTGGATCTGCACAATAGTTTTCGAGCTACCTCCCTTTCCGTGGACAAAAACAGTGCCATAGGAAATGTAAGGGGATGTTCAGTATTGATATTTGAACTGAGATTACACCTAGAGTTTTGATTGGATCGTTACCATACTTTGGTAGGATGCCTTCATTGATGACCTGTGATCTTTGACCCCAATGCATAGAAAATAGCTCAATTGGGAATAAATGGTGATTTTCAGGATATTTATATATATATATATATATATATATATATATATATATATATATATATATATATATAGCAGGATATTGCGCTTGAAAATGCGTTTTGAAAAATAGTTTTCTTTTCAAAATGGCCACCAGGCGCACCTTTTGGTGAAAGATTACCCAGAAATGATCTCAGAATTACAAAAGATGAAAAAAAAGATTTCGATCTTTTTTTCTAAAATGGGCGCCGAAATGTGTTCTCCGATCGACTTGAAACTTGATGAACTGCTAAGTCGTATATCTACTTGATTTCATATCAATTTTCAAGAGCCTCAATCTAATAGCATTCGCGAAACTAGCTTTCTGCACCCATACACATAGTACACCTATGGAAGCAATGCATGAACTGGCCTTCTAGAATTGTATGCAGATTCTCTCTACACTTGAGATCAAGGTCAATTCTATGTCAAACTTGCCAATCTTTGTGCTTGGCATAAGCTTTATCCATTTCATTATACAACATAAACGTGCATGTTAGAAGACATCTTATGACATCACCTAAGGTCAATGTGGACTTTTACTGGTCAACAATACCTGATCTCGTTTTTTGACAGAAATCAAACATACTAGCCAAGACATGTTCAATGGTTATACAGGAAGAGGCTGTATAATATTTCTTACTGGCCAGGCATCGCAGATTTACTGTTCCTTCAGTAAATGTGCTCTAACAATAAATGTATTTATATTCAGAGAGAGAGAGAGGGAGAGAGAGAGAGAGAGAGAGAGAGAGAGAGAGAGAGAGAGAGAGAGAGAGAGAGAGAATGTGTGTGTGTGTGTGTGTGTGTGTGTGTGTGTGTGTGTGTGTGTGTGTGTGTGGGTAGAGGTGGGGGTCATCTCAAATGAGAAAGGTACAATGTATACTACAATTTCAAATGAAGCCGATCTTGTATTCGCAATTCGTAAAATTATTCGCTACAATTATAAATTTATGTTAGAAAAAACAGCATAGAAACATCTTTCTGCTAGGATTTTCGAGCCAGCAGCCTAATGCCATTTCACGAGGGCTGGAATTGCTTTGCTGAGGCGTTACCTTACTTTCGGCGAGGAGTGGGAGGACTCGAATGGTAGTGGTAATGGAATTCACAGATCGGGCTGGGATGGGTTGGTGACAAACTGCAGTAACCCTGAGAACTATCCCTCTGCACTCACCACCGCTCACGAATATGATTAGAAGGGCGACAAGATAGGGATATACTCTGATTATGCGAGAGCTTGATGCCATCATCAATACGTGACCTAGGCCACGCCCCCTTTGTCCCACCAGAATACTTGAATTTGATTGATCGAGAGATAAATCCTTTGTTCTTTCTTGCCCATTCAGCAGTAGACGAGGCCACGTTCCCCATTACACCTGTCAATCATGCCACCCATTTTCGTCTCCGAATCTGGCGAAGATATTGGTGTCAGTTCTGATTGGTCGAGAGTGTGACTCTCTCTCTCTCTCTCTCTCTCTCTCTCTCTCTCTCCCTCTCTCTCTCTCTCTCCCTCTCTCTCTCTCTCTCTCTCTCTCTCTCTCTCTCTCTCTGTCAGCTCACTGAAATGGTGCCCACCATTATTTAAGAAGGCAATCTAACAAATATTTTGAAACTAATTCACCCGAGGGTGTACAAGTTTTGCCAAAATACCTACGACTTTCCCTGCAGGATTATCAATATATTCTTATTCTTATTCTTATTAATCAGAATTGCGTATATTTATTTTTGCAGAGCGACCCGATCATGATAGAAAGCAGGGACGGGTTCGCCTCCTGAAAGCGACAAAGACCATTAGCGTAGATGGCAGAGGGGTTCATGACCCCTTCACGGTGTCATCAATGTCTTGAATACACCTACGAGACAGACACCGGCAGTGATGATGTCGAGAGCATGCCTATGGTGGAGGAGCTGGTGAACTCGGTGACTCTGCTGTATTCAATGGACGAAGAAATTGCCGAGAAGATCACGCAGATATTGGAGCTGGCGACGCTTCATAGCAACACTGACAACGATCACACCGACTATGCCCACTCCGCCGCTGATGTTAATTACATCGAAAATTTCGTCAATAACACTTCCCAAGTCTTCTAAACGAGTAATTCCTTTAATCAAGTAATCTATATACCGATATAGGCCCATGGCAATTTTAAGAGTATTTTAAGTCATAATTCATCCATCGAGTCTAAATTTTGTTAATAAAACCTCAAACCTTGTACTAATCTTTTAAACTTGGGCGGGTAACCATAGGAATGCAGAGCGGACCGATCGGATGGGAACTGGCCGTCCCAGCAAAGCTGGGTGTGGAACGGCCACTCCGGATTCGCTCCGAGCACGCCCCACTGGGTAGGATAGTGCGCGTACATACGCCCTATGATGAAATGCGTGGTGCGCATGCGCATGCGTTAGAGCTTCCCTGACAACACGTCTCGGAATTGGAAGCGAGTGCGTGCCTATAGTGTACCGAGTAGGTACTCGTAAATGTTTATAATTCATCTGTTCTCGTTATTCTTGGTAGCGATTAGGACCATAATTAAACGAGCTCTTTAAAATTGTAAACTATTTTAAAATCGGCTCAGAAATCGCTGAGTTATCCTCGAAGCTCCCCACTCCATTATAGCCGCTTATCAAAATTCCTTAACAAACATTCTATATTTTACCAATCACAATATGGATTTAAGGAAAAGCATTCGACTGTGCTAGCGCTTGTAGATATGATGGAAAGAATATCAGACTCTCTTGAAAATAAAGAACATATATTAGGAATATCTTTGGACCTTTCGAAAGCATTTGATACAATTGACCACACAATTTTAATAAAAATTACGGAATACGTGGCATTGTACTCGATTGGATAAAGAGTTACTTGGCTAACAGATCTCAATATGTGCAGTACAATGGACCTCTCTCGGGGAGTGCAGAACTAGTTTGCCGTGCTCCTCAAGGATCAATTCCTGGCCCTCTGCTGTTTCTACTACACATGAATGATTTACCCACCATTTGCAACCGCCTATCACTAATACTATTTGCAGATGACACCAATGCGTTTTGCAGCCACAAGGACATAGACGCCCTGTACAAAACTGCAAATTATGAAATGGAAAAAGTAATACAGTGGTTCAAAGTGAATAAATTCTGTATATGTCAGTAAAACTAAGTATATGTTATTCACAAATGCAGACAAATTGAAAAAAACCCCACTCTCCCAAGAATTCAGATAGACAGTCAAAATATAGAAGAAGCACAATCTATTAAGTTTTTAGGCATGTATCTGGATAAAGGGCTCAATTGGGAGAAGCACATTGCAATTATCACTTCCAAGGTAGCAAAATGCATGGGTGTTATGCGTCGTCTTAGGTCCTATCTAGCAAATAACATATTAAAATCACTCTAGAGCACATTAGTACTTCCATATATCACCTACTGCAATACAATCTGGACTAACACATACCAATATAAATTTTAAAATTTGGAAGCACTACAAAAGAAAGCTATTAATCTATTCTCTTCAACAGCAGTGGGCCAGAATATCTTCAAGACAGAACAGCTACTAAAACTTAAAGACATTGGAAAATTGCAATTATATTCTATCCTGAGAGACTTCAACACTGACAACTTACCAACACCACTGTCAACACGTATTAGACATAACACTGAAATACACTCATATAACACCAGATCATATCGCAATCACCATACAAACTACTGCCGCACAGAAACATCACACTAGCCATCAAACTATGGAACGGTACTCCTGCAGACATTCGCACACAAATCATAAATCAGAACTCATACAAAAAAGTAATTACAAATATGATAAAACAAAATTACTAGATCAGCTCTCAACGCGCTACTGTCAGCGTGATGATGGCTACATGATCTAAAGGGCCTACCAGAATGCGTATAGTATCTAGTCATTACAGTAACAAATCTAATATTGAATTAACAGCTTAACCTGGAATAATAGAATATGTATATCCTAAAATTATATTACTGTTCTAAACCGAAACAACCCATTGTGTTTGGATTTTAGACCAATTTGATCAGTAGTCTTTGAGATGCGGCTCCAGACACAAGGATACAGATGATACTAATAAGATGAAGATCCCCCCCCCCCCCCACACACACACACAACCCCACCCCCAATATATGCTAAGGACATACACGTATTCATAAATAAACTGTCAACTAACTTTAAAAAAATTTAAAATCCACACAATGCAAGTAGATGCTACAACATAACCACCCTTAAAATTATTCTCTCTTTTTTTTGCTCTCGTTTCTTTTTTATTGTCTATGTTATGTGTAAGAGCGTTGCTAAATTGTCGCTGATAATGTGATGTCTGTACGATGTATATGTAAAGGTTCCATCGCCTTATAGGCATTGCCTTTGATGGATTCCTATACTCAATGTATATATAATCATAAAACAGCAGCAAATAAAGTTTATTTGATTTGATTTGATTTGATTTCCTAAATTATACATAGACTATTGCTATAACGTCGTAATCGCGTGTATATATTAAACTAAATACAGAGTGATTTGTACACGTGGTCGATACGTCACTAGTATTCCAGCACGCTGATTGGCTGGCGCTTGGTTGAGGCGCCCAGCTCTGATGTCACAGCAAGTATAAAAGGGGTGAACAATCAGGAACATTGTCGGCGTGGAAGCCTGACCTGCACAGGCCGACTGGACTACCAGAATGACGGATGTAACCCCCTGACCTACCAGTGATTCTCACTTCTACCGGTGTCTTACAAAACAGAACCCAGCACATCCACGGTGGTAAGACATCCTCAGCTTCCACAGAATTTTGGATATTCCCGGACGGCCATCCAGGAGTAATAAACTAATTTAAAGTTAGACCTTCCGCATCCAGACTTTCCTAACGCAACTTCTGCAGGAGGGGCCATGCGGGCCCAGAATGTAATCCTACATGATGTAGAGCTATGGTGATTCTTGGTGGACGACTCGCCGGATCTGCCGACCATGCTGCCGACCATGCTGAAAAGTGGACACTAAATTCCGCACTGCATGTCATGTGTGTTTTAATTAACTTTTGGACCACAGTCTGGTGGGCTTTGCTAGGTGCACCGCAGGAGCTATGCGACATATTCCACACCATGTGCCAAGTTATGTAACTGCCTAACATTTTACACTGCCCTCTCTGTTAATGGGCAACCTTCAACTTTACTACTTCCGTCGCCAGACGGTAAACTTTCTCACTTCTGCATAAATTGTGATTTAGTTACAGAGACTATCTAATAGATGTCACTTCACTGCGCTGCCTCACTGTCCTGAGTGTGTGCAGTATCTACCCTGCCTGGAGGATTCAGCTTGTGGAGCCAACCTGCGGAAACCAGCTGCGGAAATCGCCTGGGGAAATCTCTCCAGCTCCAGAGAACGTGTCGACTCGTGATATGAATATGTTAGCACCTCAATTTCAGTAACATAGTAGCCTGTTCCATACCGATAACTATTATGTACTCAAGAAACTATACTATTGTACATCTAATTATTCTTTCCGTATTTGGCACCGATGACTAATATGTGCCTTACAGGTCTTGGGACCGCAATTTATATTTGCTTTATTACGGTTCATATTATCCTTATTTACTGTAGGTGCTTTAACTAACCGCACCGTTTAGGTCTTTCAACCTGATACTTACTACCTCATTAATACTTATATAGATTATCATTGTTCATTGCATTGGTTAGTTGTATATGGCAGATATCCATTCTGTTGATATGTTTTGTTTAATTATAGGAAACGTAGACTGCTGTATGCTAGGAAATTCTAAACAGCAACATTTATATCCACATCACTTATGCCCACCATCAACAATTTTACACTGAGGTCGCTGACCATGCTCTAATTGTTTGAGCCCGGCATGTTACCGACTAAACCCTACTATTTAGCTCAATAGGATAGGTTAAAGTGGTTAGGGACACTCTCTTCGTTAGGAGACATATAGTGTACGCCTCCTTTCCGGTCGTTGCGATAATGTAGCCCCGCACACTGGCAAGGTTGTGTAAAATTGCCCAAATACATATAGGGCCTCGTATGTATCAATTTATTGTCTCTTTCCACGATCCTCCAGACGTATGGCTTCATAATTGTTTGGACATCCCATCAGCACGTTGATCTGATCCGACTCTGGGAAACTATCAGAGGTTTCCGAGCGGTGGTGCTTAAAGTTCGGATTTACATACATCTCCCCCGTATCCTTGGATACTTGTTGGCTAGATAACCCCGCCAACGAAGGAAATTACTGCGAAAACATATGGTTACAAATATGAGTTTGATAGTTTATTTACTGGCCTGCAGTGCATATCTGGGCACATTGGAGTTAGTCCTCATAACAGGTCAATGGTTAGATCCGTAGGAAGCGGTGACGGACGAGACGCGCATCTCCATCCAACTCGTCGGAGTGTCTGGGAAGGATCTTGGAATCTGCCATGCCCTCATGGGAAGGACGCTCGCGATGGATATTCACCTCTCTGTCCCCACATTAACGATATGTCAGTGATCAAATTTGCTTATGTGAAATGTAGCCATTGTCCAGGTGATGTTTTATGTGGTTGTGGAGCAAGGTAGCCAGATTTTCAACAAATTCGGATGCGTTGTGATGTAACACGTACGCATGCTGTCGGTGGCGGTAGATGCTCTTTCAAAGTGACCAACTGGAAGCTAGGCGTCTGCGCCCATTGGGCAGCTGTATCTAACGATAGGTAGGAATTCCTGCCACTTGTGGCCAAAGATAGTTTTCGTTTCTAACAACTAACGGGTAGATTAGATTGTAGCAGAATCCCGCATAAATAAAGCGGCATCTCCCAAGACAACATCTTGGAACTACATAAGATGGTGATGTGGGAATTCTTCAGAAATCGCTGGTACCGCCTTCACGTAAACCAGTACGCATCAGGTTACTTGTGGCTTCACTATGATTTTTCAGCACTTATAATTTTCTGCTAGACAAAAGAGTAGCCCTTTTTGCCAACCCTCTTCATCTGCTTTGGCGTTGAAGGCATTTTCCTGTGATTGAGGCCCGCGAGCCACTTACCTCTCACAATGGCGAGAAGTCCTGTGACAGAGGCCCGCGCGAGGCACCTTCCTCTTGCACCATCATGAAACATTCGGTGTTCTCTCTGTGTATATTAGGGGTATATTAACTTATATTAAGTTACTCAGTGATCTCTTATGCTGATGCTTCACTTGCGGGGATACCTCTGTGGATTCAAGGCTCTGGGTTGTACCTCCGGCGATACCACGTAGAAAGGACACCAGCTCTATACTGTGTATTATTATGCTCATTTTACTGTCAAACGATTCACCTTGTTTGTATAGTACGTATATTATATTTCTAGTATGTTAGTCTAAGGGTTCCATTCTCTAAATTAGTATGGATAGACATACTGGTGACACACATAGTTGGGACGACACCGTGTGGTTCAATCTCGGCGGCAATGGTCGCACTGCCCCACTTGGACATCAGTGTTCCACAGGCTCTAGAAGTTGGTCTTTGTATACCGCAGAATACGGAATCCGCAACCCCGAAATCCGCAGCTAACCAGCCATCCCAGTCATACTAATGGTAATATAGGAATAGCTAGCTATAACAGGTTGGACATGATCTGATAAAGACTCAAGGAGAAGAAGGTTTGGGGAAAATGCAACGAATACTACTACTACTACTACTACTACTACTACTACTACTACTACTACTACTACTACTACTACTACTACTACTACTACTACTACTACTACTACTATTACTATTACTATTACTATTACTACTACTACTACTACTACTACTACTACTACTACTACTACTACTACTACTACTACTACTACTACTACTACTAATAACAATAATAATAATAATAATAATAATAATAATAATTTTACCCAGTAGGTCTCTCGGTGATCACCACATCTGGGCCCATGGGACAGGCTGAAATTTCATATAAAATATATATTCAGAGAGATTGAGACAAAAGTAAAGATGATTTAAGAAGCTTTGTCACATTCAAAATTAACTACTCTACTACTACTACTTTTTTTTTTTTTTTTGAAAATCCGACGCTGACGCAGTCGGATACACTTCCCGGAGGACCTCCTTTAAAAAGGCTTGCAAACCCCCATAAAAAATCGGTTGAAATAGCAGGCTTTATTAATAGAATAACAATACAAACCTAACATGTCAAAACAGGGCAAGCTAAAATACTCTATTATCATATACCACAACCGTGGCATAACTACATAGAAAACATAATTAATAAAGAGCTGATAACATAACATAATTCAACAAAGACATTGCTATTTGCACACCGTGTAGTAGTAGGCCCAAATGGCGAGCATAGCTAACCAACAAGTGGTAAAGCCACTCAACAATAATTAGCAGTAAGCTACTGCTAATGATTGATGCCATTGAGCCGATTCATGACCGGCAGGCTAAGTAGATCATATGTAGTTTAACGCAGCACACCGTATAGTAGTAGGGCCAAATGGCGAGTGCAGCTCGCCAACAAGTGGCGAGGTGACTTGTCAATAAGTAACAAAAAGTCACTCATTGACGCCAGTTAGCCGATTATTAAATACCCAACGGACGTAGTAGCCTTTATATAATATACTGCACAAAGCAAACGTATAGAAACTATGACTACTTAGATGGCGTTCTGGGTTCACATTCTAAATTTACTTCATTGTAAGTTTTTCCAAATTACCCTGGAACAAATACACCTACAGTAAATATTTACAACAGGAAGCTAATTGTTAACTTGAAAATCGGATCACCTCCGGAATATTGACATAATGCTCATTTGATATTTAAATATTCTGATCCCAAGGTTAGGATATTCGTCAAGATTAGAGTCTCCTAAGGCATTACAATTTTAAAATAAAGGCAATTAAATTAAATTAAAATAGCATTTATCAATATACAGCAAGCAGCGAGTGTGCTAGCTTATACAAGTTCCGCTTCTGATATTTCTAGATATCCGTATTCAATTGATACTAGGCGAGTTTTGCACCATACGTCTTTAAATATACTATCTCTCCCATGTTCTACTAGCCTGTAAAATTCACAATGAATGCAGTTTATCATCAATGATCGAAATACAGCTTGTATGGCTCTCTGATGGTTGTTGCCGGTTTTATCTCTGGCCTCTGAACACCGATGCTTCCAGATGGCTCACACTCCTACAGATAACAGGGTTATTAACACTTCTTTCTCCTTACTATTAATGATTCGTCCGATAGTTGAGCAATCTTTGAACAAAATTGTTTCAGCCACTAAATTCACATATTTGGTTCCAAATTTAGCAAGGAGCATATTGATATATACCCAAAAGCCTGTAGTTATGCGACACTGAGTAAATAGATGGTCTATCGTTTCCTCCTCAGTATTACATAATAAGCACCGGTCTGTACTTGATATTTTACACATATAGGTAAGATGGCCGACCCATAGCCTTCGATAAAGTAATCGCCATGACAGGTCCCGTGCATTTCCTGGTAGACAAGGTAGATATATTGCTTTCCAGGCATTTTTCCAGTTCTTTGGCGTGCATCCTAAATTGTTCCAATGCCTAACCACAATAGGAGACTGTCTCCGACTTTGCATTAGAATTCTATACCAGTCTCTAGATGCCATGGTGTATTTTATATGTTCTGACATAAATACTAATGTTGGTTGCAACATATCAATGTTGCCACGTGCTTTCGGCAATTTGAACCATACAGCAGGTATTGCATTCTTTATTCTAACACATAAGCGCTGGGCATCAATATGTCTCATTGATGTTATTCTTGCTACATCTTGCATCGCAATCCATTTACGAGATTTCGGATTTACCAAGTCACGTAAATATTGAATACCATTTTTGGCCATAGAGGGCAAATATAATACATCATCATTATCACGAATCAACTCGTTGCCCCAAAGACGTTGCTCTAAGGCATCTTCCCAACAATTGGGTTGTGGCATTGATCGTGTTAATATTTTTAAGGCTTCGAGCTGTTCTTTATATACATTTGGAATCTTTTGATGATTAGGTGGCAGTTTATTGCACATAAATACACATTCTACTGGAAATGGGTCAACGTACCTTTGGAGAAGTGCCCTTGAAACACTTGACCATGATGAGTTTGAAGTAAGTAACTTATTCAAGAATTTAAATTTTAAAGAGGCACACTTTGCTGAAACATTAACCAAATCCAGGCCTCCGGCATGCTTTTCATTGGTGAGGATTGACTGTGATACTAAATGGGCTTTGTCCTCCCATAAGAAGGACAAAAGTAACGTGTTGATCTTTGACTCTACTGATTTGGGCATATGAACTACAGAAGCGGTATACCACAGTCCAGATAAAATTAAATTATTAAGGACAAATGTCCTGCCAAAGACAGTTAGGCGACGTCTTTTCCAATTTAGTAATGCACACTTTAGCTTGGATATCCTTTCTTCCCAGTTTAGTAATACATTTTGTTGTCTACTAAAGTAAATACCCACAATTTTTATGACATCATTTGAGCAGTTAATATCCATCACATTATCAGTTCTGCCCTTCCAATCGCCCAAAAACAATCCCTTAGATTTATCTTTATTGACTTTAAGTCCTGATGCCTTTTGAAAATCTGTTAAAACTCCATTTAAAATTCTAAAATCCGTATTTTTACCCGCAAACACAGTCGTATCATCTGCATATTGAGAAACCTTTAGTGGCCTTTCCATGCCACGTATACATATTCCTTGAAAGTCATTGCGTTGCCTCAATGTGGCCCCCAACGATTCCATAGCTATGCCGAATAGAAGCGGGGACAGTGAGCAACCCTGTCTGACACCTCGTTCCAACACTACAGGTTTGGATAGCTGATTGTTAACTAAATAGCAACTTGTTATATCAGTATATAAAATATTGACCCATTTAATAAATCTTGAACCAAAGCCAATATGGTCTAAAGACTTAAACAAGAAATCCCATTCTAGTCTGTCAAACGCCTTCTCGTTATCAAGTGCTATTATTGCTGCTGGGATACAATCCTTTTCAACTAATTGAATAAGGTCCCGTATAAGCAAAGTGTTATTTAATATTGATCTTCCTGGCACAGAGCAGGTTTGATCATCATGAATGACTTCGCCTAGAACTGCGCCAAGTTTTAATGTTAGTGACCGAGTAATAATCTTATAATCTACACAGAGTAGAGAGATTGGTCTATAATTCTGTATTTTATTTCTGTCACCCCTTTTGTATATAAGCCGAACATATGCTTGGGCCATTGATGTAGGGAGATGCCCTTGCTTAAAAATGCTGGTTGCTATTTCTTCTAATACTGGCCCAAATATGTGCCAGAATGTTTGATAAAATTCAACCGGAAGTCCGTCACATCCAGGAGACCTTTCTAACTTTCTCTGGGGGATTTTGTCAAATCATCAATTGTTATTGATTGGTCACAGCTTTCGCGACATGAATCTGGAAGTCTTTTCGTTATATTAGCTAAAACATCTCTAGTTGCAGTTTCCTCGCTTCCCTCAGATTTATACAATGATTTGTAAAATTCGGATACTGTTTCAATCATTTCTGCAGTTGAGCACACTGATACTCCAACATTAGTCTTCAGTGAGCGCATTAATTTCTCTATACCTCTTGCTTTTTCCAAGTTACAAAAGTAACGTGTAGGCTTTTCGCCCTCGGTGTACATTTGTGCTCTTGACCTTATTTTGGCGCCATCAAACTGATATTGCTCTATTTCATTTAGTCTACCTTTTAATTTAACTAATAGTTCGTAATAATTATATTCCCCATCATTAATTTTACACAACGACCTCTGAAGCGCCTTTTTACGCTTTCGTATTTCACGTGCTTTCCTAATGGAATACTGCCTTGAAATATATTTCAGGTCTGATTTAGCATCTTCCCACCAGTCTGTTATACATTCATACGAACCTCTTCTTTCATCCCAATTCCTCCAACAACTTTCCACACATTTGCGGTAGCAACTATCTCGTAGCAATGCTACATTAAGTTTCCAAAATCCATCTCCTCGTTTGACCCAGTCAGCATTGTCTAATGTGATGGAAAACATATTGTGAGCAGAGAAAGTTACTGGTTTTATGTTAGTTTTACACATGTAACCTTTCAATGAACGTTCTACATAGATCCTGTCTAACCTTGAAGCTAACCTTCCATCGGTTGAAAACCAAGTACATTCTTGGCCTTCTGGATTTTCAATCCGATAAGTGTCTGACAAGCTTTTATTTTCACAAATGTGTTTCAAAATAGTATGCGATGTGTCATTAAAATTAGAACTAGAGTTTCTGTCTTTAGCCTCGTCTAATATGCAATTAAAGTCACCGCCCATAATTAGGTTTTCAGGCGTCCTGTCTTGAATTATTGTGGAAACATCATTTAGAAATTCACGGCGCAATTGGTGCGAGGTAGGTGCATAAAGGCACATCAAATTTAAACTTGTGTTTAGTACATCAATTGATACACAAATCCATCGTCCATTTGGATCTGATGACGACGATATAACGTCAACATAGTTGAGACAGCGGGGCAGGATAAGGATGGGCACTCCGGCACTATTATCTTGTGATAAAGAAAAAAAATCTGTCCTTTTGAAATATCTTTGAGAGATTCATACACTTCAGCTTTTTGAATTTTGGTCTCTTGTAGAAAAGCAATATCAACTCTCTCATTTGCTAATTCTTCAAGCAAGTGGCGCTGCTTGAATTCTGTATCTAATCCTCTGCAATTGATGGTGCAGATAATCATAATTTGTAAAATGATGTTTACAACCGCCATCATTAGATTAACTAGATTTGAGTTTTTTAGCTCGTTTCTTAGACCATTTACCTAATTTTCCTGCGAATTCAATATTTCCTAGTTCTACCACAGACAAATATTCATATTTGGAAATATCGGAATCATGGCGCAGTATACGATATTTCACGCCTCTTGCCATTACATATGGCACTAACACTTCACCCCCTTCTGATCGGTACATTACCATTTCATCTTTCATCTGTGAACTCTGTGTTTGAATGGACACATCTGATTCTGCAACTGACATTGTATCACCATCCATAACATTTACTTCAATCTCAGGTTCTGAACTATTGTCTTCTTTATGACGCTTATTGCTACTTAAGTAACATTTGGCTGGAGCATCATTTACCATATCTTCAAGCTGACTTAAATCAAGTGGGCTTAGCGGAAAATCGACTGAACTTTCTGTCTTCTGAGTCCTAAACTTATCCTGTCCTAATTTTAATTCATCTTCTAAGGAATTGTAAACTGGCTCTTCTGTAAGATCATCATTTTCCTGCGTGTCTTTTACAGCAACGTTTGGCTCCACTGCATTTTGAGTATTTTCTTGACTTAAGGTTATACCCTCATCTAATACATGAATTTCATCAACTGTAGTTACTTTAACAGGATTTGATGATTTGTTTGTGTCCTTTACAGTGGCATGAACCAAAGAAACCAGCTTCCGTAGCGGTTGCTTCAGAAGCATTTGACTCTGTTGCATCCTTTAATGGGCGATTATCTCCTGATACTGAGGGCTTGTTTTGATTTTTTGGACAGCGCCATTTAAAATGGTCAACTGAACCACAGAGCAAACATTTGTTTCGATTGGGACAATCTGTTGCCAAATGGTCAGTACTTAGGCAGATCCGGCATTCTTTAATTTGCCCTCTATACCATAAGGGCCGGACAAAGCTGCCATCAAGCGTCAATCTGCTTGGTAAAGGGCTATCCACTTTATCAAACCAAATACGTCTTACACCGTTTTCTAGCGTTCTGTCAAAGGGATACGTTTCCCGTTCAATCTTTTGCACTTTGCCATACTTCTTGAGTTCACTCATGATTCTGTCATCTGGAATTTCTAGTGGAACTTTCATATTCAATAGCAACCTATCTGACTCGATTTCCTCTACGTTACAAACTTCACCTTTTACAATAAGAACATCTTCCAGAAGCTTTTCCTTGACCCCCTCATTTGACACTGTTACATTCCATACAGTTTTAGTAACATTGATAAGCCCCTGCAAAGTATCAGGTCCAGCGCCAACGACGTCTTTTAACCCATGATACACGTTGATAGCCGTGACACCCCACACCTTAGTTGTTATTTTAAGTCTTAGGGTACGCTTATAGGTTGCCATGGTGGTTTATCAAAGGAGGAACCCGATACTACTACAATATATAATAAATATATACCTATATAACACCAGGACGTCAGAGAAAGAGCTAAACACTATATAAATAGTGTCCCCTTTTGAAACCCTGACGTCTACCAACAAATATACGAATAAAGAGTACAGTCGTATATTTGTTAGTTTGAACCACTTTCTAAGTGGTTCACTAACACCTAGCCGATTAAAGTATACTAACAAATATATGAATAGATATTACAGTCATATATTTGTTAGTCTGTTCGAGTTGACCGGGGACAGCCAACTGACTATAAAGATTTATATAGTTAAAGAACTAGGCTTGTGCTTACAAATGACAAAGGAATTAAATCCACTCACTCAAGCGATCTTGCCAAATATAATGCGCTAGCCTAGGAACTATAGAAATAGCAGACTGGCGCGGGGAGAAATGTATTGCATTGACCACAGTAAGAGGAGCCCTATTAAATGGCGGAAACCGCCAGCTAAGAGGAATGCCTTTAGAAAATGGAGACACAAAATGCGCTCCAACCAAGACAAGAATTTACAAATTAAACATAAAGTTTGAAAGGAAATACTAATACGAAATATATGTATAAAATTTATCTACAAAATCGCGCTAGAAACTAGCAAATTCGGGCAGCAATTGCAGAGCTAAATAAACGCGTGCGTTCACTTCGACTACTACTACTACTACTACTACTACTACTACTACTACTACTACTACTACTACTACTACTACTACTACTACTACTACTACTACTACTACTACTACTACTACTACTACTACAATTACTACTGCTGCTGCTACTGCTACTGATACTGCTACTACTACTACTACTACTACTACTACTACTACTACTACTACTACTACTACTACTACTACTACTACTACTACTACTACTACTACTACTACTACTACTACAACAATTACTACTGCTGCTGCTACTGCTACTGCTGCTACTACTAGTACTACTACTACTACTACTACTACTACTACTACTACTACTACTACTACTACTACTACTACTACTACTACTACTACTACACTTACTACTGCTGCTGCTACTACTACTGCTATTACTACTACTACTACTACTACTACTACTACTACTACTACTACTACTACTACGTCGTCGTTTTCTAAATAAGTATGCCCTTGATTATATTCCTGTTATTGTATGACTGTATATAATCATCTGCTCATGAAAGCTTCCGGCCGTTTCAATGAGTACACGTGTGGGAACTAAGCCAATGTTGTCCACAATGGTGAATTTGCTGTGTAAGTGATTAACTTCATGGTCATTTATCTATTCTTGATTAGCAATCTTTGAATGCGCTTATATCATGCTGTACGCTTCAAGCTTTAGCTAAGGAAAACGTCATAAACAACTACGTGAGGTATAGAATGGCATCACAATGACGTAGATAAGTATACCACAAACGCATATTTGAAGAATTACTGTAATGACGTATCTGAAACGTTGTTCCCTAACTAGGCTATAGGAAACACATAGGTAAGCATATACGTTGTTGTACGAATTGTATGTCTTTAGTATTTAATAAATATTTTGTTGAATATCTTGAAACTAATTTGACTGGGCGCTGAACTGCTGCCATAGGCAGCAACAGCACCCAGTCAAATTAGTTACAAAATATTCAACAACCTAACTGTATAGTTTTCAAGAAATTGATAGTTAGGGCATTCTGGGATCAATCAATCCCAATACGGCGAAGTGAGGGTGAAGATTAGCTAGTGATTGGCGGGTCATGGCTAAACCTGGGATGGCCCATTCTGTGGCGTCAGACACAATGTCATGGCTTGTTATGCCCGTGTCGTTACACTCATCAAGAATTATAACACTCAGCTATTCAGTTATGACTTGACTCTTTGCGACATTGTGAGCCCAACTGCTATTACTGGAGGTATTAGCTATAGGCTTGCTAAGTGATGACGTGTTTCCGGGCCCAGATCAATTGTTATATGCACAAAACAATGTTTTTGTTTAACAACAAATGATAACGTCGTAAACAAGGACTTATGATGTAATAAAACAAAATACACACTTCCAGGTTGCGAATCACGTGCAGTGACGTCATAGTTAACAGGCCCATGGAAATGTAGCAAGTCACTTTATTCCCTACACAGATGGAGGGAGACTATGGAATAACCCATTAAGTAAAGCAGGCAGTTATGAAAACACAGGCGATAAAAGATGCATACGTAGGTTCCTTCCCTACTGTATTGGGATAATTCTACCTGTCCATATTTTACTATTTCATCTGCTCTTTGTGAGATGCTCTTACCTCCTTACAAACAGATAACTATACATATCGTGCCAAATGTCATTTCGATTGCATACTATGCATTTATTGTGTGTCATATCACGATAGTGTTTAGTGAAGTGTGCTCATTAACTTTTATCCTAATGTAAACGACAACGTATCAAGGAGGTTGTCTAACTTTTGTAATACTGGCTACACACCTCACATGTCGCAATAACAATATCGAGTAAATACATGTTTCGAGACACTAACATGCCAATGCTCGACGGCAGGTTTAATTAGGCATAATGAAGCCGGTTAATCATATTATTGTCATGCATCCAGTATGTCTTAAATTAAATTTCAGAATTGGTGTGACTGAATTCCATGCCAAATGTTGTTTCCATTATACGTTTTACATTTACAGTATCGCTATCCATGCTCCATTTAAGGAAAACTGTGCGATAATCAATGTGAAGGGAGAACCACTGCCCGATCATAATATCCAGCCTCTTATCACACAACAAGCCACACGGTCAATTCACCTTTCCAGACCACCAACCCATCATATGACGTCATAATGAACTGCGTGATGTGTACAATGACATCATAATGAATAAAGTCATGAATGACGTCGATAAGTACGTCACGAACGCATATTTGAAGACGGTCTGTGCGTTGTTGTACAAATTGTTTGCTTTTACTATTTAATAAATATTCTGTTGAATATTTTGAAACTAATTTGTCTGGGCGATGTTGCTGCCATAGGCAGCAACAGCACGCAGTCAAATTAGTTACAAAATATTCAACAGCTTCCCTGTATATATTTCAGGAAACTGGTTAGCCTTGATTTCGGGTGTTTTGCCCCTCAACCATAAAATGTGTACAGCATCTGCATTATATTCAAATGTAATAATAGTCGCTTCGTAATGGCGTATCTGATTGGTTATTCCCTATCTAGACGATGGGAAATACATCGGTTTGCTGCATTTATCAATGAGAATGAATATAATAACAGATGTGTACTGTATTGCCCTCAGACATTAATGGGCCAGGTAACGTGTGCATTATTCCTCTCAACCACCATTAGGCACCTGTATTTATCCTCTTAGAATCTTGGAGATCGCTGGTTAACGTTTGAAAAAATGGTGAAGGAGGAAAGCTTAATTTTTAAATAAAAGCACATAGTAATCCAGTGGCTACTTTGTTTATTCTGCACCGTTTCTAATACATATATATGTGCGTGCGTACGTGCAATACACGCTTCTCACCCTTACCGTCGCATGCCACCAGGTCATATATGCGTGTCTCAGTGTTATCTTCTCCACATTCAGCTCCCCCATTCTGGGGTGCTGGGTTTGTGCAAGAGCGACTTCGAGTTTCAGTTCCAGTCCCACATGTCACAGAACTACTCCAGGTACTCCAACTCGTCCATCTGCCATCAACTGCAAATACAATATGAAGGCGATATTCATTCACACGATTATACAGTAGGAATAATTGTTCTACTTACTATGCATAGATATATAATCATTATTGTGTTTATCTAGTACCGTCTACATAAAAAATATCAATAAATACTATTGCTCATTGGCTCCATTAAAAATTCATTTTGCAAACCATCAATATTTAGAAATGGTCTGGTTACAATTATTGGAGTTCCAAGAACGTAGTTCCTTGGAACTCTATTGTATTTGTAAACTGCATAAATGGTAGTAATTATTATTCCTCTCAAATAGTCGATTAAGTGGAATGTTGTCAAAACCGTGTTGTTCAGAATGACGAAATGTGACACAGTGATAGGGATCCATAATGGCTAGTTTTCCACAATGACTGAATCGGTGGCCATCTGAGAATTTAGACAATTTTCTTTAGATATTCAGAAATAAACTTCTCTAAAAACCATCACTCCCCCACCCCCTCTCCCCCCCCCCCCCTCTATCACTCCCCCTCTCAATTTTCCCCCTATCTATCTATCTATCTATCTATCTATCTATCTATCTATCTATCTGTCTGTCTGTCTGTCTGTCTGTCTGTCTGTCTGTCTGTCTGTCTGTCTGTCTTTACATTGAAAAAAACGCATTGGCACAGGAATTTAATTACAAATTTCTTTACCTAAATTTGTCCTATCGAGACCAAGTTTAGATTTACTTAGAGTGGTCCCCCCTTGAGATTAGTTGGGGTAAAATGAACTTATCAGTATGTCGCTTTAACAGGTAAAGGCTGGGATTGATCCTACATTATAGAGAAATCACACACACACGAATGCACGCCCGCACGCTCGTACGCACGCACACACACACACGCACGCACACATCTGAACGAATGCACGAATGCATGCAATAACACTTGCACACAGTAATACATGCACGAATGCACGCAATAATGCATGCATGAACGCCTGCCCGAACGAACGCCCGAATGCATGCACGCACACACCCACGCACTAATGTACTCACGAATTAATGCACCCACACCCACATACACACACGCACACATACACCCACGCAAGTATAGATGCACACACGTGCGGATGTACGAGCACACCCCCACACACATACACACATACGAACAAACGCCCGGACGCAGGAACGAACGAACGAACGCACGAACGAACGAACGAACGCACGCACGCACGTACGCACACATACTTTTGCAGACACAAAATTAAAAGACGTCCTACGGATATGATTTCATGTTGCCCCACTATTGATTTTGGTTGGGATTAGATTTATTTAAGAATAGGTAGGGAGGGATGAAACCTTGTCATTGCTATCAGGAACCATAAGGTCTAACTTTGATCTTACTAGCAAATCTTTCAGGTTTGGATTTCTATTGTAAGCTATTACTGGTCGTGCTTTGATCGGTTCCTTTAATTTAGATTGCAACTGTGAATATTCGTCTTTCATGGTTTTTGCTAATTCAACATTACGTCTATTGTATATGAGTTGAAATGGGATAATTTTGTTCTTTTGTGAAATTCCCGAATCTACATTTATTCCAAATGGTGCTTTTGTTTGGAGTGTTCTAATCCAATGGCCTTCTCGGATTTTGCGAAACGAACTCGTTTCTTCCTCACTATCGAAGGTCGGAATCTGTTCTATTGGCATGATTTCAAAATGATGTTCAACTGAATGATCAGGAAGTTGGAAATGTTGAGCAATTGGCGTATCTGCTGGGGTGTTAATATCAGAAACGTGGCGTCTAGCACGCACTCTAAATGCATTTTTTGTTTCACCAACATACTGTTTCTGGCAAAGGGCACAATTGATCAAATAAACTACATTCTCAGAATCACAATGCATATTAGTTCGGATATGATATTCATTTTTAGTTTGAAAGCTCAGGAATGTTTGTTGGTTTACAATATAGTTGTTTACTTTGCATCTATTTTTGTCGCATTTAGAAACTGATCCATCGCACATGATTGGTTTATTGTGTTTAATTTGGACAGGCTCAAACTCGGGTCCGCTATGAGGTTTTAGATTTTCAAGCTCATTGATGGTGTCTGCTTTAATTTTTCGAAGAAAACGGGCTGAATAGCCTCGTGCTTTCAAAGCATCAAACAGAGTAGAGCATGCACTATTCAGATTTTGCCTGTTGCTAGAGTTTCGAAAAAATCTTATGATTTGCGATTTGATCAAACCTTTAAATGTGTGTGGAGGATGAAATGATTTTTTGTGAAGCAGCTGATGTGAGTCTGTTGGCTTAAAGAATACTTTATATTCTAATTTTCCAGAGGAATCAAATTGAGGACCCTTATAGATCGTGACATCTAAAAAGTCAACAGATGTTCCACTAATAGTAGCTTTTAGCTTGATATTTGAATCTTGGTTATTTAAAATGCGAAAAAATTCCCAAAAGTCTTCTTCTGAATGTTGCCAAACTATGAATATGTCATCTAGATATCTGAGGTAAAGAAGAGGCTTTTTGGTTGATTTGTTCAGTGCCTCCTCTTCCCACTCCGCAACATAAATCGTGGCAAAATTTGGGCTGAATCGTTTACCCATTGCGCATCCACAGATTTGAAGGTAATTTTCACCATTAAATTGGAAATCGTTTCCTTTAAGACTTAGCTCTAATAATTTTAGAATTTCCGTGTCTGGTCGATCTGGATCAGGAAATTTGACAAAAGAATTCTTAATAGCATTGACTCCAGCATCAATATCTATATTGGTATACATAGCATCTATGTCTAATGTGACTAAATATGCATCTTTCGGAACTGACAATTTGGATAGCTTTGAAAGAAAGTGTTCTGTGTTCTTGAGAAAGCTCTTGTGTCTATTAGCAATGGGCTTTAAATAGTAATCAATATATTCTGAAATGCCATAAGACTCACTGCCACAGTCCGAAATGATGGGTCGTCCAGGCGGTGTCAATGGATCTAACCAGGTGCTGATAGGTTTATGGATTTTAGGCAAGATATAAAATGTCCGATTTTGTGGATTATTCTCACCTAGCAGATACTTTAGCTGTTTCTTATCGATGTACTTATCTGTATGCAATGAATTAAGTATTTCAATGAAATTTTGTCGGTTCTGAGGCCAAATTAAATTATCAAGTTTTCTGTAATGCCTGGTGTTAGTTAACTGCCTTTCGGCCTCGCGGATGTAGTTTTCTCTAGACATAATCACAGTTGCTGAACCTTTATCGGCTGGTTTTATAATAATATTCTGATTTCTACGTAATTTGTTGATGGCCTGTCGTTCGAGAAATGAAAGGTTTTGCTTATTCTTTGTAACTGGCAATGATCTGGCTATACCAGCAACCGTTTTTATGGTTGCTTTAATATTGTCATCAACTAGCTTATCGGGAGGGTCCCAACCAGATTTTCCAGTGAATGGTTTTGACTCTCCATTTAAATTTCGAAAATGATGGGCTATTTTTACTGAATGACCAAAATTAGCTACTTCAATAAGACCTGTGTCTAAAAGCAAATCTAATCCTGTTTTTGGTTTTGGAGTTGGTACAAAAGTAAGCCCACGATCGAGAATTGATTTTTCAGATGGTGAGAGATCATAGTCAGCTGCTAAATTGACAAGGTTTGTTCCTAATCCTATGTTAGGGGAGCTATTGCCTTGACCCACATTTAGTTTAAACTAAGTACCGTCAACCAGTGGTTATAAATACAATTAGCTGTTTCTTTCGTCCAATGGATTCTATCCTTCTCAACATGAAAATTCGCATCAGAAATTTTGGGGATGACCTTATCAACGTGGCAGTTGGACTTTGCTGATTCGTTGATACGCTTGAGACAGTACCTTTGCCTGTCTGACAAGCTATCAGAGAAGTTAATCTCAGCAAAGTGCAACTCCGCATTAGAGAAGGTGTTTTTAAATTCACGAGCCATGAACCGTAAATGGCTTGAGGCTTTGGTTGGATGCTCATTTTTGGAGTTGATGCCAATATTCAAGATGATCTTCTCCGGGCTAGGGCCATCCTGGTGTCGCATAGCCATTGTTCTGAAATGTGATAATGCGGCACCAGGATAGCACTCAACCTGGATGTCAGGATGGACATCTAAATCAATTCGGGCTAGATTAGAGGACCCTATCATCAGAATCTTTTTGGTGATTCTGGGGATCCTCCACAGGCCCTTGCTATGCGATTGATGACGGTACTTAGCAAACTTCCTGTCAGACAGGTTACTATTATTCTCCATAGGAGGGAGAGGAGGTGGAGACAGAAGAAGAGGAGCAGAAGAAGGTGCGTGAGGAGAAG
The DNA here is from genome assembly GCA_034401795.1 of Chaetoderma sp. LZ-2023a. Classification (NCBI taxonomy): domain Eukaryota; kingdom Metazoa; phylum Mollusca; class Caudofoveata; order Chaetodermatida; family Chaetodermatidae; genus Chaetoderma; species Chaetoderma sp. LZ-2023a. The sequence continues at coordinate 75,974,743 of CM067361.1, read as the reverse complement.
AGAGATGAAGCGTAGGAGGAAGAGGAGGAGGAGGGATGGAGAGAGGAGATGCAAGAGGAGAAGATTGAGTATGAGGAGCAAGAGGCGGGATTGAGAGAGGAGATGCATGAAGAGAAGAAGTTTGAGGAGGAAGAGGAGGAGGCGGGATTGAGAGAGGAGAAGGAGGAAGAGGAGAAGATCGACTCAGAAGGTGGCGAGGAGAAGATAGTGGAAGAGATGAGGAAGAGTTGCTAGGTGGTAGATTGGGGGAACAGTGAGTAACAAGCCGACAACGGTGCACCGGAGGAGAATTTGTCTTTGGGAGAGCCGGCCATGACTCTGTTACATCATCAACACCAGGTGCTGGTGTTGGTGATGTATACAGATTCGTCCGCTTGGAAGTAGTAGGCGAGGGTGTGAAGGTGGTTGGTGACCGTTGTCGTTTGTTAGTCATTGTTGAATGATAACCTGAACCTGTACTCGGTGTGGCCGCCGGTGTTGGTAGAGACATCACTCTATTTTGCTTATCACTAGCTATTTCTGCCAAAAATTTGTGATTGTCATTGTGGCCAATTTATTTCCAAAATTTTGCCTACCCCATTTCAATGCTATGCCTTTGGCTCTGTCTAGATCAAGAATTACATTAGATTCGGCCACTTTTACCTCTGCCTTTAATTTGTCCAATTTGCTTCAATAATGGTTGATTAAATTTTCTAAGCAGCTATGAGCCCAAATTTGGTTAA
>CM067361.1:75966521-75969021 GCA_034401795.1 Chaetoderma sp. LZ-2023a | reverse complement strand
ATGCGTACGAGAACATCTTAGACCATCACGATGCAACATGTAGCCAGTATTACATGAACACGTGGCAGTTGTTGGACCTACATGAGTGCATGTGTGGGCACATCCACCATTAGCAGTGTCGCATGGATTAACAACTGATGCAAATCAATAATCATATCAGTAATCATAAATAAATGCATGCACGCACACACAGTCACATGTATGCACGTGTGCACATATGCATGCAGGCACGCGAGAACACATGCATACAGTCATGCAGGCATATATGCATGCATGCACGCTCGTTCGCTCACAAGCATGCACGCCCACACTCATGCACATTCACACACATGCACTATTAATATATAATAGCGAACACAGTGAGCACAGTAAAATCTAATCATATCATATTTCTCAGGAATTCATTATGAGAGTCTTGGACAATTCAAGCCTCCTATTATGTCAAACTTTGGATGCAAGTTGGTTTTAACCAGACAACAAATTTGCTATTAGTTAAACAGAATTCACCAAACTGAACAGAATGCCATGTTGACGAATAAGAGAATGATTCCACTCCAAAGATGCACTTAAGATTATCAGGAAGAAAGTTAACACATATGTGCTATACATACGAGAACATCTTAGTCCATCATGCTGCAACACGTAGCCAGCATTACATGAACAAGTAGCAGTTCCTGGGCCTGTATTTATGCATGTGTGGGCACATCCACCATTAGCAGTGTCGCATGGATTAACAGCTGATGAAAATCAATAATCATATCAGCAATGATAAATGCATGCATGCACGTACACACAGGCAGACACATACATGCATATGTGCACATACACATGCACATATTCGCGCATGCAGGCATACATGCCCGCGCATATGCATGTATGAACTGTCGCTTGCTCACCTGTATGCACACTCTCACACACACATATACACACAATATTTATATTTAACATAATAATATATATTTTATCCATCTTGATTCTTGGCATCCAAATTATGGCTTTTGACAAAATCATAATCCATATTATAACATCAGGAAGAAATCTATTACAACCTGCTATTATAATGTTAAATCTGACCATTTCCAGTGATAAAAGGAAATTATTAGAAAAAAACCTCCTACAATATTCCAGATGGCTGATATTCAGATTTAGTGATAAGCCTTGCACATCTCTGTACATGTTTATGGAAGATTTATGGAACAACTCTCTCTCTCTCTCGCTCTCCTCCTGCCTCTCTCCCCCCTCCCTCTCTCTCTCTCTCTCTCTCTCTCTCTCTCTCTCTCTCTCTCTCTCTCTCACACACACCTAAACAGAACAGAATGCCATGTTATAGAATAAGAGAATGATTTTAACTCCAACGATGCACTTAAGATTATCAGGAAGAAAGTTAACTCATATGGGCTTTACATACGAGAGCATCTTAGTCCATCGCGATGCAACATGTAGCCAGCATTACATGAACAAGTGGCAGTTCCTGGGCCTGTATTTATGCATGTGTGGGCACATCCACCATTAGCAGGGCTACATGGATTAACAGCTGAGGAAATCAATATTCATATCAGTAATCATAAATGCATGCATGCACGTACACACAGAGAGACACATACATGCACATGTGCAAATAGACATGCACATATTCGCGGATGCAGGCATACATGCGCGCATACATGCACGCAAATATGCATGTGCGCACACTCGCTTGCTCACCTGTATGCACACTCTCACACACACACATATACACACAATATTTATATTTAATATAAATATATACATTTTATCCATCTTGATTCTTGGCATCCATAGTATGGCTTTTGCCAAAATCATAATCCATATTATAACATCGGTAATAAATCTATCACAACCTGCTAATATAATGTTAAATCTGACAATTTCCAGTGATAAAACGAAATTATTAGAAAAAAACCTGCTACAATATTCCAGATCGCTGATATTCAGATTTAATGAGAAGACTTGCATATCTCTGTACATATTCGTGGAAAATCTATGGAACAACTTTCTCTCTCTCTCACGCTCACCGTCTGCCTCTCTCCCCCTTTCTCTCTCTCTATCTCTCTCTCTCTTTCTCTCTCTCTCTCTCTCTCTCTCTATTTCTCTCTCTCTCTCCCTTCTTTTCAAGCTGTCTCCCTCCCTCTCTCTCTTTCATGTTCTTTCTCTGCCTCTATCTGCATCTCTCTCTCCCACTCCATCGCTCTCTCTCTCTCTCGCTCTCTCTCTCTCTCTCTCTCCTCTCTCTCTCTCTCTCTCTCTCTCTCTCTCTATCTCTCGCTCTCTCCTCTGCATGGCCATCTCTCACACTCCTGCTTTCTCTCTTTCTGGCTTTCCCTCTCTCTCACACTTCGTCTCGAATCCTCAACTAACGTTCACTATCTATCTCTCTTTGTCTCATTATCTCTCTCTCTCTCTCTCTCACACGCACGCACGCACGCACGCACGTACGCACGCACGTACGCACGGACGCACGTACGCACGCACGCACGCACGC
>CM067361.1:75893234-75960734 GCA_034401795.1 Chaetoderma sp. LZ-2023a | reverse complement strand
GTTTCAGAACATTCCAAAACTTAGCAGTGTCCTCGTGGTGGTACGCGCTGGTCCGCTAAGTTGCTCCTCTCTGTAGCACCGCATGTACAGGATGCACGAGAGGGCTGGTTAGCTGCGGCTCTCGGGTTGCAGATCCTGTATCACGACTCTCCAGATGGTACAAAGACCGGTGGAATGTTAACGTTCCATTGCCGCCGAGATTGAAACTCATGGTCTCATCCCAACTGTTGGTGTCACCGGTATGATGGTCCATAAACTGAATTAAAAGCCTGGAGTTGATAATAATAATTAATAATAACTACACAAACAATGGTACTCGTTTGCTAGTAGATGATCAAAATAATACAGTACATTGAACCAAACTGGTGTTCTTTCTACATGGGCTCGCCGAAGGCACCACACAGATTCGTAAATCCGCAGAGGTATCCCCACAATGGAGCATCGTAACGAGGCTACTTGAATAGTTTAATATAAACCAATTATACCCCTAACACACACAACATATTATTGTTGTGAGAGGAAAGTGCCTCACGTGGGCCTCAGTCACAGGAAAATGCCTTCTACGCCTAAGCCGAGGAAAAGAGCTGGCAAAATGGACACTATTTTGTTCAAACAAAAGGTCATGTGCAGTGGTTCAATCCTAGTGAAACTATAATTAATGTGATACCCGCTGGTTTACGTGACGGCGGGGCAGATGATTTCCAAAGAATTCATGGGTCACTGTCTTATGTAGGTCCAAAGATACTGCATTGGTAGTTGGCGCTTTATTTGTGCGGGCCTTCTGCTAAATTCTAACCTACCATTTGGTGATTAGATACACTTCTAAACTTTGGCCGCAAGTGGCAGGTATTCCTACCTATCTTTTGACACACACATCTAACTGGCAAAGATGTCCATCTTCCCGAAGCTCGCCCCACATAGCCTCTTCCTCAGAAAGGCAGCAAGCATACATGTTACGAAGCGACAGCTCCCGAATCATATGGCGAGCTGGTCACTATCGCACCACAACAACATATAACATCACCATGCCAATTCACAGTTCACATAAGCAATTTAGAAAACGCAATAGTATTTATGGCGGGGAGTAAGATGCAGATATCCATCCCTAGTGACCTTCCAGTGAGGGCGTGGTGGGTACTAAGACCACACCCAATCGCCATACAGAGTTGGATGGAGATCAGCATCCCGTCCGTCACCCGCGTGTTACGGAATTAACATTTTTTCTGTAATTAGGGTTAAGTTCCAGAATGCCCACAGATGCACTGCAGGCTGGTGTTACATAATATAATTTGTTTTCGCAGTGCTTCCTACCTTGGCCGGGTTATTTAAACTAACTGATATCCGAGGATACAGGGGGAGTGTGTGTGTGAAATCGGCACATTAGTTATCACCGCTCAGAAGCCCAAATAGTGTCCCAGATTCGGATCCTGCCAACGTGTGGATTGGGAGTCCAGACAATTATTAAGCCTTACGGCTGGAGGAGCGCAGAAAGAGATACTCGCTCAATATTTATAAGAGGCCCTAAGTTAATTGGCCAATTTATACAATCTAGCCGGTGTGTGGTGTTACATATCCGCAACAGCCGGAAAAGAGGCGTACACATTGTGTCTCTTATGGAGAGATTGTCCCTAACTACTTTAAACCTATCATATCGAGCTAAAATAGCCAGGCTTAGTTGGTCACGTGTCAGGCTCGGGCAATGGGAGCATGATCAGTGACCTCAGTGTAAAATTGATGCTGGTGGTATATAGTGATGCGGATATAACGTTGCTCTATAGTATAGGCTAGCGGACTGCGTCCTAGAGTTTTTATATAAACAAAACAGAATAACTAGGATGGCTACCTGCCATATACTTAACTAACTAGTACAAGGCTAACAGTATATCAGGTCATAGGATAGTTGAGAGCAATAAATCTAGTATATACAGTATGAAACAGAAAAAATAAAAATGCGGTCTTAAGACCAGACAGGTACCTATTAGTCATTAGTACCTATTACGGAAATGAATACAGCTACTTGAGTACCTATTGGTTATTGGTATGATAAGAGTTCATAAATCACTGTTGTTGATGCGCTACAGCTGAGTATCACGAGGTGGCACGATTCCGAAGTTGTTGGGAAGATTTCCGCAGACGGCTGTTGATGCGGCTCACTCTCAGGACGGTGAAGAAGAATGACTGTAGTGAGATGTCCATTAGATAGTCATAAAACTAATACATGAATTTGCATAGTAAATTGTAAGGTGTCCCTCCGGTGACGGTAGTTTGAATGTTGCCCATCACATAGAGGGCTACAATAGTAATTAAATATGCATGTACATAACTGGGTACACCATGCGGGATACATCACATAGTTCTTGCGGTGTACCGGGCAGAGTCCCAGCAGATGGTGGTCTAACAGTTAATTAAAACACACGACATGCTGCGATGAAGTTTGATACCACTTTTGGAAGATCCGGCGAGTTATCCACCAAGAATCACATCGGCTCTACATCCTGTAGAATTCACATCGGGCCCGCAAGGCCCATCCGTGGAGAAGCTCCTCTGTGAGTGTTCCAGAAAGGGAGTTCTTATTTAGTTATTTTGCCCTCGGATGGCCGTCCGAGATCTTCCAAAATTGTGATTGCGGATGTTCAAGGTTACTCACCAGCGCAGGAGATCTGAATTCCGAAGGGCACTGCTGCGATGTGGGTACCACCGTCAGTAAGCAGTTAGCCCACGTCTAGCACTGCGCTGATCCAGCAACCTTGCTGTCGTGTTGGCTTCCACGCCTAAGTGCTCTCGATTCCCAATTTCTTGCTCATTTTATACTACTTGTGACATCAGAGGCAGGATACCCAAGTCAATCAGCGGCCGAGCAGTAGCCAATCAGCGTGCAGCTGGAAAGGGTGACGTGACGATCACGTGAGGATCGCATTCTCCATTCATTCAATGCATGCACGCGATAACGACGTTCAAGCAATAATTTGAAAATAATTTAAGTGAGCCATTTGATGATAACTCGGCCGTTTCTGGTCCGATTTTAAAACGGTAAGAAGTTTTGAAATTCTCGTTTCATTTTGGTCCTGATTCATACCACGAGAATGCAGTGATGTAAAGAAATCACCAGTACCAACTCTGTACACTATGAGCATACGTTCTCTCCCAATACTGACATGTGTTGCCAGGGAAGCTCTGACGCGCGCATGCGATCCGCGCATTCTTACAGACTTAGCCATTTTAACGAAACCTCTTCCATATGGCTCCATATACGTGCATATCCTACCCAGGGGGCGTGCCTGGAACACACCCGGAGCGATCGTCCCATACTCAGCTTAGCTGGGATGGTACGTACCCGTCCCGCCAATCCACTCCACACCACCGCCTCCTAGTTTGAGACCCTTGACACACGATCAACGCATCACAGATCGAAAGCACGGGAGCACACTAGGCGAGAATTATAGACTTCTCGAGTAGGCACGTAGTTGAGAGGAGAAGTGGTGCGAGAGAAGCGTAGCTTATCAGAGAAGAGCACGGAGGTGCGAAAGAGTTCGGGAGCGAGGCATACTTTTAGTTTTTCATTTTTGGCCTGGTATTTTATTTTCCCAGGCCTTCGCTTTTTTTGTTTCATGTTCTTGTGCGTGCGTTTCTTTTTGTTTTAATACCTTGAATCTGCTAAAACAATAACTCGCATGGGCGTTCTTCTGGCCACGGATAATTAAAGTTCCACCGAGAACGCCCAATCTCCAACGTACCTAAATTAAGTATTTCAAAATATTTAATAAAGAAAAACAAGATATGTATTTTAAAAAAGACACACAGTGACAATATGACAGTAGTGTAATCTAAGATAACAATTACGTATGCATACCGATTATATGCGGGTATGCATACAATGCGGCCCATTTTGGCGGATCCGCATGGATAGCTCACACTATCCAAAGATCTGTCCCGATCTTCTGACATGGGAGGAAAAATAATAAGAAAAACATGATTAATATAAAGAAAAGCTCGGTCATCAGGCAGCCCCAACAACTGCTGGGATGGCATGGCGGGAATATAAGACATATCCGCTGCAGTGTGATGCGTACTTACGTCTCACATGACATCTTTACAACACCGGATTCCACAGCGATTGTTTTAGTGAGACACAGCTATGCAAATAATTTTGCGTAGCTGTGTGGGACGACCGTGGTCAACCCAAGGACTGGGTTTCAATTATATAAAAATAATAAATAAGAAAAGATATTTTGAAAAATTTCCGCACACTTATTCACACATTTTGCTGCACCCATGACAATAATGTCCACAAACGTCTGCCGAGAAATTTCCCTAATGAGTTTGGGTACCACGGCTTGTGCTTGATGGCCACGGTGGGTGATCTTCCGAGGCAGATATTTCATTACTTCTATTATTATTGTTGGTGGCACTTAAGTTCAATGACGCTGCGGATGCACTAGTGGTGGTGGTGGTGGTGACGACTATCGGTGTGGTGCTGACTGGAATGATTTCCGGAATTGCTGACATCACTGTGGTCGTGGCGGTGGTCATAGTGGTGCTTGCGGGAGACTGGCTGAACGATACGATGATGTTGTGCGACGATGTTGCGGCAGTGATTGCAGATAATCTTCTAATTTTAACAGCCTTGATCAGCTTACTCACGGACGTTCTGGGAATTGCTTGGATTTGAGGTTGATGAGCTAATCAGCGCTTTCCTGAATATGGTCTGTCCGGCATAGTAGACTTTCTGACGGCAGGATCTATGGGAGGAATTGTGCTGTGCATGGATGTCGATGTGTTGGTCTGAGGTGCAGTGGTGGTGATGACGGCTTCTGTGGGCCTTATCTCTTCGTCGATAACTAAACTGAGTGGAGATATTGAACTGTCGGAAATGTCTTGTAAAAATAGATTATGGATTTTCACAGGAGTTGTTATCACTACCGATATTGGCTGTCTTATCACGGATGTGGATGGTGTTGTGGTGCTGCGTGCTGCCAGTGTTGTCACTGCGGGTGCTGCTGGTGCGGATGCTACAGTTGGTGTGAACACCGATGCTGCAGGTGCTGCCGGTGCTGTTCTTACGGGTGCTGCCAGTGCGGTTGTGATGGGGGCAGGAGTGCTGATGCTGGCTGACTGTGTTGCGGGTGCTGATGGTTTAGCTACTGGCGGAAAGTCAGTTTGTCATCGTTTGCTACATTTTTCTGGTTGGGATCACGGTAACTGGAAGTCTATTTTTCTAAACGTGGAGCGAAGATATCTATGTCATCATTTCGCGCACCAGGTTTTAATGTCACAACTAACACACGATGTTTAAATGATAAGCATGTGTTACACCATACCGAGAGGCTGAATACAGGTATTTGCAGTGTGCACAGATGCTCATTGTAGTAAGTGGTCATGGTTGACGTGTAGTTTCAAGTCCGAGTTTCTGGAAAACCCACGCTTGCACAGCTGTCCGTTATGCAATAAAGCAGTACATGGATACTTCTTTCCAGTGTGAACAGGTGCTGATTCTTCTGAGCTATCGGACAAGGCGAGGTCTTCCACAAGCGACATACCATTTCCGCATGATGGTTATTTGCAAAATCGCACTAACATAATTTAATTTTCCAAATCGTCATAAATTTACAGGCCTATATGACATAAAGTAATAAGATAATAAGACGAAAACAGCAGAATTTGGTTTGCGACACGAAAGTAGCCTAATGCTCGATCTTCCCTAGTGTCGAGTTTGACAGGAAGAAGAAATTTCAGTGCGTGCTTACCTCCTTTCATACCTTTTGGTGACGCCACAGGAGGGCGGATGACCACACCCGAAAGGTTTAGGGTGAGTCGGTTCCACCAAACATGGAAATATTTGGGGTTTTTATTCTCCTGGAGTCGGATTAAATATTCCCTTCGCAAGAAGAAGGCAAATATAAATATAAGAAGGCGGGATAGTTGCTTTCATCCCCATTTGGCCGGGAATCGAGTCTCCAGTCAACGTTAACATCGGGAACTAATGTTTATTTATCGAGAACTACTTCCTGTGGAAGCTCACCTTGTAATTAGCGTGATGAGGTTTTTCAAGTTGGTTGCTTATAAACTCGCCTGCCCAAATTTCAGGCTGTAACGGCCAATGGGACGTGGCAGAGCGTGATGACGTCGGCGGCATGAGCCCGACCCACCATCTCTCGCCTCCTCCATCACGCTGTGTTAGATATGTGTAGGGCGGTTCTTTTGTTTATAACCTTTGATCCACTCTACCAGAAAATAGAAGTGATGATCACGTGATTCTTGTTTCGAAAGCACGTAGTTGATCAGAAACTTAGGCAATCTGTATATGGGTGAAGTTTTGATGCTGCTGATTATACGTATTCGATGTGAAAAATAGAAATATATGTTTTCCTTATTCTGTTCCTCAGAACAGCGTCCCTCTATATGCGCGTGATCTTATCCATGCGCCACCTCCTGTGTGTAGTAGATTTATTTCAGCACATGTTGATTAGTGGCTGGAATATGTAGGTAAGAGAATATTTGAAATTGTCCACGTTGTTATTATACTGTCGAAGTTTTGATGCTGCTTCATCAGCCCGTACGCTAATGATTTGTATACGCGGTAGAACAGCCGTGTTCTCAATCAAAATTAGGACAGTAAAACTGACTGTAATTTATTGTTTAGTTTAAACAGCCCCATGTCTTGCGGAAGCTAAGCCTACTGACCTAGCCAAGCTAGACTGTATTTACTGGATAGGTGGACTGCCAAGCATCCTCCTCTATGGGTAGGACTAGTCTCGCCTCACCTAGACCAAACTTGATTATCACGGTACAGCTCGGAAAGTTCATGCCACAGTTTTACAATTGACAATAGCGCCCTATGGAGATTGTTATACAGTCATCCTATGTGTCTGTGTCTCTGTCATGTTGGTGAATGTGATTGATACGCGTGGCTGCTTATCTGTGAATGATTCTTACACTGTAGTGAAGTGTGACATTTCTATAGTAGTGGGCTTGGGGATACTGCGATGCGTGAGGTGTCAACTTTATTGGACATGATGTATTTCACTCTGTAATGGCCGATTCTGAAGATGGGAAGAGTTACTTTGGAGTGCGGAAGACCGAGAAGGGGGCTGTCGTAACATGAATCAATCCATTATCGAATTTCCTTTAGGAGAAAAATCCTACATGATGCCGACGACAGACTGTGGACATCTTGCTCTCTTAATAATATTGACTCTTATTACGTGTGATTGAGGTGTGATAGTTTAGCTTTTTACATATGACGTTTCCGGGAGGGGGGGGGTTGGGGGGGGGGAATAGCGCGCACTGTAGATGGCTGCAGTATTGTTCCTCCTTTATATATGAACAATTTTCCGCAAACTGGGTAAGGGGGTGTTTGTGGAAATGTTGATCTAGTGCTGAAGATGGTGGCGTTCTGTTGTAGGGAACTCGGGGTTGCTGTGTGATGCTCGCATAGTGGGCGGTATGCAGATTCAGTTTTCCAAGCTGGGGAATGCCGAGTCTGTTGCTGTTGCGGAAAAGTCAGGTTGCAATGGTTGATGAACTCACCGTGGATTGGTAGGGCGTTTGTAGTCAGGGATGCCCTTTCGATGGGGAGGCTCATCTCCCATTATACGACGGCTGGTACTTTGTCATAGTTTTTAAGTACCAGGAATATTCGAGCCGAGAGTCTGCTGAACAGGCTGCTTCCCTGCCCACCACCAGCGTGGGTGGGTGGGGTGAGGTTTGCTGTGGTGCGGGATGCCACCTCCTCCGTAACAGCTGACTCTCTCATATTTGAAGATTGACAGTCAACAGACGACGAGTGCACTGTGAAATGGACAGGACCGGTGATGTCCGAACTTGATGCAGAGAGATGCGAGTTGGGGGGAGGGGTGGTGGTGGGTGAGTTGGGGTGGTGCTAATGGATGGGGTGCATCTTGGAATGGGGCTGGTCTTGCGATTTTAGGAGTTGGATGGGTACACCGAATTGTGCGGTTTTGCTGTTCTTCAAAACAAGCCAAGGCCTCATCAAGCCTCTTCACTTCCATGCTATTTATTACATGTCCCACCCCACAGGAAGCATGACCTGTGGCAGCCTCAGCTTCCGCTTGTGGTAACTCTATAAAGGGGGTAATAGCATGAAGTGGGTGGGAATGGGAAGAGGTCGGCAGAATAACTTTTCCGTCCTTCCCCTTGGACAGCGCAAACGGGAAAATCTTTAGATACGACTTCCCAGATCATGTAGACCCGCTTTGAGGATGGAGAGGGCAAGTACGTATCTCGTCATCGTCCTTAGCGTTAGTCATATGTTCACCAGACGTCTGGCTTGCTAGGGGAGGGAGTGGTCGAACTGGCATCGCAGTGCTTCGGACTAACATCGGGAATACATGTTTCCGTAGGAACATCTGTCTGGGTACTGGTGTCATGTGGAATGCCCAGTCTGAGCTCTGGTACTGGGTCGCCACTGACACAAGGTTTAAGTCAATCAAAGAGGATGACTGAGGTCAGGCCATCTGAGGCGTGGATATGTTAGGTCAAGTCCGACTTCTTACCTACTACCACATAGGGGCCTTTCCACTGATAACTCAGTTTACTTGGCACGTTTGCAGAACGTCACGAATCGTGAACCCAAACCATTTTCCCCACCTCATATCGGTCTGTTCTATCCACTGCCGCATGAGCTCTATGTAGAGAGATGGTGACTTTTTCTCTCCTGGAATCCTGGTCATGGCCATATCTAGGGGTAAGGCTAATTCACGGCCTAATATAAACCGAGCAGGGGTATAACTCATGGTGGAATGTATCGAAGTGCGGTATGCCTGAGCACATATGGGAGTCGAAGATCTCAATCGCGACACTCAAGGCGAGTTTCCTTGGTGAGCATCTCCACTATGCATCCTTTGGCCTTCCCGTTGTTTCCATTATGGGACGTCGCTCAGCACTTCACACAGGAATGCAGCCTAGGCTAGGTGACTATGCATATGAGATTGAGGATCATGACCTGAAGAGCCTGGAGACCAGTCGGCTCTAAGGAAACATGATTAAGGAACATGGCCCATGGGACACTAGTCTAACATGCGATCGTGAACCATGCCTATAAAACATGATTGAAGAACATAGTCCACGATCTTTTCCTGTGATGCCCCTCTCACGAATATACCCTCCCGTTTCCCAAAGAATCACTTTTCGCGACCTCTGATCATGGGAGGCATGCCTCGCAATACGAACGCTTGCCATGGCCTGACTGTGCATTGAACCATTTTGACCACTCATAACCAGTAATGGGTTGATGAACTGACATGATCAAGATGACTGGCTGGCGACCCAGTCGATAGCGTTCACCATCTGTGCTCATGCTCATGGGCACCCAACGGTCTGATCCATATCTATCTGCCAACCGCATACAACCTCTGACCGTTTCCCCCGGCCTTGCCCCTCTAGCAGACCGGACAAGAAATCTGCAGAGTCTAGTTTGCCCTGGGTGAGGTTTCTCGCCTCCTACCATGCATTTCTACTTGCTGAGATTGGATGAACCAAAACCTCAGCAGCCTGAACATTGCGCCGATTAGACAGTACCACAGTAGGATGTTAATTCATCCTTCCTTAGATATGGAGGCCTTCAGTATCTCCTCTGCACTATAGAACCAGTTTCCCGTGCCCCGCGGGCCCACTGCCGCCTGCTCTCACGAACCTTCGGGGAGCCTATCCCTCTCTATCGCTGGGGTTCGATTGAACCTCTCCACCATTCTATCACTGCGGGGGTGATATGAAGAAGTTGTCCTTGTTTTGACGATATGGTACAATTTGCAGAGCTCGGAGATCAGCCGGCTCTCAAAATTACTTCCTTGGTCGGAGTGCAGTTCATAGGGCATATCGAAGTGGCAGAACACATTGCCTGTCAAGACCTCAACTACTGTGGCTGCCTCTTGGTCTGGCAAAGCAAATGCCTCTATCCACTTCATAAAATAATCTTGCAACACGAGGATGTACTTGTTTCATTCATCTGTCATATTCAAGGGTCCGAGCACATCAATAGCCACTCGCTCCCATGGTGCACCACCAATATTAATTTGTAAGGGTGCCGAATGGTACTGGCCAACAGCGAGTCTTTGGCAGTGGACACATTTGGCGATCAATGGGTTCACACTATTGCATATACCGATCCAGTGGAATCTTTGTTTGACTCTGTCTGTTGTACGCTCGACGGCTAAGTGGCCAGCATTATCGTGTAGATGTCATAATATTATGATACGATAATGCTCGGGAATCACTATTCGGTTATTGATGTAGAGAACGTCATCTTGGATATGGCACTATCCAAACCTTTGATAGTAGTATTTCGCCATCACAGAAAGTGGCGTAACAGATTCCTTAGGAGGACGTACCCCCTCCTGGATCCATGCGTATATACTTCGTGTTTGCGCATCTGTTACTTGTTCATGAGCGACCCTCTCCATGCCAATTCGGGGAACATCGGAGATGGCTACATAGTATGTACCATGGTGGTGGCCACTTCTTGTTCATTTTCGAGCCAGATTCTGCTCAAGGCATCAGCATTTCCATGCAGTTTGCCAGGACAGTGAACAACGTTGAAGTTAAAGATCTGCAGGGATTCCTGCCACCTTTCTATCTGGTCCTTCAGATTTTTTTGGTTTCTGAGCCAGCGTAGGGAGGTGTGATCTGTATGCAGGGTAAATGGGCGCCTGTACAGAAAGCAGAAAGTGTTTGTATTAATTGACGAAATGTACTGCAGCTAACAATTCCCTCTTAGTGGTCGCATAACGTCCCTCTGTGTTGTTTAGAGTACGTGAACCATAGCGCAGTACCTGCTCTATTCCATCTTCTGTGACCTGTGAGATAGAACTGCACCAATGGCATACGCCGATGCATCAGTGTCTAAGATGAAATCGAGCTTATGGTTTGGATGAGCAAGAATTGGTGTGGTCGTCAAATGTTCCTTCAGCGCCCTGAAGGAACCTTCACAGTCACTAGTCCCCTCAAATGGTCGATATTTTTTCAGTCATCCTAAATAAGGGTGATGTGATCTCACTAAAGTGACAAATGTAACGATGAAAGTACTGGCAGAGAGCGAGGAAACTCCGGGTGTCCATGACTGTTGTGGGGGTTTGCAACTCCGCTACTGCTTGTGGGTTTTTTATGGTTGAGTAGCCACACCATCACCGGATATGACGTGTCCCAGGAACTCGACGCTCTGTCTAAAAAGATGACACTTCTTGGGTTTGAGCTTGAGGTTTGCGGTGTGAAAACGTATTAAGACCATGTCCAAGTTGGACAGAGTCTGCTCAAACGAAGAGCCACAGACGATTACGTCGTCGATGCAACAGAGACGGATCTCCCATTGCAGGGTGGTTAATACCTGTTCAATGAGACGCTCAAACGTTCCAGGAGCGTTGCACAATAAATAGGGAATCTTACGGAACTGGAAAATACTGTCTCCACTGACAAACGCGGTCTTCTCCAAATCAGCCTCATCCATGGCTACCTGCCAGTAGCCACTAGCTAAATCAAGGGTACAAAAGCACTTGGCTCCGGACACAGAATCTAAGGCCTGCTCTTTCTGTGGTAGCGGATAAGAGTCATTGGTGCTAAGATCATTAAGGCGGAGGTAGGCCATACAAAACTGCAAAGATCCGCCCTTTTTGACTGCTAGTACTATGGGAATGGCCGAAGCGGATGCTGAAGGCTCTATAATGCCTGTCTGCAACATGTCGTTCACCTGTTGATGTGCTTCCGCCTCTTTGTTAATGGGAAGATGTCAAATGGGTTGTTGAACGGGTCGGATATTTCCAGCATCGGCTGAGTGTCACACGAGATGAGTTTCTCCCAGGTCCATCTCTCCAGCCAAGAAACTATCGCGATAGTTGTATAATAATTTCCGTACATCACGTTTATGAGATCGCACCAATCCAACTGTGGCATGCAAATATATGTCATGCAGGTGTTCTGGTAAATCATAGGAAGATGTTGTTGGAGTCGGTACAGTAGGGGGTGTCTCCAGTGATATCACATCCACCAAATGGCAACAACGAACTCCGGGTACAAGTGTTACTGGGTCCGTAGTGCCATTGAATATCTGAATGGTATGTGATCCTTGTAGGTGGTGTCCATGATCATTCGGGGACTGGCGCATTGTGAGGAAATCATATAATCAGGGTCGGGTTCCAGCATAGCTATATGTGTGTTGTTCCTAACTGTGGTGCAGTGGCCCATACGATTTTTTTCTTGTCCCAGCTCAACTGTGGCTGTAGATGCCAAAATTACTGCACAGGTGTCATACAGTGATGATTCCGGTCCAAGGGGGTATGCATCGGCCGGGTATGTATAATTCCTGTTGTCTGCAGTGTATGACAGCCTCCCTGACACTGAGGAAGTCAGAACCAAGCAGGGCATCATTTTGAATAGAGGCGATGACAACTCACTGTAGGAATTGCATCTCCTCTATCTGTATTACGATGTTAACTATACCAGCCACAGGAACGTCGGCTCCGGTAGCTGTTTGCAAAAATATGTTTGTAGGCCTAAGGGGCGGCTTTTTATGAGGTGGGATGCTCTCATAAAAGCCCTTTTTAAAAACGGTGATGGAAGCCCCATCGTCAACGGTGGCACTGGTGGAAACGCCACTAAAAAGGCAAGCACACTTATATATTGCTTTACGGTGTGCTTGTGGAAGAGTTTCCAATGATACCACCTGTGGAATGGTTTTCGCTATAGCACCATCTTGTATATAGTTGACCTGTTTCCGGATAGCTTCCATTAGTGCTGTTGGTGGCTGAGTGAGGAAGGGACCAACCTGTCGTCGCTGCTGCTGTGATTGCTTAGTCGATGACGGAGTTGGGGGTAGCAGTGTTGGTGTTGTTGACCCTGTTTCGGTGTGCTGTAAATTGGTGTAAACAGCAGTGCAGACAGTACTTGTGCACTCGTCGCAGATGAGGGATACCTGTGTGACCCATTTTTTTACAATGCATCATGGGATGTTTAGCAGATGCGCAGAGGAAGCCATGATGGCGTGATGGTATGCCATCCTTGAAGTGCTTTCCCGGACAGATACTCTATAATTTGTTGATCCGTCCACTGGTTTGTGCGACTAATGGTTTCGCACTGGTACTTGTAATTGGCCCAGTCCTTCCCCCACTGAATTCGGGAGCGAGAATGACTCGGCCAGGGCCATGATATTGAGTTATGGTCTGCGTATTGGTGGTAGTATTGGTGGTGTTTCTCGATAATGCCCCTGATGATGCTATGCCCATGAGGGCGATTCCCGTCGGTAGAGCTGTGCACGATATGTAGAGGCCGCTGAACACCGCCCTGATGCGGGTCCATAGACAGGTGTTGATCTATAGATTGGTGGCGGTGTGCAATGTAGGCGATGCAGACATTCTATTGGTTGCTGTGACGGGTGTTCCTCATACAGAGGCAGTGCAGGAGACTGACAGGGGTGGTGCGTGGTGTGTGATGTTATTCTTCTGGTATATTGTTGGAAGGGAGCTGTCGCATCTTCCAGCTCATAGCATGGTACCGTTGGATAATAAGGTGATGACGCACATACCGGCGGAGATGCGGGATATTGTGCATGAGGTTTCGGCCATTGGTCTCCCTGTGTTGACGTTGGTGAACATAATGGCTGTGAAGTACTGGTATGCCCCCGCCCCCCCCCCGTAGGGGTCTTTGTAGTGGTCGACCGTGATCTGGCGTAGATGTTGGATGCCTATTGCGGATATCCGACAAGGTAATGTATTGAGTTCCCACCTGTGAGACATCACGGTATGTCCCCTCGCTGATTGGCGAAAACTCATGTGGAAACGGTGCTGGTCATTCTACACCGGGGAAATTTCTACCATAGTCGGTGAGCATACACGCCGTTCTCCCATCACATGATGCTACTTCCGAATCAAGGGAATGCTGACTGTCTAATAAAGCAGATCGAGACGCATGTGGGTAGAGTGTTGCCGTGAGTTTGCTTCTCATTCGAGCCCCACATCGAGTGCCACTTGTAGCTCGCACTTGTACGCGCTGGTCCGCTAAGTTGCTCATATCCGTAGCACCGCATGTACAGGATGCGTGGGAGGGCTGGTTAGCTTCGGTTCTCGGGGTTGCGGATCCCATATTGCGACTCTCCAGAGGGTACACAGATCGTCTTCTAGATTTGGTGGAACGATAATGTTCCAGTGTGTGCGTGCTACCATTGCCGCCGAGATTGAACCTCACGGTCTCATCCCAACTGTTGGTGTCACCGGTATGAGGGTCCATAAACTGAATTTAAAGTCTGGACTTAATGATAATAATTAATAATACCTACACCAACAATGGTACTCGTTTGCTAGTAGATGAGCAAAATAATACAGTACATAGAACCAAACTGGTGTTCTTTCTACGTGGGCTCGCTGAAGGTACCACACAGATGTGTAAGTCTGCAGAGGTTTCCCCACAGGGGAGCATCGCAATGAGGCTACTTGAATAGTTTAATATAAACCAATTATACCCCTACCACACACAAAATAGTATTGGTGCGAGAGGAAAATGACTCACGTGGGCCTCCGTCACAGGAAAATGCCTTCGACGCCGAAGCAGAGGAAAAGAGCTGGCAAAAAGTGCACTATTTTGTTCAAACAAAAACTCATGTGCAGTGGTTTAATCCTAGTGAAACTATAATTAATGTGATGCACGCTGGTCCAAAGATACTGCATTGGTAGTTGCCACTTTATTTGTGCGGTCCTTCTGAAAAATTCTAACCTATCATTTGGTTATTAGATATGCTTCCAAGATTTGGCCGCATGTGGCAGGGATTCCTACCTATCTTTTGACACATACGTCTAACTGGCGAAGACGCCCAGCTTCCTGAAGGTCGCCCCGCATAGCCTGTTCCTCAGAAAGACAGCGTGTGTACATGTTGCAAAGCGACAGCTCCCGAATCACCATCGCACCACAACCACATATAACATCACCATGACAACTCACAGTTCACATAAGTAATTTAGAAAACGCAATAGTAGTTATGGCGGGGAGTAAGAGGCAGTTATTAATCCCTAGTGACCTTCCCGTGAGGGCGTGGTGGGTTCTGAGTTGGATGGAGATCAGCATCCCGTCCGCTACCCGCGTGCTATGGAATTAACCTTTTACCTGTCATTAGGTTTAAGTTCCAGAATGCCCGGAGATGCACTGCTGGCCGGTGTTACATAATATAATTTGTTTTCGCAGTACTTCCTTCATATAAACTAACTGGTACCCGAGGATAGAGGGGGAGTTTGTGTGAAATCGGCACTTTTGGTATCACTGCTCAGAAACCACAATAGGTTGCCAGAGTCAGATCCTGCCAACATGTCGATTGAGAGTCCAGACAATTATTAAGCCTTACGACTGGAGGAGCGCAGAAAGAGACAATCACTCAATATTAATAAGAGGCCCTAAGTTAATTGGCCAATTTATGCAATCTAGGCAGTGTGCCATGTTACATATTCGCAACAGCCGGAAAAGAGGCGTACACATTGTGTCTGTTACAGAGAGATTGTCCCTAACTACTTTAAGCCTATCCTATCGAGCTAAAATAGCCAGGTTTAGTCAGTCACATATCAGACACGAGCAATGTGAGCATGATCAGTGACCTCTGTGTAAAATTGATGCTGGGGAATATAGTGATGCGGATATAATGTTGCTGTATAGTATAGCCTAGCGTACTGCATCATAGAGTTTGTATATAAACGAAACAGAATAACTGGGATGGCTACTTGCCATATACATAACTAACTAGTACAAGGCTAACATTATATCAGGTCATAGGACTTTGCGGTGCTCATTAGTTGAGAGCACACGAAAATAAAGATAATATATACAGTATGAAACAGAAAACATAAAAATGCGGTCTTAAGAATGGAAAGATACCAATTAGTCATCAGTACCTATTACAGAAATAATGAATAGCATAATAGTATATAGGTACTTGAGTATCTATTGGTCATCGGTATGGTAAGAGTTCATAAATCACTGTTGTTGATGCACTACAGATTAGTAGCATGAGGTGGCATGATTCCAAAGTTGCTGGGAAGATTTCCGCAGATGACTGTCGATGCGGCTCACTCTCAGGACGGAGAAGAAGAACGACTGTAGCGAGATGTCGGTTAGATAGTCATAAAACTAATACGTGGATTTACACAAGAAATTGTAAAGCTACCATCAGGTGATGGTAGTTTGAAAGTTGCCCATAACATAGAGGGCTACACTAGTAATTAAATATGCATGTAGATAACTGGGTACACCGTGCGGGATACATCGCACTGCTCTTGTGGTGTACCGGGCAGAGTCCCGCCAGACGGTGGCATAAACGTTAATTAAAACACATGACATGCTACGCAGAAGTTTGATACCACTTTTCAGCATGGTCTGAAAGATCCGGCGCGTTATCCACTAAGAAGCACCTCGGCTCTACATCCTGTAGAATTCACATCGGACCCGCAAGGACCATCCACAGAGATGCTCCTTTGTGAGTGTTCCGGAAAGGGGGTTCTTATTTAGTTATTTTGCTCATGGATGG
This sequence comes from Chaetoderma sp. LZ-2023a, assembly GCA_034401795.1. Taxonomy (NCBI): domain Eukaryota; kingdom Metazoa; phylum Mollusca; class Caudofoveata; order Chaetodermatida; family Chaetodermatidae; genus Chaetoderma; species Chaetoderma sp. LZ-2023a. Next base: position 75,944,227 of record CM067361.1, on the reverse strand, counting down.
CCATCCGAGAACTTCCAAAATTGTGATTGCGGATGTTCAAGGATGCTCCCCGGCACAGGAGATCTGAATTTCGAAGGGCACTGCTGTAGTGTAGGTACCAGAGTCAGTAAGCAGTTAGCACACGTCTAGCGCTGTGCTGATCCAACAACATTGCTGTCGTGTCGGATTCCAGGCCAAAGTGCTCTTGATTCTCGCTTTCTGGCTCATTTATACTACTCATGACGTCAGAGGCAGAATAACCCAGTCAAGCAGCATGCGAAAAGTAGCCAATCAGCGTGCACCTGGAAAGGGTGACGTGGCGATCACGTGAGCAGCGCATTTCCCATTTATTCAATGCATACACACGATTACGACGTTTAAGCAATATTTTGAAAATAATTTAAATTAGCCATTTGACGATAACGCGGCCATTTCTTTTAAGATTTTAAAAAGGTAAACAGTTTTGAAATCGATCGATACCAAGAACGACCAAAATGTAGTGATTTAAAGAAATTACTAGTACCAACTCGGTACACTATAAGTATATACTCTCTCCTAATACTGACATGTGTTCCCACGCACGCCCATGTGCACTACCCATTCTTACGGCCGTTTTGATGAAACCTCTCCAAAATGGCTCCATATACGCGCATGTCCTACCAGGGGGGGGGGGAGGCTTGCCTGGAACACGGCCGGAGCGGTCGTCCCATACCCACTTTAGCTGGGATGGTTCGTACCCGTCCAGCCGATACGCACTACCGTACCTTGAAAAACCTTATATGATACCCTAAAATTTAAAATTGGAATTCATTTGTCAATGTTTCAAATGGACTACAACATGTGGATATAGGGTTGGGGGTAGTTAGAAATGGACCATTCTATTGACTGAATGTAGTGATCACAATGATATTATATAAACTATTTAATGTTACGCACCCAAATCCCAGCATTCGACATATGACATTGGCATCGTTCATGCCCCAGATGTCTCTGCAAACAGTTCCCCATATCCCACCATAGCGGATTTCTACTCTTCCATCGTATTGCGAAGTCCCATTAGCTAGACGGATGTCAATTGTTGTGTTTGGAGAAACTAATAATTATAATAAATATTTAAAATTACTAGAAATTATTATATGTCTAATAGTCCAGGAGCTAAAGCAAGGTCAGAATCGTGACGTAGCACACCCAGTATTCGGAAGGTCTGACACTTGCTGTGGCTTGGGGGACATGTCCCACACATTTTAAGCCCTGTTGTACAAACAAATTGTGGTAGCACTAATTAGTTATCCTGATTTCTTTGCATAGGGGGTCTAGGCTTTGGCTGTATCTAAAGTGCACAACGATATAAGCATGATCGTGTCATAACTCAAAGTAATATCGTATTAGATTCACCATATATGATATTTAGACGGATATCGACCTAACATATATCCAACATACATTTTGCATGCATATACCAAAGGCGAGGGTGAAATGGGAAGGTTATATTTTATGTATGTATACTAACTCCATCATAGAATCTGTATATCCAGCTGTACCACTGTTGACATGAAGATGCTTCCAAGTACACATCCCCATGTACATGAACAATTCTTGAATGGAAATCATTCCGTAAGTCACTCAGACCATCCATTCAATCAAGTGTGGACAGATATGGCCTTAGAGCAATCGATTAATTTGGATTCCAAAAAGCGAGGTGGTATTATTGGAATAACACAAAAGCCAGGAGCTCTGGAGAGGTGGCTTTTAACTAGCCACGAGAGGGCAGCCATAACAACGGTCACAAAGCAAATGTGTGGGTTACAAGATAGTCACATGTTTGGAGTACATAAGGAAATGGGGACTAATCGAAGGAACAGGTATGAAACCGATATGCAGAAGATACTTTCGATGTTCTCATCAGATATAATGACCAATCCCTTTAATATTGCGAAAAACGATGACAGCGAGTGTCTTTCGCTTGTAAACATTGCAACTGGCGTGGTATTTCCTAGTGAAATCGCCAAGAGAGTTGTTTCCGCCTGTGACATTGGTAAGGAGATTATGGAAAATTTTGTTCAGGAGCGGCTGGACACTAACACGAGAAGCTTTTGGGGCACGTTGCCACACTTAAAACTGAAAACATTTGCCAGCCTAGCACAGAAGAAAAAACTCAAAACAAATGATGAAATAATTCACAATGTGAGATCTGACCGCGAACTATTTGGTCGATTAATTATTGCCGCAAGGTCCAGAGATGTTGATTTAAAACTTGTGATGACGTATGAACTGTCTGCTGTTCCACTATCATTGTCACATACGGATGGGACTCTAAGAAAGAATGTGAAAAGTGTTTTGTTAAGTGAACTAGAAAAGGAAGTAAATGTTGATGGACGGCTTCCACCTATTGACAAGACAGGTGCAACAGCTTATGTAGTAGATGGCATGGCAATTGTGCAAATGGTTAAAACTGGAGGTACGTCTACATTTGGAGAATTGGCTGATAAATACTGGCACATCTTTACAGTTCCACTGAATCAAGAAGACTGCAACAGAGTAGATATAGTTTTCGACAGATATGATAGACTGGAATCTCTCAAAGCGGAAGAGCTGCTAAAACGTGGGTCATCAACAGCATTGGAAGTAAAGATTGCTGGAGAAAATACTCCCGTTCCAAAGCAATGGGCCAAGTACATCAGCAATCCAAGCAACAAAAGTAACCTGGTTGCATTTCTCAGCAAGCGGTGGCGTGATACTGGTCCAAATATGCTATCTGCCGACAATTGCGTCATTCTTGCTGGTGGCTTTAACGATGGAATGGATGTTGTTGTCATTTCAGCGAACAATTCGTCGTATTTGGAAGAACTTCGATCAGATCACGAGGAAGCAGATACGCGTATGATGTTGCACGCGCTACACGCTTCAAAAGACCACATGCGTGTTGTTATACAGTCTCCTGATACAGACGTGGCAGTACTTAGTATATATACGTATCGTTCGCTTCACTGTTCTGAACTATGGTTCCGTACGGGCACAAAGGACAAATTGCGATACATACCAATACATACAGTTGCTCAAGTACTGGGCCCAGCTATCTGTTTGTCTTTGCCTGGGTTTCATTCTCTTACAGGTTGTGATAGCACTAGTGCATTATTTGGAGTCGCTAAGAGAAAAGCATTCAATCTCTTAAAGTCATCTGAATGTCATCAGCTTAGCTTAGCCCAACTCGGCGAACATGTTGACTTATCACCGAATACTGCAATTCTATGTGAGAAATTTGTCTGTGAGTTGTATACCACCAGGGATGTGCGAAAGACAGCTGATGAAACCCGTTATTGGCTCTTTTGTCAAAAGAGACAAAGAAATGAAAATCTTCCACCTACATCGAATAGTCTAAAGCATCACACCGAAAGGGCCAATTTCCAAGCTCTTGTTTGGAGACGTTCATTGCAAGCTGTTCAGAATCTTCCATCTCCAAATGGACATGGCTGGAGTATAGTGGATGGTCTACTCAAGCCTGTTCTAATGTCAAAGGATCCTGCTCCATTTGGATTAATTGAACTCACATCATGTAGATGTCAAAAGTCTGCCTGCAAAAGAACAGATCTCTGTCAATGCAAGGCTAACAATCTACTCTGCACTGAAGCATGCCTTTGTATGGGAGGTGAAATGTGTGACAATGTTCAGCATACAATTGTCGAAGATGACTCTGACACGGATGAGTAACATTCTCTCATTTGCTCACGTGATAAATATGTCCTGCCAGCTTGTCTAGACATGCACTGCATGTCAGTTAAAAGTTTAATTATGAAAAATGTAGAAAACATGGGCATTGTTGTAGCTAAGGTATCGCTAGTCACTAGAAGACCTAAGTGCCCCAATATGTACAAAACAACATACGGGTGTCTTAAATGAGGTTGATTATGTATAAATCTGCGATATACGATCACTCCTTTCCATTTTGGTTAAGATTGTATTGATATAACATGCGCTTAAGTTTGTGAAAAATTTACCATTGTGAAAATTGTTTGAGAGCTACATTCAAACCTATTGTAAATGGGCTTCTCACGGGTTAGTGATGTACAACACGACTCAGAATATACCCAAGACATCGGTCTAGCATAATATAGAGACAAACCTTCTGAATACTGGGTGTGCTACGAAACCATTCTTCTAGACCCCTTTTGAAAATTGGCTCCCGGACTATAAGACACTACCATGATTCTTAGCTTTAAAGACTGGGGTAACACACTGAACAACGCTTATTGCCACGTGAAGTGTGATGAGTACCAACTGGCACACTCTTTTGTTGGATCAGTATCGACTTTGTCTGCATATCTCACATTACTATTCATACTAATCTGTCTGAATTCGGTTGGTTAAATGTTTGTTCAAGTCATTAAATGTTGCTACTATTTAGGAAAGACTGTCGGGTGCTATTCGCAAGCTCGACCACGCCATGGCACACATTTAGATTGTGGCTTAAATTAGGATATATGAACATAGATTTTATCACACAGAGACTTGGTGCTTTCAACATTTAGAAATCTATGTAATAAATATTTCGTGGTTTACCGGATTGTCAAATGATTCTGGACCCTTTCTAACTCAATGCGATACTCAAGGTGTACTGCAACGCTGAATGTGATACCCAATGTGTACTACAACGCTGAATGTGACACCCAAGGTGTACTACATCATTGAATGTGATACACAATGAGTATACTCAAGGTGTACAACATCACTGAATGTGATACTCAAGGCGTACTACATCGCTGAATGTGAAACCCAAGGTGTACTACATACATCACTGGATGTGATGCTCAAGGTTTACTACATCGCTGAATGTGATCCTCAAGGCGTACACCCAAGGTGTAAAACATCACTGAATGTGATACTCACGGTGTACTACCGCACTGGATGTGATACCCAAGGTGTGCTGCACTGCATCGCATAATGTGATACCCAATGTGTACTACATCGCTGAATGTGATACTCAATGTGTACTACATCGCTGGATGTGATGCTCAAGGTGACTACATCACTGCATATGATTGCTCAAGGTTTACTACATAGCTAAATGTGATACTCAAGGCGTATACACAAGCTGTACTGCATCACTGGATGTGATGCTCATGGTTTACTACATCACGGGATATGATGCTCAAGGTTTACTACATAGCTGAATGTGATACTCAAGGCGTATACACAAGGTGTACTGCATCACTGGATGTGATGCTCATGGTTTACTACATCACTGGATATGATGCTCAAGGTTTACCACATAGCTGAATGTGATACTCAAGGTTTACTACATAGCTGAATGTGATACTCAAGGCGTATACACAAGGTGTACTACATCACTGGATGTGATGCTCAACGTTTACTACATCACTGGACGTGATGCTCAAGGCGTACTACATTGCTGAATGTGATACTAGTCAATATCAATACGATCCATGTCATGGGGCATACAAAGAGTGATATCCACTTCAGGGTCATAAAGGATGCCATTATTATCAAACTCTAATGGCGATAACTTCACAGCCAGAAGAAGGAAAGTCATTAGATATACAAGCTCCACTGCCTAGCAGCTATAGACATCAAGCAAGTGTGTGAGATTGTCAAGAATGGACCTTTCCAAGTTTACCTATAAATCAGATGAAGAAATGTATGTCTTATTCACTTAATAAACATCATGTTGAACATATTGAAACTAATTTGACTGGGCGCTGTTGCTGCAATATGCTTACCTGTATAGTTTTCTGGAAATTGATAGTCATGGAGTTCAGAGATCGATTTATCCCAACATGGAAGAGATGTGGCTGGAGCTTCGAGAAAGATGGGCGGGGCATAGTTAAAACTGGAAAGTTTAATTAAACTCGCGCCTGTTTCGTAATGAACAAGTGGTATAACTGATGACACCGTATTGCTATATAGGATAGTAATGCAAATGACCTCCTCATGTCTATGCCACAAACGTTATGATTTTACCAAAGAGCATAACTTACTGGTACATGTCACTCCCACATCTTCTGAATGTTGACAGTTGTGAACACCCCAACCAAGATGAGAACACTCTTGTATTGTTGATTCATTGCCCATGCAACCTACATTATTTAGCCAAGTGACACCAGTTCCAGCGCCATAAAATGTTCTTTGTTGTGGTATTGCTGGTCTAAAATAGGGAAAGCAAGGAAAATGGATAGACACTGCCATTAATACAAGTAATGCAAGTAATTCTTGGATTCATGCACACACACACGCACGCACGCACGCACGCACGCACGCACGCACGCATATATATATATATATATATATATATATATATATATATATATATATATATATATATATATATATATATATTACAAGATATTTAACGTAACCCGTTGCTCGTGTCACGTGCTTCGGATTAACCGTCAAGACCCGGATCTGCATCGGCCTTAAATTATCTCTACTCGTGTCTACGCTATTAAACCAGTATGGCGATGCAAGCAAATACATCGTAAGGCATCACAGAGATTAAGGACTGACCTAGTTCATGTCAAAATCAAATGCATGACGTAACTAAGTCCGTAGGGGTCATGCAATACACAGTGAGTTGTACAAATTGAATGTCCTTTTTATTTAATAAATATTCAGTTGAATATTTTGAAACAAATTTGTCAGGGGACTGTTGCTTTAATAGGCCTGCATAGTTACCTTGAAATTGAAATTCTATTAAGGCAAAGCGCAAAGTATATACATCAATCCATACACGCGCAAATAGTAAGTGGGCTGAACTTAGCTAGAAATGCGCTGGACGTAGGTGAAAGTGAATTCATGCATCGAGGTAGTATTATCCCTTTAACAATCATTTCAGCCTAAAATGGCTTCTGCTGTAGTCTTGAGAAATGCCAATTTGCAGACCACGAGACGACTATTTTTGAAAAGTTATCATTGTCATTCTAGTGATAAATATTGAAAAATAGTCTTCTCTTGGTCTGCAAATGAACATTTTCTATGAGATTGCAAATTTCTTGACCAAATGTAAGGGTTAAAGGGTTAACTGAGGCGTAAATAATCCATTTCGCGAATGTAAATAACAGAGGAGAGGATGGCACTTAAAGGACATGAGTTATAGGACGTTTTCCTAGAATGCCCATTTACAATGGCCATAAAACACACACACACACGCACGCACGCACGCACGCACGCACGCACGCACGCACGCACACGCACACACGCACGCACACACACGTAACCACGCACGCACGCACGCACACACACACACGCACACACACACGCGCGCGCACACGCACACGCACGCACGCACACGCACGCACGCGCGCGCACACGCACGCACGCACGCACGCACACACACGGACACAAACACACAGACCCGATCCAGTCGCGGATGGTAATGCCAAGGCGCATCTCCGCATGAGGCGGCACGGGCGGGTGACGCGGTTTCATCCAGTTTAAAAGTGTATTGAGACCAGAGGCGGACGATTTGCTGAAGCGAATTTGCTAGCGTCAAAATTATTTTTCGCGAGGTAATTGCTTTCAAACTAGAAGCGTCAAAACAGAAAAAAATTCACACAGGTATTTGGCGCATCATTGCAATGCAAACAGTCATGAAACACCATACGGTTGCAATCAATCCTTCTTCTAATATTGCAATTCTCGTTAAATTACTACATTTTAAAACACCATATAGCACTCGAAATCATTAGAGTATGAACTCCTTATGTTATCAAAAGCAACACAGAGACAAGACATGATCATTCATATATATATATGTATATTAAATTACGCACCCAAATCCCAGCATTCTACATATGACATTGGCATCTTTCATGCCCCAGAAGTCACGGCAAACTGTTCCCCATATACCGCCATAGTTGATTTCTACTCTTCCATTGTATTGTGAAGTCCCATTAGCGAGACGCATGCCAATGATTGTGTCTGAAAAAACTAATAATTATAATCCATAGTTAATATTCCTAGAAGTGATTATATGTGTACGGCAATGACATGATTCTGAATTTTAAAGAGTGGAGTAACACACTCAACAGAGCATTTTGTCACGTGAGGAGTACCAACCAGCACCGTATTATGTTAAGCCAGTATGCATTTTGGCTGGATGTTTCACATTACAATTTATACTGATCAGTCTGATGTTGGTTAATTATCAATATGTTTAATGTGTTATAAGTTTTAAAACGCATTTGAATTTAAAGCCTATTGGTGTGCCAATTTTGGAAAGTCTGTGTATATGATACCCACACGTTCTACCCCATCACACTGGGAACATTGGAATTGTTGTCTAATTTATGATATATGGACATAGCTTTAGCATACAGCGCATTGGTGTTCTCAGCATTAAGAAATCTAGGTGTAAATTATTCGCAGCTTTGATGGATTGTCCAATGATCTCACTGAATGTAATACCGAAAATGTTCTGCATTGCGACACTCCAAATCAGGAAGACATACACAGATTGATATCCTATTCAGCAGCATACAGGTTATCGCTATTATCAAAACTCTGATGAAAAATGAGCATACATTTTTACCAGAAAGAGAATCAGTGCTCTCAGCATTAACAAATCTGTGTAATATAAACTATTCGTAACTTTGTTGGTTTGTCAAATTATCATGAAACATTTCTCAATGAATGGGATATTGAATATATTCTTGCATTGAGGCAATGCAAATCAGGAGGACATACACAGAGTGCTATCCACTTCACGGTCATACAAGATATCACTATTCTCAAAACTCTGTCAACAATAGCTTCAGAGACAGATTAAGGAAAGCCAATGGATACATCAGCTCCACTGACTAGAAGCTATAGAATTCAAGCAGGTGTGTGAGATTGCCAAAAATGAAGCTCTAATGAACAAGTGATATATTTATGATATCATATTACTATATAGTAATTTAGCAATGCAAATGACCTCATCTTACGATAGCAAATGGTAGGGTATATATCACTAATAGCATGAGTTGAACAAAGAGCACAACTTACTGGTGCATGCCACGCCCACATCTTCTGAATGTTGACAGTTGTGAACACCCCAACCAGGATGGACACACTCTTGTATTGTTAATTCGCTGCCATTGCAAACCACGTTATCTAGCCAAATGACGCCAGTTCCAGTGCCATAGAATGTTCTTTGTTGTGGAATTGCCTGTCTAAAATATGGAAGACAAGCAAAATTGGTCTACGGCTTCATTACTACAAGTAATGTGACCAGTTGTCTCTATATAATAATAGTAAATCATATAGTCTATGACAATCTGGTTCTGATGCAATTGTTAGCTTCAATTGATATATGCATTGTCCTACTGATATTATCCAACTTTCATTATTCCATCCTCGTTAAATGTGTTGCAATTTGAATAAATGATAATAATATGTTATATTACACACCCAAATCCCAGCATTCGACATATGACATTGGCATCGTTCATGCCCCAGGAGTCACGGCAAACTGTTCCCCATATACCGCCATAGTTGATTTCTACTCTTCCATTGTATTGTGAAGTCCCATTAGCGAGACGCATGCCAATGATTGTGTCTGAAAAAACTAATAATTATAATCCATAGTTAATATTCCTAGAAGTGATTATATGTGTACGGCAATGACATGATTCTGAATTTTAAAGAGTGGAGTAACACACTCAACAGAGCATTTTGTCACGTGAGGAGTACCAACCAGCACCGTATGGTGTTAAGCCAGTATGCATTTTGGCTGGATGTTTCACATTACAATTTATACTGATCAGTCTGATGTTGGTTAATTATCAATATGTTTAATGTGTTATAAGTTGTAAAACGCATTTGAATTTAAAGCCTATTGGTGTGCCAATTTTGGAAAGTCTGTGTATATGATACCCACAAGTTCTACCCCATCACACTGGGAACATTGGAATTGTTGTCTAATTTATGATATATGGACATAGCTTTAGCATACAGCGCATTGGTGTTCTCAGCATTAAGAAATCTAGGTGTAAATTATTCGCAGCTTTGATGGATTGTCCAATGATCTCACTGAATGTAATACCGAAAATGTTCTGCATTGCGACACTCCAAATCAGGAAGACATACACAGATTGATATCCTATTCAGCAGCATACAGGTTATCGCTATTATCAAAACTCTGATGAAAAATGAGCATACATTTTTACCAGAAAGAGAATCAGTTCTCTCAGCATTAACAAATCTGTGTAATATAAACTATTCGTAACTTTGTTGGTTTGTCAATTAATCATGAAACATTTCTCAATGGATGGGATATCGAATATATTCTGTATTGAGGCAATGCAAATCAGGAGGACATACACGGAGTGCTATCCACTTCACGGTCATACAAGATATCACTATTCTCAAAACTCTGTCGACAATAGCTTCAGAGACAGATTAAGGAAAGCCAATGGATACATCAGCTCCACTGACTAGAAGCTATAGAATTCAAGCAGGTGTGTGAGATTGCCAAAAATGAAGCTCTAATGAACAAGTGATATATTGATGATATCATATTACTATATAGTAATTTAGCAATGCAAATGACCTCATCTTACGATAGCAAATGGTAGGGTATATATCACTAATAGCATGAGTTGAACAAAGAGCACAACTTACTGGTGCATGCCACGCCCACATCTTCTGAATGTTGACAGTTGTGAACACCCCAACCAGGATGGACACACTCTTGTATTGTTAATTCGCTGCCATTGCAAACCACGTTATCTAGCCAAATGACGCCAGTTCCAATGCCATAGAATGTTCTTTGTTGTGGAATTGCCTGTCTAAAATATGGAAGACAAGCAAAATTGGTCTACGGCTTCATTACTACAAGTAATGTGACCAGTTGTCTCTATATAATAATAGTAAATCATATAGTCTATGACAATCTGGTTCTGATGCAATTGTTAGCTTCAATTGATATATGCATTGTCCTACTGATATTATCCAACTTTAATTATTCCATCCTCGTTAAATATGTTGCAATTTGAATAAATGATAATAATATGTTATATTACACACCCAAATCCCAGCATTCGACATATGACATTGGCATCGTTCATGCCCCAGGAGTCACGGCAAACTGTTCCCCATATACCGCCATAGTTGATTTCTACTCTTCCATTGTATTGTGAAGTCCCATTAGCGAGACGCATGCCAATGATTGTGTCTGAAAAAACTAATAATTATAATCCATAGTTAATATTCCTAGAAGTGATTATATGTGTACGGCAATGACATGATTCTGAATTTTAAAGAGTGGAGTAACAGACTCAACAGAGCATTTTGTCACGTGAGGAGTACCAACCAGCACCGTATTGTGTTAAGCCAGTATGCATTTTGGCTGGATGTTTCACATTACAATTTATACTGATCAGTCTGATGTTGGTTAATTATCAATATGTTTAATGTGTTATAAGTTATAAAACGCATTTGAATTTAAAGCCTATTGGTGTGCCAATTTTGGAAAGTCTGTGTATATGATACCCACAAGTTCTACCCCACCACACTGGGAACATTGGAATTGTTGTCTAATTTATGATATATGGACATAGCTTTAGCATACAGCGCATTGGTGTTCTCAGCATTAAGAAATCTAGGTGTAAATTATTCGCAGCTTTGATGGATTGTCCAATGATCTCACTGAATGTAATACCGAAAATGTTCTGCATTGCGACACTCAAAATCAGGAAGACATACACAGATTGATATCCTATTCAGCAGCATACAGGTTATCGCTATTATCAAAACTCTGATGAAAAATGAGCATACATTTTTACCAGAAAGAGAATCAGTTCTCTCAGCATTAACAAATCTGTGTAATATAAACTATTCGTAACTTTGTTGGTTTGTCAAATTATCATGAAACATTTCTCAATGGATGGGATATCGAATATATTCTGTATTGAGGCAATGCAAATCAGGAGGACATACACAGAGTGCTATCCACTTCACGGTCATACAAGATATCACTATTCTCAAAACTCTGTCGACAATGGCTTCAGAGACAGATTAAGGAAAGCCAATGGATACATCAGCTTCACTGACTAGAAGCTATATAATTCAAGCAGGTGTGTGAGATTGGCAAAAATGAAGCTCTAATGAACAAGTGATATATTGATGATATCATATACCTATATAGTAATTTAGCAATGCAAATGACCTCATCTTACGATAGCAAATGGTAGGGTATATATCACTAATAGCATGAGTTGAACAAAGAGCACAACTTACTGGTGCATGCCACGCCCACATCTTCTGAATGTTGACAGTTGTGAACACCCCAACCAGGATGGACACACTCTTGTATTGTTAATTCGCTGCCATTGCAAACCACGTTATCTAGCCAAATGACGCCAGTTCCAGTGCCATAGAATGTTCTTTGTTGTGGAATTGCCTGTCTAAAATATGGAAGACAAGCAAAATTGGTCTACGGCTTCATTACTACAAGTAATGTGACCAGTTGTCTCTATATAATAATAGTAATTCATATAGTCTATGACAATCTGGTTCTGATGCAATGGTTAGCTTCAATTGATATATGCATTGTCCTACTGATATTATCCAACTTTCATTATTCCATCCTCGTTAAATGTGTTGCAATTTGAATAAATGATAATAATATGTTATGTTACACACCCAAATCCCAGCATTCGACATATGACATTGGCATCGTTCATGCCCCAGGAGTCACGGCAAACTGTTCCCCATATACCGGCATAGTTGATTTCTACTCTTCCATTGTATTGTGAAGTCCCATTAGCTAGACGCATGCCAATGATTGTGTCTAAAAAAGCTAATAATTATGATCCATAGTAAATATTCACCGAAGGGATTACATGCGTAAGACAAAACCATGATTCTTAAATTTAAAGATTGGCGTAACACACACAACAAAGCATATTGCCACGTGAGGGGTACCAACTGGCTCAATCTTATGATGGATCAGTATCTATTTTGTCTGGCCGTCTCAGTGTATCATTCATATTGATCTGTCTGATTTCGGTTAGTTATAATTTAGTTTAGTTTATTATTACTTGTAAAACGGTTTCAGATGTGAGGTCTACTGGCGGGCCATTTTTTAGGAAAGACTACATGGATGGAATTCAACTGTGCAACCTCAGAACACAGCAAATATTGAGAGGGTGGCTTAAATGTCTATGCATGGATATCCATTTACCATAAATAGTATTGATGCTCTCAGCATTTGAAAATCTCTATATTAAATTATTTGTGGATTTGTTGGATTGTCAAATTATCATGTACCATTTCTTGCTGGATGGGTTACTGAATGTATTCTGTATTGAGGCAGTGCACATCAGGAGGACATACACAGGGTGCTATCCACTTCAGGGTCATACATACTAACTGTCACTATTATCAAAACTCTGTCGACAATAACTTCAGAGACAGATTAAGGAATGCCAATGGACACACAAGCTCCACTGACTAGTAGCTATAAACACCAAGCATGTGTGTGAGATTGCTAAGAATTAAGCTATCGCCTAGTTCGTAATGAAAAAGTGGTATAGCTGATGACATTGTAGTACTATATAGGAATATAGCAATGCTAATGAACTCATCTTGGTATGCCACATGACAGTGTATATATCACTAATGACATGATTCGAACAAAGAGTATAACTTACTGTTGCATGCCACGCCCACATCTTCTGAATGTTGACAGTTGTGAGCACCCCAACCAAGATGGGAACACTCTTGTATTGTTGCTTCTTTGCCCGTGCAAACTACGTTATCTAGCCAAATGACACCAGTTCCAGCGCCATAAAACGTTCTTTGTTGTGAAATCGCTTGACTAAAATATAGAAAGCAAGAAACATTAATCTACAGCATCAATACAAGTAATATGACCATAATTCTTGGATTCATATAGTTTGGCTCTGATGTAATGGTTAGCTTCAATTGATGTATGTATTGCAATTCAGATATTATCGCAGTTTCCTTATTCCATGCACTGTAAATATGTTGGATTTTGAATAAATTATATATACCACTTAATCAACCACCTAATCAATTCAGATTTTATGCACCACCTTCCCATCGATGTTGTAGGCCAGGGTACCCTTATCGCGCTACCCAACCCCAAGAAGCCACCAGACCACCAGTCAATCCACGGCCCACTGTGCTCCTTAACAGCATACGGAAAATCCTATCCACTGTTACTCTATGTCGCATCCGAGACAAGACCGATGACTTCACCTGATCATGTCAAAATGCCTTCAAACGTGGCCACAGCTGCGCAGACATTGTATGGGCTCAACGCATGCTTGTGTCGGTAGTCATGTCAAAACACTGGGATTTCCATAAAATGGGCATTGCCACGTCACGAGCCTTTGACACAATTAAGTGCTCACAGATCCTAGATGTACTACGCCAGGCCAGTTGCGATGAACATGAGCTACGACAAGTGAGAATACTGCTTGCAGACACCAAGTTGAGAGTATGAGTCAAGTCAGTGAAGTCTGTAGAGTGTGAGACATCAATCAGCTCCCCACAGGAGGATGGTCTATCCCCTGTGATTTTCACCTGTTATCTGGCTGCTGCATTGATATTCATACGGGTCACTCACTCACTCACTCACTCACTCACTCACTCACTCACTCACTCACTCACTCACTCACTCACTCACTCACTCACTCACTCACTCACTCACTCACTCACTCACTCACTCACTCACTCACTCACTCACTCACTCACTCACTCACTCACTCACTCACTCACTCACTCACTCACTCACTCACTCACTCACCCACCCACCCACCCACCCTTATTGCTTCATTGAATGTGCACATGATATACTCTCACACCGAATTGCTAGGGACCCGCTTGACCAATGGAAATGTAGTCCCAATTTTGTCAAATTAACAAAGCAGTAGGATTTCCCGTCATTTAATATAACTACGAAAGGCTTACGCATAGGACATCTAAATGTACAGCATCTAATGCCCGAAATAAATCAATTGAATATGATTATGGAAAAAACTACAAAGGCAATTGAAGTTTTTGGTACAACATAAACTGTTTTAGCATTAACATTACAGATAATCAAATAGCTATCAACGGTTATAACATGGAGAGAAAGGATTGGCCAAATCGCGGCGGCGGTGGCATCGTAGTTTATATTGAAGAAAATCAGTCCTATTGTAGAAGGCGAGAATTAGAAACAGATGACTTGGAGGCATTATGGCGCGAGGTCACGCCCTATAACACAAAACCTTTCTTGCTTGGTTATATTTATAGGCCACCAGATTCACCAGTGTGGCTGGATCGATGAATTCGAATCTTTGCTTGAGGCGGCCTATTCATATAACGAGGGTATTGTTTTAATAGGCGATTTTAACATTTGGTTTCAAGTAACTATATCAGCTAAATGGCAATCATTAATGGATACATTTCATCTACAACAACTAGTTAACACGCCCACTGGAATCACAGAAACGACAGCCACCATACTACATCATGTATATGTCACCGACAAAAGCAAAATCACTTCTGTAAGCGTCAGTCACAAAACTCACACTCACCATACTATAAAATACAGATGCAAGAAGAGCTTTGATAATATTAAATTCCTTCAAAATGTATCACAATATAATTGGGAACTGATTAATTTAATAAGTGATCCAAATGAAGTTCTTAAAATATGACATGAAACGTTCCTCACTATTCTCAATAACCACGCCCCTATCATGGAGCGCAGAGTAAAAAAGTATTGTCAACCTGGATGGATTAACAAGGGTATTTTAAAAGCCATGAAGGATCGCGGTTATTTCAAAAAATTAATATATATGGTCAAATACAAAGAGTTTAAAAATAAAGTAATATCCCTAATAGAAAGGGCTAAGCGAAACTATTTCGGTAAACAACTTGGTGAAAGGATAAACACTCCTTCTAATATATAGACAATTAAGAGAAACATAAACCCAAAATCTAGTAAAATGCCATTAGTGTGATATAATTCCGAAGTTAATGACATTAGAGACATAGCGCAACATTGCGAGATGTTCAATAAATAGTTTAGTACAGTCGCTGCAGATCTCGCAAAATCAATAAACGGCCCAAATTACGCGATATCGAATAATCTTAAGATGCATGTTAACAGTAGAGTGCCAAATGAAATCGCGTTTAGAATATCCACAATAACAGTAGATTACGTTTACAAAGAACGTACACATTTAAAAACGAATAATATGACGAGTTGAACGCCCATTTTCTAAAATTATCTGCATCAGTTATCGTACCATCAGTTACAGCCATTATTAATAAAAGTATAGACGCAGGTGTATTTCCAACTATGTGGAAATGCGCTAAAGTAAAACCTTTACACAAGTCATGTAATAAAAGCGAGATCAGTAATTACAGACCAATTTCAATTCTACCAATTTTGTCCAAAATCATTGAAAGATACGTCCATAATAATTTATATAAATTTCTAAGTCCATATAATTTAATATATGCATCTCAGTCCGGCTTCAGGCCAAAGTATTCTTGCGAAACCGCATTATTAAAATTAATAGAAAAATGGCGATTCGCGATAGATTTCAGGAAAGCTTTTGACCTTGTAAATCATGATATTCTGCTACTAAAATTAGTCATCTAAAAATTTGATTCATTTACGCTAAATTGGTTCGCATCATATCTGGAAGACAGACAGCAATACGTGTCTATTTCTGACAAGAGTTCGGGTCTTTTACCGGTAACAGTAGGCGTCCCTCAGGGTTCTGTGCTAGGACCTCTGCTATTTCTCATTTACGTAATTGACCTACATATGGGCACTCCACCAGCTTAAACGTGTTGAGCGACAGAATGGCTTGGCTATTAATGTATTCGGGCATGACAAGGGTGTCTACTCACTGCAGTTGAGTGAGGCTGATCCCGTTATTCCGAGGACACCTCTCCTACTGATTGAGAAAGCTGGTAAGCATCACTATACCTGGATTAAGGACTACCAAAGTGGATATGATGGGAGAAAACACTTCTGTGAACGTTGCCTCCAGTGCTATTCCAGAGAGGATCTACTCATGAAGCACAACCGGAGTGCTGTGGTATCAATGACAGACCAATGCGTATAAGAATGCCTACAGAGGACAGGCATATGCTACTGTTCACCAACTACCACAAGCAACTCACTGTGCCATTCATCATCTACGCCGACTTTGAAGCCCTAACAACCAAGATTGAGGAGCCAGAGGCGAATCCCGCTCAGAGCAACCCACAGAAAACACAACACCATGAGATCTGTGGGTTCTCATACATTGTGGTCCGCTGTGATGGCGCGAGTAAACCGCCAGTTCTGTATCGAGGAGAAGATGCAGTTAAGCACTTCCTGGACCGGTGGGCATGGGACGAGGAGAAGATAAAGACTGTTCGCCCACCCTAAGCCGATGGAGATGACTAGAGAGGGCTGGCGAGCTCATAACACCGCAGTCAGTTGCCATGTATGCGACAGACCATTATCTCGCGATGGAGTCATAGATAGCATCAGAGATCACTGCCACATCACTGGCTCTACCGGGGAGCAGCACACACGGTGTGTAATCTAAAGCTGTGCTGCAACCCTAAGACCACCACCATCCCGGTCGTGTTCCACAGCCTGCGTGGGTATGATTCGCACCTCATCATGCTGGCCATCTCCCAAGCAGAGGGACAGATCAACTGCATCCCCAACGATATGGAGAAGTACATCTCCTTCATCCTCCGTCGGCTGCAGTTCATCGACTCGGCCCAGTTCCTCTCAGCATCACTTGACAAGGTGGTAGCTAGTTCCGCAACGTTCCCACTTACAAAACAGTATGAACCCACCACTGTCAAGCATGAGCTCCTACACCGCAATGAGACCTCTCTTCCACCTCAAGCTGCTTTCTACAGTAAACTCTCTGGCAAAATATCAGACAGCGACTACAACCACGCACATGCTGGGCCGAGTTCGGCTGCCAGATCATGGGTGACTATCATGATATCTATCATAGAACTGACACTCTACTTCTCGCAGATGTCTTTGAGAACTTCTGCAACACGTGCCTCCAGCAGTATCATCTGGACCCAGCACAGTATTACACGAGCCCAGGGTTGAGCTGGGATGCACTTCTAAGGAAGACAGGTGTGGAGCTGGAGCTCCTCACTGACTACAACATGCATCTCTTCATAGAAAAAGGATTCAGGTGTGGTGTATCAATGGTCAGCAACCTCTATGCTAAAGCAAACACCCAATATATAGCTGGCTATATATCGCAACAGCGGACAAGCCACATCATGTATCTGGATGCTAACAATCTCTATGGTTGGGCAATGAGCCAACACCTACCGACTGGTGTTTGAGTGGTTGGAGGACATTGATGTCAAAGAGATTACACAACATCCCGATGATGAAGAAAAGGGTTACATCCTAGAGGCTGATCTTGAGTACCCACACAAGCTGCATGACATGCACAATGCCTACCCGCTGGCGCCTGAATGGATGAAGGTGATGGGACAGTTGCTCTCAGAGTATCAGTGTGCATTGAGCGCGTCGATAACGTAACCGTCAGCAGAAAACCTGGTACCTAATCTGAAAGACAAAGAGCGCTATGTCCTGCACTACCACAACTTAAAGCTCTACCTCCGCCTGGGTATGAGGTTGAAGAAGGTGCACGGGGTTCTACGCTCCAATCAGTCACTGTGGATGGAGCCTTACATCCGGCTTAACACAGAACTCTGTAAGAAGGCCAACAGCGACTTTGAGAAGGATCTCTACAAGCTGATGAACAACAGCGTCTTTGGTAAGACCATGGATAACTTACGCAATCGAGTGTATGTCAAGCTGGTGCAGTCCACTGATGAGAACAAGCTACGCCGCCTAATAGCCAAGCCTAACTTCTCCCGGGTGAGGGTGTTCGATGATGATCTAGCTGCTCTCCACATGTACAAGATGAGCCTGCTGTTGAACTGCCTGGCTTATGTGGGCATGTCCATCCTCGATCTATCCAAACACGTTATGCATGACTTCTACTACAACCACCTCAAGGAGCAGTATGGCACCAGGGTCAATCTCATTTACACTGGCACAGCCAGTCTTCTGCTGGAGGTTCAGACCGAGGACATCTATGCTGATATGGGCTCCAGGAGTGACCTCTATGACACAAGTGACTATCCGGTAACACACCCACTACACAGTACAGTCAACAAGAAGGTCCTGGGCAAGAAGAAGGATGAGTGTGCTGGTGTACCAATTCAGGAGTTTGTTGGTCTGCGTCCGAAGATGTATTCAATCAAGCGCTCAGATGAACAGGAGATCAAAAAGGCCAAGGGGGTACGCAGGGCTGTCGTCAGAATCAGATTCGCCATGATCAGTACAAGGAATGCCTCTTCGAGCATAAGGTTCTCCACCATGGTATGGATATGCTAAGGCGTGAGGGCCACCACATCTATATGCTCCACCAGAACAAGATCACCCCCATTCCTTAGACACCAAGCGATAGATCGCTCCAAATCGTATTCACACGCTAGCGCATGGTCACAGGGATGCCTTCATCAAAGAACTTTAGATGGCAGCAGCTGAGTGTCTGGAGGGATAGGTTGAATCTCCCCTCGTACAAACGGCCGCCTAGGACTGCTCCGCACTCCTTGCTGGCGTAGGTAGCGAATCAAGGCATCATATGGGAGTCTGTCCTCCTCGACATTGTCAGTAGGCTGGAGAACAGTTGAGTGATGGATAGCCTCTACTGGCTTCTGTCCTATCAGCCTAATGACCTCAGCATTGGATCGCTCCTCCACAACGGGCAACCCTCTCACCCATACTCTGGAACGATCGCCAATCGGGACAGCCATCTCCTGAGCATAATGATGTGGGAACAGCCTCTCTGCCAGTGTCCGGTTCCACTGCTCAATGGTATCTTGGGCATGGTGATGTCCCACCTCTCCTCTTCTAATCACCACACCATGTTTCCACATGAGGGCCACAGTTTTACCTCTAAACTCCTTACCCTCATCCACTTGCAGTAACTCTAGCCACTGGATGGGATTTTGCGGGTCCTCGTAGATATTCTGGAACCCAGCAGCCATCTGACGTCCAGACTTATCCATGAGCAGCACCGCAGACTTGAACCTGCTGGCGACATCGACGATGGTGAGGGTGTACTTGTAGGTCTTACATGTTCTTCCGGAACAGACCCTGTCATGCGGAAGAAACAGCACATCAGCCTGATGGACTCTGTTCGGGACAGGTTCATTGAAGTGTACATACTGAATGTGCCGTGGACGAGGTCTGTAGATCTGCCACATCGCCTGCCTGGTGAGCCACTGGATAACCATCTCCAAGGTGAATATATGACCCTTGCGACGTGCAGCCTCGAGCAGCTGGTGAGGCTCATGATAATAACTGCTAGGCCGGTAATAAATAATAGAGATTGCGGGTGAACTCTCGGACTTCATCTCTGACGTCGACACTTGTCCTCTCCTGTACAGCTCTGGCAAACTCTAGACAGACGAACAGACGACTGTTGTTCATCTGACAGCAGTCCCCAGAGATGAGCACCTCCTCGAATACCTGTGAACACTGTTGTCTAATCTCTGCCGCATCGTCAGTGAAGGGTAGCTTATCGACCAAGGCTTGCCAGTTAAGGGACTTGACCAGGTCATACAGGGAATCCATCCTATATAACATGTCTTAAATGTTCGGCAGCCCAGATGACTGCAAGTGCTATCGCAACATATGTCAGCCATGGACCGCAATGCCAAAGAATGTTCCTACCTCCGAGGCGATGGCTGGAATAGCCTCAGAAATCTTCTCAACTCCATGGAGAGCATTGCTGGCGATTTTGTGGACAGTCTCGCCAGCTTTCATCGTGAACAGTGCAATCTGATCCCAACTGCTGCTAGTGGGCCAAGAGAGCCCTTCACGTAGGTACGATAAATTCCCTTGGCTCGGTGGATTGGCCGGCGGGATTCAGGCTCTACATCATCACCATCATAGACATCCTCATCATTGTCTTCGTCATTGTCATCCTCATCGTAGTCCTCAACTGGATCTCAAAATCTTCCGGTTCATACATTGCTTGTAGTTCCTGCTGACTATATGGGGAATTTAAACTCGCTATATATAGACATGGCATCCGCAATCTTGAATGCAGGCATGTTTGCATTGGCGAACTGGGGTCTCAGCTTCGCCCACCAGCAGCGGAGGTAGAGAGAAAATGTCATAACCAGGCGATGGAGAAACTGTCTAAGGAGAAGTTTGAGTACAGCAAGGCCCGCGAGCATATGCACCAAGGGGGGGGGGGGCACGCCGACGGCAACAAAAGGCTCACGCCACCCGGAACATTCAAGACGCTGATGCGAGTCTCGATGAGGACTATGAGGCTGTAAAGCTCTCTGAGCTGACGCACGACTATGTGGCATCAGCAGGTCAGAAGACAGCCGAGGCCTTATTAGTAGGGGCTGCTGTAGCAGCAGTGATAGCTGGTGGAGTTAAACTCGCTATATATAGCTGAGGCTGAATACCTCCATTTTGCGAGAAGTGAACCTTGCTATATCCAAAGTACAGCATCATTACTCCGAACGGGCGAGTGCCCCCTCGGTCTCTGAACAGGTTCCCAATATGAACGCTGAGCTGGTTGCCATGGTTAGCTGGGATATCCCTTCCTCCGAAGTGACACAGGCCATCCAGCCATTCCAGCACCGACTCGAGATCATTGTGGCCATTGGCCAGGCAGGGTAAGGCGTACGACTTCATTTTCTGCCGATAGAGACAGCAATCAGCCAGATCACGCACCGCACTGAGAATGTTGGACTCAGCCACCACAAGTTTGAAGTCGTCTAGTTTGCCCACCTCCTAGACGACCCCTCCTTTCTGAACCAAGACTGCTACAGCTATGCAATCCGAGGCACCCCGTTGTAATGCCAACTCAAGACGCTGGTTCGTCATGGCCTGGGCCTGCTGATGCTCTCGCTCTACATGTAGGATTCGTTGTCTAGAGCCTGCACGTTTTAGTTCCTGGTCGTTCTCACCATGCCGGACCTGAAGTCGTGGGGAGGTCATCGTTACATCCGGAAGATGTTCGGTGTACACCCGAAAGAACAGCTTGTCCTGCATAAAGGCCGGGTTCACATGTGTGTTCTCGAGGAGGGAGAAGAGTGGCACCCCAACAGGTATTTCTACGTCTGGTTGTAGGCCGAATTCTGTGGAGCCATCATTACATCCGATGGCATAGTAACCTTTCCCCTTCGCATAATAGGAAGGTCCACGAGCAAGTGGAGCCAGGACTCAGTACTCATCGTTCACATAGGTGGTGTCCAGGGTGTTGTTGCTCTGCATAATCTCCCACCCACTCACCACCTGCGGGAGCTCTACCTCCTTTACCACTGTGCGCTTGAGCTTAAACTTGAGCGTCCTGCTCGTAATCTCATGGATCTGTCCCACTATGGATAATGGGTTTGCATCATGGTTACTAGGCCGAATGACTGTCAGACAGTCCTTCCGAGGATCAGTGAGGTGCGAGATATATATATATATATAGTTAAACGGCGATGTTTGGTAAAGTTCTCCAGCAGAGGGCAGAAACCAGTGGGTGGCAGATGCAACACATCGACCCCATCCAAGAAGAAACCAGATGGTGGCCACACCCTGCTCCCAAAGAGCATGCCGATTGACAAGGTCTGGCGACTACTTCGCGACATCAACAATATCCACAAGTGAGCCAAGGTCCCACCTCCGTCTGATGCGGAGATACTGACTGCCATAGAGGAGACCACACCAGGCCATAGTACAAAGGAATTATTGACTCGGATGCTCCACCGGAAGTTTGACAGTGCCCAGGGCAGGTCACCCACAAAGAGTCCTGTAATTCTACCGCTCCAGAAGGCTAGGGTTGATCGCAAAGATCTCCTGACTGTAGGCAAGTGGGATGGCGTATTCAGCCTCCACCCTGATGATGAACACCAGATGTTGGATGCTATACAGGCTGGGACAATAGATTACTTTTGAGAGGAGGTCGGCGCATGTGTCACTGAAAGTCGTGAGGCTGGGCATGCCACTGGGTTGGCCACTGGCCATACCCAAGGTAGAGAGGAGGGGTTGGCTGCCGGACAAAAGATGGCCGTTGAGCACATCTTCAATGAAAGAGGGCATGAGCGGCTGGCAAGAGATGAGGCAGCATTTAGAATATTCCCTGAGAAGAACTACCAGGACTACCTCATCTAAACTTGCCTCAAGGCAAATGCAAAGAAGGCATGGGCGAAGTGGATCTTCTGCGAGAAGTTTCAGAAGAATAGAGTCAGAGAATCCGATCCTCAATGGATAGAGTTTCAGAAACACCTACCTGGGGCAGTGGAGTCTATGGACGAAGCAGCGGAAACCGTGGACGAAGTTCCTCAAGCCTGAAAAAACATCCGGCTGACTTCAGCGCAGCTGCGTATGTCGACCCGACTGACATGTGAGCTTCCTGGCGGAATTCAACTTGTAGCTGAAGTTCTGAGCCTTCTCCAGTGAGGGCTTGAAGTGTGCGAGCTCCCCTGTCTTTTTGTTGCTGAAGATAAAGAGGTATAGATCTGCGACCTTCTGCACGTCTGTGATGAAGTCTTGCTTGGTCGCCTTGAAGGTCAGGCTGTCGTATATCACCTCAAGCAGGACAAGACCACTCTTCGAGCTAAAGTACAGGAGCCTCACATTGTGCCGGATATCTGGTGATATCTCACGGGTGTACTTCTGAAAGAGGATGATGGCAGTGATCTTGGTGTGCCAAATGCATCTGGTGATGTTTCTGAGGTATGTGACTGTCTTCTGGTCCATTGCAGGGTCGTCGATAACTAGAACAAGTGGTTCAGTTAGTCGAGCCGTGAGCAGTTTCTCCATCAGTGCTTGCAGGTTGTGCATCTTGGTGATTGGACCATTAAACTGCGGATCATTATTCTCGACTGCCTTAGTGGCGGAGTCGGACACCAGAAGGATGTATTGAGATTGAAGATGTTCGGCGAGCAGGGCCCGCAGCAAGATGTTTTTCCCATGTCCTGATTAGGAAAAGATCAGCACCACCTGACCGGCATCATTTGGTCTACTACTGTATGACACTGACATGTTGCACGTGTGAATGAATGATTGTTAGCAGCTCTTCAGCCATAGCCTCGTCTATATCTGGGAGATTAAATGGCAGTACTTCTTGTACCAGCTTTTTTGCCTGCTGTGTGGGTAGGGTTGCACCGCCGGCGGATATGAAGGATGCGATAGAGGCATCAAGCATTAAATCCCCACAACAGCTGAGAAGGTAACCTAGAGGGCCTGTGTCAGTACCCGCAGTGTCTACCACGTCGAGTATCTGTATGATGCAAGCTCGAGCAGCCATGCTATTATGTGGGCTTAAACGGTTGGCCAAAGAATCCCGACTTCTTCACCTCGGGTAGATGGAGCTTTGCTGTTGCATTCGCTTGGCCATCTACCATGATATGGCTTAGGCGGATGGTGCTTACCTTGCGATTCTCCCCATCTTGTTGGAATGAGCTCCGTGGTTTCAGGAGATCCTTAACCAGGTCCTGTGCATAGGACTCTGCCATAACCTTGATGGCACCAGCCTCGTCGACCCCGAGCATACCTTGCATCCATGCCCTGTCTTTGATGCCCATCCCCTTGTATAAGTCTTGGCCTTGTCAATGGCAGATTGTCCTACCGTGTCAGTGTTTCCGATGAGATCTCTGGCTGGGGTGGTACCTCGGATCTCTCGAGGCTCTCCCTTCTCATCGAAGTCTAGAAAGGAGATAGGGGCAACAGTGTCTTGTGAACCGAGGCGTGCCTCACCCAAGTGAGCGAGATCACCTAGCTCTTTGCTCGCTAGGTCTGTGAGTGACAGAGACACTGTTGTGGTGTACAATATATTGCAATACATAGCAGCTTAAACCTAGACATAGGCCACAATGATTTCAGCCATAGCACTCGTTGCTAGCCCTAGAACCGCGGCTTCCATTATAGGGATGCGTTCGCCCATGATCTTGACAGCAACAGTATAGGAGGCGCCAACGATGGCGATCTTTGTGATGGGATGTGTGATTCCTAGACAGTGGTCGACAACCGTACTCGCTACAGTGGCAAGGACAGCGGCTCCAGCGGCAGGAATAACCTCATTACAACCTGTCATCTTCACCACGGCCACATTCGTGTCACGTTACTGGCGACATGAATGGCCAGGGCTTCGACTGTGCCAGTAGCTTCTGAGCCTTGCATTTGCGCAGCTTCTCCACCTTCTGGAGACTCGCCTGGCTCTCTGGGATTTGCTTTACAATCTGTACCGTCGTCATTGTTTAATCTGTCTCTATAAAGACAAGTATACAATGCGTTTAAACGTGTACGTTCTACCTAGAGAGCGCTAAGCAGATCTGACCAGCCTGCATCTGTTAGGTGATTAGATTGGTACTCGGGAGTATTCATATTTATCCATATATATATATATAAATATACATATATATATATATATATATATATATATATATATATATATATATATATATATATATATATATATATATATATATATATATATATATATATATATATATATATATATATATATATATATATATATATATATATATATATATATATATATATATATATAGTGGCTTAAACCATGGACCTACTAGTACTATGTACTAGGCATTATGATGTCTCCCGCGTCGAATTGAAAGATTATAAGAATAAGTCACCAGATGAGCTTACTCGGCTCTCTAACAATGATGTAGCAGAGGAGCTGACAGCTGTGAAACTCTACCTAGGATTTGGTAAGGGGCAGATATGCTTCGCCGAATACCGCATTATGGGAGGCAGTATCGTACAGCAGCTCCTGTGTACTAAGGGATTCTACAAGGATCAGCGGTATCTGTCAGACATGTTCCAGCGGTTGCAGGCATCCATGGCATCCCCCGACTCTGAGTTGAATAATGCTCTGCGCTACTACAAGCTGGAAAAAGGCTGTACCACCGAACCATACAGTCCTTGGGTGTGTATGCTGACAGCGTGTTTGGGGGCTGTCGGGCAGGCCAAACTAGTTCAGGCAAGCTCAACCATGACTCCCGCACCGCTCGAGAGCAGGATCTACTAGCAGAGGAGAAGACTGGTGACGAGCACAGCAATAGCCAGAACTGACACCACTCGTAGGGCTATCGTCCTGCTAGCACCGCCGGGCAGGGTGGTGGGTGTCAGTGGTCGGAACGACGGTCGCTGTTTGTCGTCCAGCACTCCTGCTGTTTCATTGGTCGGAATGACCATTAGAATGACAGTCGGAACGGCGGCCGGAACGACATGCGCAGTCGAGTTGATGTCAGTGCACACCTAGGGAATTCCCCTTGACTATCATGTTATTGTACCCCCTAATCTTCAGATCCTCAACATTCACAATCATATTTCTCGGAATAAGGCATATGTGTGGTGATATAGCGAAGTCGAGCTTACGACAGGTCTTCTGTAAGGCAATGAGGCTACTGGGATCTGCAACACTGATCCTGTCCACAACAAGACTGCTGAACATAGCCTGTACCTCTTTTCCGCTCACCCCATCTATGGAGTGGCGCAGCTTGGGCTGGGCTGTCAGGAGACAATAACATAATGCTTCTAAGGACTGGTTGATTCGAACGATCCTTGCTGGTGTGAGCCCAGAGGTTGTGTGTGGGACAAAGTATTTCCACGCCTCTGTATGGTCCTGCCTGATTCCAATTATACACATATTCTGCACCAGTGCTCCGAATGAGAACGTCGCTGTCTTCCAAAGGCCGAATTTTGGGGTGTTTGATAGGGGAAGCCTGCGTAGTCTCGTCTTGGGTCACTGTACATAACGCCTGAGAGGCTGTAGCTTGTTGTGCCGACGCCCGCAGTCCGTAGATCGAAATCATATGTATCAGGCAGGCTTGTGCCCAGCTCATGGAGGATTCGCCTCACCATGTAGTTCACATGAAATCTGAAACAGCTGGCAATGAGCACAGCTTTGGGTCTACCAGTATAGGAGTGCGGCAAACCCGCGCCAACGCCGCATCCTGCTGTGGCACACCGCACGGCAAAGTTCAGCTGTTGGTTCCAGAACGAGAGATTCGGGCCTGCCATCCAGGTATGAGCTTTCTTCGCATCCTTGATGGTGATTGCAAGGTTAGTCAGTGGTCGTGGATTGATGGAGAATGTGATGCAGGACAGCCCGTCGACTGTGATCGAAATAGGTGTTTGGTCCGGTATGTCATCTTGGAGACCACATGTCGAGCGGGTCCAGAATGTACCCAGGAGTGGCTGTTGGCTCTGGTCGATTGTCGTGACGTTCGTTGGGAAGGCCATCTATAGTAGGCATCATAAAGCCACTGTCCCAGCCGCGGACGCAACATACTATTTAGCACGGTAGAGATCTTCGATGCAGCCTTGGTGCAGCATCTCTTTTTTTAACTCCTCCATGTCCACCTGCCCGCTGGAGGCTTTGAGGTATTGCTGGCGCACTTTAGGTTTCTCCGTGCGGTATAGACTTTAGAGATTTAATATATGGTGGAACTTTTCATCACTGACCTGCCCATCCTCGAGAGCTTTGCTGACAGACTCGTCGATAGCCTGTAGGTTGCTCTGTGCTATTGTTACATACTTAGCATGCTTCTCCAGCTTCCTGGTGATCTGATGCTGTCCAACTGCCAAGCCCGTGGCCAGTACAGTAGATACAGTAGATAGCGACGATAGCACCCACCCCTGTAGCGAGGCTGGCAATGGCGGCCACACCAGCACTGGCTCCAATCACACCCGCAGCTGTGGTCGTGCATGCTAGACTGTTGTAGGCTGTTTTATATCGCCTGCATTTTCTGCTGTACTTTTTTGTCTCATTAACAAGATTCTGTCTGATGTCAATCTGCTGGACTGTACTGTACCACCCTCCTCAGGTGCTAATGCGGGATATAGTTCGGGCTGCTTTTGCCACTCTGATTTAGCCATGGTATACCTAATTCTTAAATGCAAGCTAGCTCTGCATCAACTGTAGGATCTGCTTATAAGTCATTGTGGGATTCATCTTGGAAAGCCTGGCGAAGCATGTGAGCTTGTTGGTGTGGAGACATACCTCCCTCAAACACACATCATCCAGCAGTTGGAACGACATGTCAGGGGCCAGTAGCTTGCGCAGCCGTGACATCTGGAACTTTACCTTGGCACTCCGATAGTATGCCCGCCATTGGTGGAATTTCCTGGATTTATATTTTGCACCCTCTCCTCTTCCTACTGCTCTACAGACTCACCACCCGAATCACATGAATCATACAAGTATGGCTTTACGATGTCCTCCTGTTGCCGGATGAGGCTCTCCCATTCTTGGACAGAGTTGTAGTCCCTTTGTCTACATGCCTCTCTTGCGTTCTGTTCATACCAGCTCACCCACTGCAGTCGCTCGCCTCCTTGTCGACAACGCATTTCCTGTACCACTCTTTCTGCCTGTTCCAGAGGAACAAGGCGGAAGGGGTATGGCTCCTCTAACTCCTTTTTCACCATCTCGGCGAATGCCTGGTAGGTCTGATATGATATCATCATGATGGGGATAGGTCAATAAGTAGTAGCAGCGAAACTCTAATTGAACATCCAATAGACCATCCATGCTGGCATATAGACTAATGGTGGGGCTGTCAAACAGGTGATTTACCTGGGTGAACATGTTAGAGCTGATCGCTTTCCACAGTTTGCTGGTGGCTCCTGGCAGATATTCAAGCACATTTAATCCTACGTCAGTCAGTGAGCTGTGATAGGTACTTCCCGGTGGCGGGTGTAACACATCGGCGTGTATGTACGTGGTGGAATGCTGAACTACCTTGAATAGAACTCATTCTATGTGATACTGAACTGCATGTCTACCAACTAGAGATGGCCTGGTCTCATTCCCCCTATTTTGGAGTAGCAATCGGACAATCGGCATGGCTATACACTCCATTTAAACCCCTATATACACAATGGAGCCCATATTTGCTCACTCAACCAGTCTAGCTGATCTCGTGGACGTGTACGACGTTGATGCCGCCAAGGTTAAGGAAAGCGATGGCAAGTCGTTCATCCTCCAATATGGAGCAGACTCCAAGACATTCTCCCTCCATCCCATTGGTGGTGATGCTGTAGAGCTGCTCACTGACCTAACGGATGTCTCGAAGGAACGTCTGGGTCGAGAGAGAGATGGGGACAAAATAGTGTTCCGCTATGACTTCCCGAAGAAGAAGTTCATCCTCCACCCTCTGATAGAACAGGCACCAGACAATGTTGATGATGTTAACAATTTGGACGCTGATCTCAGCTTTCATTTTTTAGAGCCGACTGTGAAGCATGCCCCACTGATGTCAAATGATGGTGTGGTGTTGACCCTGGCAAAACAGCTGCAGGTAGTCTTCGAAAAGAACGTGGTGTGGTATCACGCTGAACCTGGTGGTAAGTGGCGAGCGTGGGTGCCACTATATAGACCTCCAGCAGTTATTGACATGGAGGTCACCCTACTCTCCACCATTGTGAAGAAGGATGGCATGGTCCGGAAGCTTTATAACAGGGGACATCTTTCCAGACCTATATAGGACAGGGCACAACCCTAGTTGCAGTGGCCCATAGGATTGGGGTCACTGGAGGAAAGCTCCTGCTTCGTCGTCCCTTTGATGGAACAGAGGAAGCTATCAATATTCAGGAGGGTGTCTTATGGATAGAGGGTGTGTCGCACTCCTCGTATATATGATGAAGGGCTCAGTGAAGCTGCTCGAGCGTATTGGGCTCACAAGTCTGCAAACAACACCCATTGTGCTAGAGTTGCGGCTTCTAGCTGGTGGGAAAGTGAAGCAGCTAAGACCAGCCCCAGATGGGATGAAGATCAACATCGAGGACGACACTGGACTCGATATGACACAGATATTTCTTGAGGGGTTCACCTTGTTCGGTTTAACCCTCCATATATAGAGCCAACATGCTAGCACACTATTGCTTGTATCTGTTCTCGTTGTCACGGTACTGAGTGTGGATGCCAGGACGACTAAGACAGCCATGATATTAGATGCCAAGTGGGCCCACTTCCGAGACGAGCACCACTATAATCCCTTCCGTGATCATCTGGGAAAAAATATCTATGACGGATTTCACCCACGTGAGTCTACCCGCCACTACTATGGTGTAGAAATGGTAGGGCAGGGTTGTCTGCTCCAAACAGCTGGAACACCAGATTCTCTGTGTCACATGTGAGCATGCTAGAGTCTGCGGAGGTGCAGATGGTAAGCACTTTAGCGTTCTGCCAAGTGAGCATTACCAAGGCAGCTGGAAGGGCCTGTGGGTAATCCCCTCATGTCACTGTGATACCGGTAATGACTACGTGTTTGTGTAATTCAGTTTGATTCAATATGGAGACAGTCGGAACGACAGGCATGACATGTATTTGTGATCCAGCATTATGTCTATAATCATCAACATCATCAATCAACAATCATACTCATCATCATAATCATCATAATCAACATCATAATCATAATCATAATCATCATCATAATCATAATCAACTTCTTCATCAACTTCTTTATCTACTTCATCAACTTCTTCATCAACTTCAGCAACTTCTTCATCGACTTCATCAACTTCTTCATCAACTTCTTCATCACGTCATCAACTTCTTCATCAACTTCATGAACAGTATCATAATTCATCAACATTATTCATCAACATTATCATCATTCATCAACATCATTCATCAATATCATCAACATTATCATTATAATCACCAAGTTGTCCAGCGTGCTCTACTATCTACATTTATGAATAACACATAGCGAAATTTGAACCCGCGATTTTAAGTGTAATTCGACATATAATTCAATGCATTAGCTTTCTAAGCTTTCTATATATATACATAGCTTAGAAAGCTAATGCATTGAATTATATGTCGAATTACACTTAAAATCGCGGGTTCAAATTTCGCTATGTGTTATTCATAAATGTAGATAGTAGAGCACGCTGGACAACTTGGTGATTTTAAGTGTAATTCGACATATAATTCAATGCATTAGCTTTCTAAGCTATGTATATATATATATATATATATATATATATATATATATATATATATATATATATATATAATTGCAGCATTAAGCAGACAGTGTCTAAAAACCAGCATTAAGCAGACAATTTTGTATATCTTTACTTATGGCAGATATATTAATTCAAACAGCAAATTCTAAGTACAAATTGTATTTAGCCTAACGTATGAATCCAGTTAATCAACGAAATCAATAATATAAAATATACACGATTTGGTGTCTACTTAAAATCCATATGCATAAAACCAGCATTAAGCAGACAAATGTATATATGTATAAACCAGCATTAAGCAGACAGTGATAAAAACCAGCATTAAGCAGACAGAAATGTATATAAGTAAATATAAATCATTAAATCCGCATTAGGCAGACAAATGCATATACAAACCATGAAGCCAGTATTAGGTAGACAAACGTATATATGGATCCACCAGCATTAGGCAGACAGTGGTATAAACCTGTATTAAGCAGACAGAAATGTATACAAGTATATATAAAAACCAGGATTAAGCAGACAAATGTTAACAACCAGCATTAAGCAAACAGAAATGTATATAATTATATATAAATGTACACCATGAAACCAGGATTAAGCAGACAAATGTATATAAGTGTATATAAACCATGAAACCAGGATTAAGCAGACAAATGTATATATGTATAAACCAGCATTAAGCAGACAGTGTTAAAAACCAGCATTAAGCAGACAGAAATGTATATAAGTATATATAAACCAAGAAACCAGGATTAAGCAGACAAATGTTAACAACCAGCATTAAGCAAACAGAAATGTATATAATTATATATACATGTACACCATGAAACCAGGATTAAGCAGACAGATGTATATAAGTGTATATAAACCATGAAACCAGGATTAAGCAGACAAATGTATATATGTATAAACCAACATTAAGCAGACAGTGTTAAAAACCAACATTAAGCAGACAGTGTTAAAAACCAGCATTAAGCAGACAGTGTTAAAAACCAGCATTAAGCAGACAGAAATGTATATAAGTGTATATAAACCAAGAAACCAGGATTAAGCAGACAAATGTTAACAACCAGCATTAAGCAAACAGAAATGTATATAATTATATATACATGTACACCATGAAACCAGGATTAAGCAGACAGAAATGTATATAAGTATATATAAACCACGAAACCAGGATTAAGCAGACAAATGTATATATGTATAAACCAACATTAAGCAGACAGTGTTAAAAACCAGCATTAAGCAGACAGAAATGTATATAAGTATATATAAACCACGAAACCAGGATTAAGCAGACAAATGTATATATGTATAAACCAACATTAAGCAGACAGTGTTAAAACAGCATTAAGCAGACAGAAATGTATATAAGTGTATATAAACCATGAGATCAGGATTAAGCAGACAAAGTTATATATGTATAAACGATCATTATGCTACGGTGTTCCATAATTGCCATTGCTACCACGTCTCTTCCCCCCCCCCCACCAGGACGCGCGATGCGAACACCACGTCGCCTCTAGATAGGCCAGAACTTGATGTACTTTTAGGTTTGAATTCCCGGAACAGTGGAATACTTAGTGTCGGAATTACGTTGTGAATGTATATTCTCGATACCGTGAAAACATGCCGGATTCAAATAAGGGGCAAAAGTAATTATATTCCCAACTCTTATTTATCGACCGATTCCATTAAAATTTTCAAAGTTATCTAGTCTCAATAGGAAATCGTCGGACTATCGTAGAAAACCTATAGTGTTCCATCGAGATTTCGAGGGCAACCCCTCGGAAATACATCTCAAAATTGCGCGAAAAACAAGTTAATATAACATTCTATCATAGCTTCGTATATTTATATTTGACACCGCTATGAAGTATTGTCGCTGCGGTTATCCACATGCTATAGACCACGCCTATGGTCCCTGTTCCGACATGCAATTGGTAAATGGGCCTGCGCTTTGACCAACAGACTCGCCAATATACACTTGGTACATGGATCAGGTCCGTTAGCAACGTATCTGATTGGTTATTGGGGCGGTACACATACACGCGTGTTTAAAAAGCTCATTTGAATTTAGTAATATTTTCATGATTGATTTATGTACTGGTCGAATTGCATTATTCATCAATAGTATGATTGGTTAAAATTAAACGCATTTGCCATTTGACTCCCCCCCCCCTCCCCCAATAAGATTATGAACGGGATATCGATGCTTCTACATCTACTGTGTAAATAAGGAATTGGTTGATTTAATTTCGCAAAAATAAAAATATTCTTATTGGCTAAATGATTTGTATTTATCATCCAGTAAATAGCTAGAAACAAGTGTCCAAATATTGAGATTTAGTACAGTTTGCAAAATATACTATCTGATAATGATCATTCAATCAACGTCAGCAACAGATTTTTATGATTTTGTCACAATTTTTGTTAGTGTCTAATTGATTGCTTAGCCGACTGAATGGCTGATTGATTCATTATCCGATCGATCGCTTGATTGATTATCTGATCGATTGCTTGATTGATTGACTGACGGATTCATTCATTCATTCATTCATTCATTCATTCTATCATTGATTGAATTGATTCGAATCGATCGATCGATCGATCAACCTACCTACTCACCTCTTACGACCTATCATATCCGTGTAAGTAGACAGCCATGTACAGTCCTTCATATTTACATGAGTATGTATGTGTGTATTTGCATTCTTACATGAATGTACGTCTGCATGTGCACATATCTTTGCACCTGCACATGCGTATTAGGTTCGGCCGGCCGTGCGTGCGTTAGTACATCCGTGCGTGTGTGTATATGCGAGTTTGCGT
The DNA here is from genome assembly GCA_034401795.1 of Chaetoderma sp. LZ-2023a. Classification (NCBI taxonomy): domain Eukaryota; kingdom Metazoa; phylum Mollusca; class Caudofoveata; order Chaetodermatida; family Chaetodermatidae; genus Chaetoderma; species Chaetoderma sp. LZ-2023a. Next base: position 75,910,383 of record CM067361.1, on the reverse strand, counting down.
GCATTAAATTGTGTATATACGTGTCGTATCTGTGTCCATGCGTGCGCCTGTATGTGTGCGTGTGTGCGTGTGTGTACGCGTGTGTGTGCGTGTATGTGTGCGCGTGTGTGTGCGTGCGTGCGTGCGTGCGTGCGTGCGTGCGTGTGTGTGTGTGAGCGTGTGTGTATGTACGTGCATGTGTGCGTGCGCGTATGTATGTGCACGCGCGCGTACGCGTGCGTGTGTGTGTGTGTGTGTGTGGGGGGGGGGGGGGAGTCATTATTTCTGTCTGTACGCACGTGGTAATCCAGTTCTGACATTACCGTCATAACAGCTGATCCAGACGTGTTATACTTTTCTATAGGCCTATGCAGAGACACGTTGTTAACTAACTAGTATTACCCGTTGGGTGTGACTCGTCCGGCGTACACAGCTTCTCCGACAGCAACGATCTATCAAACCCACATTTTCAGTACTGATTTTGTCCGGGTGAGAGTATGTCCGGGATTCGATGCGCAAATTGATGGACGGGTAGAATGATGGATAGATGGATGGATGGTGAGTGTGTAGAATGATGGATGGATGGGTAGATGCACACACCCACCCATCCCACACCACTCATCCATCCATTCTCACTCAAAAATACCCCATCCATCCACCACTCCATCATTCCACCCACCCTCTCTAAACTACTCTACCACTCTATCCCTCCATCCATCTAAACTTACTTCCATCCATCCATCCATCCATCCATCTATCCACCCATCCATCCACCAACCATATGCGTTCCCACTATAAATGATAGTAATGTACATCGTTGTGCACCTGAGTGAGTCTGAGTGGTCTCTTTTTATGTAATATTTACTGTATAATAGTAGAGACTCATACTCCAAGAAGCATACTATTATGTAGTATTAGTATATATATATATATATTACATAATAGTAGTGGTCTCAAACACGAGACACATACGTCAGATCAAGTTCTACCCAGTGCTTTTCTTCTGCTTCCACATCCGCCATTTTTACTAAGTTGAGTTATTAAGGCATACGCACGAGTTACGAATATAAAATATTTTTCTTTTCGTAAAATAATTGTGTGTTGTGTGTGCGTTATTCTTTAGATTACAATACAAAAATTATAGTTGATTTTAATTATTATGTTACAGTAATTTCAGATAAACTTAATGATATGAATGACTGTAATCCGTTTATTTTTTAGGAAAACACTTTTGGAGCAGGAGACATGCCTCCAACAAAGTACACGTGACCTCATTATCCCCGGCTGTAGACAGTGAGCAGAAATCAAATATCCTTTCAAGAGGCATAGTGTCTGTTTGACTGATTCCACGAGATTTGCTTGCCAATCTTTTTCGCGACTGCGAATAGTATAAGTATGTTTGTCGGTCTGTCTGTCGGAATTTAGGACAAATCTGACAACGCTGCCTTCGCACTTGTTTTAATGCCATATTTAGGTCAGAAAATGGATGGGAATTTTAATTTTTCCAGTTGGGAATTTTACGGCGTCATTCGTGGTCATTTGTATAAACTACATGCATAAAGCATATCAATTAAAACCTTATGATGTCTACGTTACAAATAACACATGTTTGGTGTATGCCCAGAAAACGTGTATAGATTCAATATACAGACAATTTTCATGCTAAACCCCTAATATTATAGTCTAGCTTTCATATATGATATACACGTATGCCTATTCTTCGACATAGTGCTGAGAGATGACCTTGAATGACCCAATAAAATGTCTAAATGAAAAAAAGTAAAATGGCCACCTCAGACCCGTTTATTGAGACTCTAAAGGTGACATTTAAAAAGAAAATAATTTGGCAAACAAATCTCATAGGAGACTATTTTGTGACATAGCCAACCAGACTGTATTCGTTTCTGGTGTAGCTTAACCATTTACATCCATTTAAAGGGAGAATTTATAAAATATTGTGACCATGTTGTTTACGAAGATTCCATTACTTTTGACACCTCTTTCGTATATTCTGAAAGCTTTATCGTATAATTTATTTACGGGTAAACCTGTCTATAAAGGCTACCCTGGGTACCAGGAAAAGGTGGCCTTTATAGACGTGTGGACTATAGATAGAGGGTAAACTGTAATGCTACAATTTATATAGTTTGCTTGTATATCTACAAAATAGGTTCATGAATCTTTATCATATTGTCCTTCATAATGTCCCGGGGATAGTACTTTCGCGCTGGGTACACACAGTTAGCAACATGTGCTCTTCTTTATACAAAAGCCGGAATTACATTGAGGTATGTATTTCGGACGTCTGTGTTGTCAAAACTAACATTTTGCGATTGAAAAACAAATCGCTTAAATGCCTACTATTGCAGTGATAAACTCTGTTCATGGTTATGTATCCAGTTAAAACACATTACAAGGATAACGAGGTCAAAGGTTAATGCTGTTATTAGCAGTAATATACATTTCTGTGTGTCTGAGAATGTTCCCGGCCGAATTCGGCAAAAAATGGGAAACGGGTGACTAAGGCTGGCGGAACATGGGGCGGGGCATCACCCAAATAATAATAATAATAATAGTACATTTTTAGAGCGCTTAATCCATGCAACTGCATGCTCTAAGCGCTAACGCGCGTAAGTATTCTATGGATATGCTATTTGAAATAAATAGAATTTAAGATTGGATTTAAAGATTTCTAAAGTTGATGAGTTTCTAATTTCATTTGGTAAGTTATTCCATTCGGTAGCTGCAGTGAAAGAGAAAGTTTTATGGCCATATGTTTTAGAGTTGACCTTAGGTACTTTTAGTAGATTTAGATTTGCAGATCTGAGAGAGCGACCAGGAATGTAAGGTTGTACAAGGTCAGAGAGATAGGCTGGTGCTGTGCCAGATACACATTGGTATGTCAGACATAGTGTCTTAAAAGTTATTCTTTGCACAATGGGGAGCCAGTGCAAATCATGTAGGACCGGAGTAATGTGTTCTCGCTTGGCACACAGGGATATGATTCTCGCTGCAGTGTTCTGGACCACCTGAAGTCGCTGAATAAGTTCTTTTGAGGCGCCAATCAGGAGGCTATTACAATAATCCAGGCGCGACGTTATCAATGCTCGTACTAGCATGATCGCGGCCTCTTTTGTGATATAGCGCCTGATGCTGCCGATATTGCGCAATTGAAAATAGCAGACTTTGCAGATGTAACTAACATGTTTATCCATAGTCAGTTCATTGTCTAAGTATACACCAAGATCCTTTACGACAGTTGACAGCTTTATTTGACTATTTCCAGCTGTGATGTCACATAGGTCAGTCTTAGCACGTCGGTTTGCTGGCCCGACTAACAGAGCTTCGGTCTTTTCATCGTTAAGTTTCAGCATGTTTGTAGTCATCCACTCTTTAATGTCTATATAACACATATTGAGCTGACTTGTTGCTAAGCGTGCAGTACATGTTGAAGGTTCAAAACTAATGACAAGCTGTGTGTCATCAGCATAGAAGTGACGCATAATGTTGTGCTGATCAATAACCGATCCAAGTGGTTGTGTGTAGAGTGTAAATAACACCGGACCTAGAATAGACCCCTGAGGCACACCACACACGAGGTTGACTGGTTCTGAAAGTGTGCCGTTAATATATACAGACTGGTGTCTATCGGATAAATATGAGTGAAACCAGTTCCAGACAGTGCCTTGTAAACCAAATACACTACTCAATTGTGACATAAGTAAATGATGGTCTATCGTATCAAATGCGGCACTGAGGTCAAGGAGTAGCAACAATGACACATTACCTCTGTCTACCGCCTCTCGAATATTATTGAGGACGCATAATAGAGCAGTCTCCGTGCTATGACGCTGACGGTACGCTGACTGAAACGGTTCATATAACGCATTGTCACTTACATGAGCTGATAGTCTTTTGAACACCGCCTTCTCGATTAGCTTAGACATAAAAGGCAGGTTCGAGACAGGTCTATAGTTTTTTAGAGTATCTTCGTCTAGGCCAGACTTCTTCAACAGTGGTTTGACAACTGCCCGCTTAAATGTCATTGGCATGAGGCCAGATTCTAAGCTGGAATTAACCAGCATAGTTATTGTTGGGAGCAAGATGTCAATGTTTTCAAGCACGATTTTCGTAGGAATGGGATCGAGAGTACAAAATGTTGGTTTTAATTCCTTTAAAAGAGCCATTATATCGCTTTCAGAAAATGAAGTGAAATTGTCAAAAGTTTTATGAGCGAACATGGTTTGATTGGAGAGAAACGCAGCTGAATCATTTGACTGTTGCAATTGTGTACGGATATCCTCGATCTTGTCATGAAAGAAGTCAGAAAATGAGCGGGCGATCATTGTAGGATCATCACCATGTGGTAGAGAACAATCTCTTTTCTTACCCAATAAGGCAAACATTGTATTGTACAATTCCTTAGGGTTAGACTTGCTTTCTAGAATCTTATCATTAAAAAAGGATTGTTTAGCACTCGCAACAGTCTTAGTGACGATGTTTCTCGCATCAACATAAATCTGACGATGTACTTCTAGATTTGATTTCCTCCATCGTCTCTCCGCCTTTCGTCTGTTTGATTTGGCTATTGCAACCTCGGGTGTAAAAAGCCAATGCGACTGTTGTCTCTGAGGAATTGTTTTTAACTTCTCAGGAGCATGCACGTCTAGAAGACGTACTAGTTCTGTGTTATAAAGGTTAGCAAGACGTTCACAGTCAGGTGGTGGCGATGTTATCAATACAGAGCACTCAAGGTCGTGACGGAAAGCAGACATGTCAATTTTCTTGAGGTTTCTACAGGGTATGGATACGACAGGTAGAGATGCCTTAATAGTACTGAGATTAACGATTACTAACTGATGATCGGACATTTGGAGGTCCTTCACTAATGCATTCTGTACACCATTATCAGATTCTCGGCTTACTACCCAGTCAATAATGTGCCCATTCTTATGAGTGGGCTCGTTGACGTGTTGCCGACAGCCATGAATTGACAATAGCTTAAGCATCTTTTTAGTTTCAAAATGGTCCTTGTCATCAAAATGAACATTTATATCACCAAGGATAACTAGATTACCATTTTTGACACAGACGATGTCCATCAGAGTGGATATTTCGCTCTGGAATAGTGTACTAGTGAGTTTGTTCCTTTTCGAAGAAGGTGGCCGATACAAACATAGGAAGCGGGTTGATAACTGACCGTGTGTAAGTATGTATTCAAATGACTCAAATGACTGATACTCTGCCACCGTGTCACTGCAGATTTTGATCTTTAGATTGTCTTTATAGATAATGGCTATGCCACCTCCGCGTGATGATCGAGGGCGCTGCTTGAGAACATAACCGTCTGGAGTGATTGACGCGATCTTTGATTCGTCGCCAGATTTCTGTAGCCACGACTCTGTTAAAACCAATATGTCAAGTTTTTCATCGACAATCATTTCAAGAGTCGCGATACATTTATTTCTACACGACTGGGCGTTCCAAAGTCCCACTTTTACACATGGTGAGAATTGTCGAGATGGAGCAGTCGCATGATTTGTTTTCGTTGTAGCATGTGTAGTGCGCGTTTTTACCCTCCTGCCAGATCTACACCCACGCCTGGTGGGGCGAGCAACAGCTATTCCACCGTTACGAAGTAGATTATATGAGTTATTGTCCAACCGACGAAGTGAGCCTTTGTTCCGCACTGAGTGGTGAATGGACTTCAATTCGTCAGAGGTATAGCTAATCATTGCTGAGTGGTCTATACAATTGCACAATACACTTGAGTTGTACTCAGCCTGCCAACTTTCTAGTAATGGCGGTCTATATCTAAAGTCATGTCTAGCAGTACTAAAACTTTTCACGTTAACTACCAGTAATCCGAATATCATAACACACCGAAGATATGAAAAATGGAATGTTGAGTCACTTAGACACATGATATACTTAAATTAATCTACACGACTAGAGTTAAAACTGTAAAATTTTGCACAATTTTGACAGAGAAATAACTTATGCTGCCTATACTGGCGCATGCGCATTTTTTAATGGGGGGGGGGGTGTATCGTATGAGAAATCTGTAATTGTGCATGATATGTGCTTTTGGTAGGCATTAGCTAGACCTAAGGTAGTCCTTAAATATGCATTGGTAGGCACTATTTATGCCTTGGCATGCCGTAGGTAGGTCATAACTAGACCGTAGCCATGTCTTGGTAGACCTAAGGTATGCCTCGGTAGACCGTAACCATACCTATGGTGAGCTGCACCTAGACCTTGGTAGGACATATGCAGGCAGGTGTTAGGGTTTAACAGCCCGTTGATAGGCATTGGGTAGGCCGTAGTTAGGGCTATGCTAGACCTTGGTAGGCCTTAGTGAGGACTGTCATACGCCTTGGATATGTCTTGGTAGGCCTTAACTTAGCCTTGTGTTGGCTAAAGTAGGCCTTGCTATGCCTTAAGCAGGCCTATGTTATGCCTAAGATAGGCCTAAACAATACCTTGGTAGGCCTTAGCTAGACAGTAGTAGGCCTTAGCTATGCCCTAGCAGGCGTTAGCTAGGACTAAGGTAGGCATTAGCTAGACAGCAGTAGGCATTAGCTATGCCTTGGTAGGTATTAGCTAGGTCTAAGGTAGGCCGTAGCTAGGTATTGGTAGGCCTTGTTTGCATTAGCTAGGCTTTGAGTAGACCTTAGGTAGGCCATAGCTAGGCCCAAGCTAGGCGTTGGTAGGCGGTAGATAGGCCTTAGCTACGCATAAGGTAGGCCCTAGCTAGGAAACTTTAGGCATTAGATAGGCATTAATTAGGCTTTGGTAGAACTTAAGAATGCCTAGGGTAAGCCTTAGCCATGCCTTGTAGGCTTTATATAGGGCTTGGTAGGCCTTAGGTAGGCCTAAGGTAAGCATTATCTAGGCCTTATATATGTCTAGCTAGGCCTTTGTGGGTCTTAATTATGCCTTAGCTAGGCCTAAGGTCGGCTTTGGTAGGCTTTAGCTAGGCTTTAGCGAGTCTAAGTTATGCCTTAGCTGGACATTGGTAGGGCTTAGCTATGCCTTAGCCAGGCTAAGGTATGCCTTAGATAGCCCTTGGTAGGTTTTAGGTACGCCTGAGCTAGGCCTTGGTAGGCCTTAGGTAGGCCTAAGGCAGACCTTAGCTAGACATTGGGCGGCCGTAGCTAGGCCTAAGGTAGACCATATCCTGACCTTGCCAGACCCTATACAGACCTATGGTAGGCCTATGGTAGGCATTAACTAGCCATTCGCTATGCATTAGTAGGCCTTATCTATGACTTGGGTAGGCCATAACTAGACCTTAGCCATGCCTTATGAGGCGTTAGCTATACCTTGCTCGGCCTTAGCTAGGCCTAAGGTATGGCTTAGCTAGACCTTGGTGTGTTTTGAATAGGGATTAGTTAGGTGTAAGGTAGACCTTAGCTAGGCATTGTTAGGCCGTAGGTATACATTAGCTTGGCAGTAGTATGCCTTAGGTAGGCCTTAGGTAGGGCTTAGCCAGGCATAAAGTAGGCCCTAGCTAAGAATTGGTATGCCTTACATAGTCATTAATTACGCCTTGGTAGAACTTAAGTAGGCATAGGGTAGGTCGTAGCCATACATTGGTAGGCCTTCGCTAGGCCTTGGTAGGCCGTAGTTAGGCCTAAGGTAATCATTAGCTAGGCCTTAGACCGTATGCCTTAGCGTTCCCTTGCTAGGCCTTAATTATGTCTTAGCTAGGCCTAATGTAGGCTTTGGTAGGCCTTAGCTAGATATTAGCTAGGCCTATGGTACACCTTAGCCAGCCATTGGTAGGACATAGCCTGTCTTGCCAGGCCTTATGCAGACCTATGGCAGGCCAATGGTAAGAATTATCTAGGCCTAAGGTAGCCCTTAGCTATCCGTTGGTAGGCCTTATCTGTGCCTTGGCAGGCATTAGGTAGGCCATAACTAGACCTTAGCCACGCCCTGGTAGGCATTGGTAGACTATGATGAGCCACATCTAGGCCTTGGTAGGCCGTATGTAGGCAGGTGTTAGGCGCCGGTAGCCCTTAGCTATGCCTTGGTAGGCCTTATCTAGGCATTAGGTCGGCCATAACTAGACCGTAGCCATGCCCTGGACGGCCTTGCTAGACTTTACCCATACCTATGGTGAGCCGTAGCTAGGTCTTGGTAGGCCGTATGTCGGCAGGTACTAGGCCTTAGCTTGGCCTAAGGTTGGCCGTATCTAGGCCTTATGTATGCCTTGGCTATGCCTTAATTATTTCTTAGCTAGGCTTAAGGTACGCTTTGGTAGGCCATAGTTAGGCCTAAGGTAGAACTTAGCTAGACATTGGTAGGCGTTTAGGTAGGTCTGAGGTAGGTCATAGCCTGCCTTGCTAGGCCTTATGTAGACCTATGGTAGGCCTATGGTAGACATTATCTAGGCCTAAGGTAGCCCTTAGCTATCCCTTGGTAGGCCTTATCTATGCCTTGGAAGGCATTAGGTCGGCCATAACTGGACCTTAGCCATGCCTTGGTAGGCCTTGCTATGGTGAGCCGCAGCTAGGTCTTGGTAGGCCGTATGTACGCAGGTGCTAGGCCTTGGTAGCCCGTTGTTAGGCCTATGTTAGGCGTTGTGTCGACCGTATTTATGCCTATGCTTGGCAATGGTATGCCTTAGTCTGGATTATTGTACACCTTGGCTATGCCTTGGTAGGCCTTAGCTAAGCCGTGTCTTGGCCTATGGTATGCTTGAGCTATGCATCAAGTAGGTATTAGCTCGACCGTGGTAGGCCTTAGGCAGGCCAATTGTAGGCATAATGCCGTAGCTATGACCTGATAGGCCTTAGCTAGGCCTTGGTATATATTAGGTAGGCCCTAGCTAGGCCTAAGGTAGGCGTTATGTAGGCCTAAAGTAGGCTTTGGTAGGCCTTAGCTAGGCCTAAGGTATGCCTTAGCTATACATTGGGAGGGCTTATCTAGGCCTTTGTAGACATTAGCGAGGCTAAGGTATGCCTCAGATAGTCCTTGAGGTTAGGCAGACCTTAGCTAGGCCTACGGAAGGCCTTAGCTAGGCCATGGTAGGCCCTAGCTAGGCCTTGTAGGCCTTAATTATGCCGTAGCTAGGCCTAAGATAGGCTTTGGTAGGCCTTAGCTATACCTACGCCTCGCTAGGCGTTATGTAGGACTTAGGTACGCCTAAAGTAGGCCATAACTAGGAATTGCTAGGCAGTAGGTAGGCATTAGTTAGGCCTTGGTATGACTTAGGTAGGCCTAGGGTAGTCCTTAGCCATGTATTGGTCGTCCTTAGCTAGGCCTTGGTAGGCCTTAGCTTGGCCTAAGTTAGGCCTTATCTAGGCCTTATGTATGCCTTCGCTATGCCTTAATTATGTCTTACCTAGGCCTAAGGTACACTTTGGTAGGCCATAGCTAGGCCTAAGGTATGCCTTAGCTAGACATTGATTGGTCTTAGCTAGGTCTGAGGTATGCCATAGCCTGGCCTTGCCAGGCCTTATGCAGACCTATGGTAGGCATTATCTAGGCCCAATGTAGCCCTTAGCTATGCATTGGGTGGCCTTATTTATGACTTGTCATACCTTGGGTAGGCCATAACTAGACCTTAGCCATGCCTTGGTAGGCCTAACGTATGCCTTCGGAGAACTTAGCCTTACCTATGGTGAGCCGCAGCTAGGCCTTGATAGGCCTTATATAGGCAGGTGCTAAGTCTTGGTATCCCGTTGGTAGGCCTATGTTAGGCCTTGGGTCGGCCGTAGTTAGGCCTATGCGTGGCCTTGGCAACCCTTAGTCTGGATTATTGTACGCCGTGGCTATGACTTGTAGGCCATAGCTAAGCCTTGTGTTGCCCTAAGTCGGCCTTAGATAGGTCTTAGGTAAGTCTTTGGTAGACCTCAGGTACGCCTTAGCTATACACTGTTAGACCGTAGCTATGTCCTGGTAGGCCTCAGCTAGGCCTAAAGTATGACTTAGCTATATATATATATATATATATATATATAGCTAGACCTAATGTAGGCCTTGGCTAAACAGTAGTAGGCATTAGCTATGTCTTGGTAGGCCTTGGCTAGGACTAAGGTAGGCCTTAGATAGGCATTGCTAGGCCTTAGGTATGCATTAGCTAGACATTCGTAGGCTTGGGTAGGCCTTAGCTAGGCCTAAGGTAGGCATTGGTAGGCGTTATGTAGGCCTTAGCTACGCCTAAGGTAGGCCCTTGCTAGGAATTGGTAGACCTTATTTAGGCATCAATTGAACCTTGGTAGGAATTAAGTAGGAATAGGGTGGGCCTTAGCCATGCATTGGGAGGCCTTCGCTAGGCCTTGGTAGGCCGTAGTTAGGCATAAGGCAAGCATTAGCTAAGCCTTATGTATGCATTAGCCCTGACTTGGTAGGCCTTAACTATGTCTTAGCTAGGCCAAATGTAGGCCTTAGTAGGCCTAAGGTAGAACTTAGCTAGACATTGGTAGGCCTTAGTTAGGCCTAAGATTGACGATAAACTGGCCTTGCTAGGCATTATACAGACCTATGGTAGACCTATGGTATGCATTATCTAGGCCTAATTTAGCCCTTAGCTATGCCTTGGTAGGCCTTATCTATGCCTTGGCAAACATTAGGTGCTAAGCCTTAGTAGGCCTTGGGTCGGCCGTAGTTAGGCCTATGCTTGGCCTCGGTAGGCCTTAATCTGGATTATGGTACGTCTTGGCTATGCCTTAGTAGGCCTTAGCTAAGCCTTGTGTTGGCCTATGGTATGCCTTCTCTAGACCTGATGTCAGCCTTTGATAGGCCTATGGTAGGCCTTAGCTATACATTGTTAGACCTTAACTATGCCCTGATAGCCCTTAGATAGGCCTAAGTTATGTTATGCCTTGATATGTTTTAAGTGGGCCTTAGCTAGGCCTTGGTAGGCCTTAATTATCTCTTAGCTAGGCCTAATATAGGCTTTTGTAGGCCATAGCTAGGCCTAAGGTAGAACTTAGCTAGGCATTGGTAGCCTTTAGCTGGGCCTCAGGTAGGTCATAGCCTGGCTTTGCTAGGCCTTATCCAGACCCATGTTAGGCATGTGGTAGGCATTATCCAGGCCTAAGGTAGCCCTTAGCTGTGCTTTGGTAGGCCTTATCTATGCCTTGGCAAGCATTATTTCGGCCATATCTAGGCCTTAGCCCTGCCTTGATAGGCCGTTCTAGACTTTAGCCATACATATGGTGAGCCGTAGCTAGGCTTTCGTAGGCCATATGTAGGCAGGTGCTAAGCATTGGTACCCCGTTGTTAGCCCTATGTTAGGCATTGTGTCGACCATATTTATGCATATGCTTGGCATTGGTAGGCCTTAGTCTGGATTATGGTACACCTTGGTACCGTGGTAGACCTTAGCTAAGCCTTGTGTTGGCCTATGGTATGCCTCAGCTAGGCCTTTGGTAGACCTTAGCTATACCTTTGCTAGACCTTAGCTATCCCCTGGTAGACCTTAGCTATGCCTTATATGTTTTAGTTGGGCCTTAGCCAGGCCTGAGGTAGGCCTTAACTAGGACTTTGTAGGCCTTAGCTATGCATTCGCAGGCCTTAGCTAAGCCTACGTTCGGCCTTGTCTAAACAGTAGCTAGGCCTAAGGTAGGCTTTGGTAGCCATAGATAGGCCTAATGTATGCCTTAGCTAGACATTGCTAAGGCTTAGCTTTGTCTTACTATGCCTTAGCCAGTCCAAGGTATGCCTTAGATAGGCCTTGGTAGGTTTTAGGTAGGCCCTGGCCTAACAAGATCAACCAAGCATATGCCCAAATATGGCCAATCCAAGGCCTAACATAGGCCTACCAACGGGCTACCAATGCTTAGCAACTGCCTACATAAGGCGTAGTTGTGGCACACCATAGGTATGTCTAAGGTCCACCAAGGCATACCTTAGGCCTGCCAAAGCATGTCTAAGGTCTAGTTCTGGCCTACCCAAGGCCTGCCAAGTCATAGATAACGCCTACCAATGCATAGCTGAAAACGCAGCACCCTGCATAGAGGGTTCAGTAGTGCCAGAAGTTCTTGCATGCATGTGGCACACCATAACTGAGGGCAATTGCAATTTGGTGCGATCACACAGTTGCATTGCTAATCATGGCGAACTGCTGGGAATTTTACTCTTTGAACAGAGCTTACTTGCTTACTTGGTTGTCTAGCCATCTTGGCCTAAGGGTACAGCTCTTAGTGTATTTTTTAATATTTCCAGGGTGGGTGCAGTAACATCTTCTGGTTGCTTGTTCAAATTCCCCACTACTCTGGATGGAGAGAAGTGTTTGCCCAGTTCTGTGTTAATCTGAATTTGTAAATCTTAAAGGAGCGTCGCAGAGGTCTCTGAGGTTGTTCCAATAGAGATGACGTATCCGTATTACGATGCCTGTTGAGGTATTTGTGAGGTCTATCCATCTAGTGTAGTAGATGATATCTACTTTATATAGTTTAAAATATTGATTCTTACTTTCTCTAAAAGCTTACCATCTTTACAGGTACATACTCAGGCAAATTGTTGCTGACATTTCTGCACGCTGCGGCATGGGGAACATAGCTTTCCAGTCCTTCTGGAAGCTATGGATTCGTAGATCAAAGATGCCCTTGATAAAGAGGCTACGTTTATACAATGCAACCTGCGTATCCTTGATGTTGTATAACTGCAACAGCTGGCCAGCTCAAAAGCCAGCTCTAGACACACTCGATGCCTGCCACTGCAAACATCTACACACCATCACTGGACACCGATGGCCAGACAGCATAATTTCCAACGATGCACTATACAAGATGTGTAATACGTTCCCGCTGTCTGTGAAAGTCGCCCAGCAACGATGGTCCATGTTTGGCCATGTGCTAAGGATGCCAGAAGAGATGCGAGCACAGAGCCTTGGAATTCGCCCTACTCGGAGCTAGCAAATACAAAGCCAGAAGAGGACGTCATTGCATAAATCTGCTAGGCTGAACACCAGGCACTGGTATCACGATCAAACCTAGTTAGCTTTGGTATTATGATCGGTTTGCCGGGATACATGTATTTCAAAGATTGATTCTTTGACATAAATTCTGCTTTTGGCAGCAGTCGCAGACCCGCTCCAGAGACAAGAAATCAGTCCCTCGCTGTTGAATGCGCATGGATCTCACTGCGCCTTCTTGCTGAGGAAGTTGTCAATAGAAAGACCGCCTTTAGAGTCAGATACTTTAGACTAGCCAAACGCAAAGGTTCCAAAGGGTGCTTGGCCAGTACATTAAGCACTAAAAATAGACTCAGGCTGGAATGACCACCTGTTGTCTCGGTCGGAGATTGCTTATTCCCTAAACCATCATGTTCAACTGGGCCACCTCTGGACTTACCTTGTTGGCTAAACAAGGGGTAACTGATGCCAAAGATGACTTGTATCCAGCAATCGTGACAGGAGCTAATCCTGTAAAGAATAGCTCACAGAGAAAGCCTGATTTGCTGAATAGTGGATTGAAAGGGATCAATATCCTTTCCTTCACCCCATTCTGCAAATTTGTTAACCTTGTGGTTATATGACTTGACGGTTGACCTCCTCCTCGTAGCCTGTTGAGAAAACTAAGCCTTCCAACATGGAACATTGTTTGATAACATCCACTCAGTCAATTTGAACATCTTGGGCCGCTCGTGTAGGAAGCGGCCTTTGGCCTGGGAGATTACATTCGAAATCTCGGGCAGCTGAACTGGATTGTCCACCAGCAGATCCAGAAGATTCATAAACCACACCCAGCTGGGCCAAAATGGTGCTATTAGCAGGACCAGGCACGGCTCCTTCCTGATCTTCACCAGGACCTTCGGTAGAAGGATGGTGGGTGGGTACGCGTATGTGTGCATCCCTCTCCAGCTTATCGCCAGGGTGTCTGTATCGACGTCATTTGAATCGGGAATCAGCGAGACATACATGTAAGTCACGATTTGAGCTTTTTCCTTTGTGACGTTTGGTTTGCCCCAATGCTCGAAGATCCTTCGTAGAACTGGAGGGTTGAGAGACCATTCTGTTGGCAAAATTCTCTGTCTGCGAAACAAATCATCCACCAGAATGTTCAATCGCCCAGGAATGTGAGCTGCTTTCAAAACAACCAAGTAATTCCTCCACCTTTGAATCAAGTGCCACACTTTCATACACAGTGTGGGTGACTTGGTCCCTCATTGGCGATTTATGTATGATACTACTGTCGAATTGTCCGACTGTGTCCGTACATGTATCACCTTGCCCCTGACTTCTGGAAGAAATGTCTCTAGTACCAGTGCCACTGCCATCATTTCTAATAGATTGATATGCAGCTGACTCTTGGAGAGGCCATGTGCCCGAAACCTGGTGTTTTCCCAGGCAGACCCCCACCCCTTCAGTGATGCATCCGTGTACATGGACAGCTGGGGGTGGGGTATGTGAACCGAAACTCCTACTACTAGGAGATTCTGACGCTCCTTCCACCATACAAGATGCGACATTATTGGCTCCAAAACTGGTACCAGCTTTGACAGGGGTTCTGTACTCTATTTCCACTGCGACATCAGATACAACTGCATAGGTCTTCGTAGCATACAGGATTACCTGCTCCAAGGAGACAGTCATGCCCAGCATCTGAAGAAACCTCCTCGTCTGAATGTGGTTTCCCGATCAAAAACTCTTGAGGATGTCTAACAGAGACACCACTCTGGGCTCTGACAGGTAAACCGTGACTTCCTCGAGATTGAATCGCATTCCCAAATGAACGAAGTGTTGAGTGCGTGTCAACTCGGATTTCTCCTTGTTGACTATCCACCCTAGATCTGAAGTAACTTCAGAGTCCAAGCAGTATCCACTTCTAACCTAGCTGGTGTGTCCGCCTTGATAAGCCAATCGTCTATGTAGGTGTGAAGCGCCATGCTCTCCTGAGAAACGCTGTCACCGCTAGGACCACTCTGGTGAAAACCCTTGGAGCTGTCAACAGGCCGAATGGGAGGACTACAAACTCCCAAACACGGTTCTGAAACGCGAATCTCGGAAACCTGTGACAACCCCTGTTCATTGGAATGTGGAAATATGCATCTTTCAGACCGATTGACACACACCACATTCCTTTCCTCAATCCTGCCATTTCCGATCTCGGAGTTTCCATTTTGAACCGAGGCATATGGATAAACCAATTCAATGGCCTGAGACTGAGTATCGGCCTCCACCCCTGTGCTCATAGGGACAAGGAACCTATTTGAATAGAAGCCCGGAGCATTCTGGTTTGCTGGTTTTATTGCTCCCTTCAGAAGCAAACCTGACACTTCGTTTTGAATGACTTCTAACT
Organism: Chaetoderma sp. LZ-2023a; assembly: GCA_034401795.1. Taxonomy (NCBI): domain Eukaryota; kingdom Metazoa; phylum Mollusca; class Caudofoveata; order Chaetodermatida; family Chaetodermatidae; genus Chaetoderma; species Chaetoderma sp. LZ-2023a. The sequence continues at coordinate 75,895,147 of CM067361.1, read as the reverse complement.
TGGCTGGCCCTCCTGGTACGGAGTCCAGACAGGTGCCAAAGACAGATTTTGTGGTGGGAAATCCCACTACTCTGGCACGTACCCCTGGGATATCCATTCCAGGAACAGACTGTCTGACGTCACACCTCGCCAAGCCTCAACGAAATGCATGAGCCTTCCACCCACTATTGGCGTATTGACACCTAAGGCGGGTGTCTGGTTTGCGATCCGCTCCCCCCTCTTAACGAGAGAGAACCATTTTGGTCTTGGCTTGATTGGTCTGACTGGCACCGCTGTTCCTGTCGCACAGCCGCAGCCCAGATGGATGTGAAGGGAGCCACCATACCCTTAGGTACGATCCGCTCCCTTCTTTCCGCCCTTTCCCTTCTTTCCGCCCTTGAAAGATTCCCCTTGCCCTTCCCGCCTCTCAGGTGATCAGGACCACCACTAGGGTGGGCAGGGGCTTCCACAGCCTCCTTAGCCACACGCATCTTGGAGGAAGGCTGAGCGGCTAGCAGCTTCGATGCAGTCCCTAGTGCATGCACTTGACGCACCAGCTCTAACTGCATGTTCACCGCTAACGGACTAGTGATATTGGCTGTGTCCTCTAGGATGGCCCGCGCATGGACAACGAAGATGCTAGGGCCGTTCAGGGGCATTCCAAGCAAACGCTCCCTGATAGCCGAAGCCGGCCGCATATGGTCAAGGAGCATCTGCCTCATGGACTTAGTCACTCGCGCCTGCAAACTGGCCAGTGGCCAGTGTGTCCATCGACAGCACAAGGCCGTTATTGACGCACAAAAGCGCTGCAGGTGGCCTGCCCCAGCTTCAGCCCACACCGACTGAAGCAAGTGACAGGAATGATTGACAGCATTCATAGATGCCCTGACACCTTCATCGCAAAGGGACATGAGTTCTTCACAGCGTGGCTGGCTCTTGTCCATAAGTGCCTGAGTGGGGCCACACGCTCCTGCACTTTGGACTCCAAGAACCCAATGGTCATCCTCAGTAACAGTTGGGACCTCGCAGAGGGACATGAGTTCTTCACAGCGTGGCTGGCTCTTGTCCATAAGTGCCTGAGTGGGGCCACACGCTCCTGCACTTTGGACTCCAAGAACCCAATGGTCATCCTCAGTAACAGTTGGGACCACACCATAATGCTCGTACGCCCCCCCCCCCCCCCTAGGGATACATCATCTTGCCCACGCCTCCTAGAGGCAGCTGCTGGCTCTTCGTAGAGTTGTTTGTCATAAATCGTCTCCAACAACTTGAACTTGGGATCCACTCCAATGGACTGGATCTGAGCCTCGGGCAAGACACCCTCCGAATGGATGCCCCCGGGGCATGTCTTCCTCAGCTGTGGCCGAGACCACGGATGGTTCCGCCCTGGCTAGCCATACCAGAGCATCGGACCATTCCACTTCTGAGGAAGACACACCCATAAACACATCACCCGTTAATGTGTTTCCAGGTCTACCAGCAGCGGCCTCCTGGCAAGGAGCCACTGTTAGATAGCCAACAACACCAGTACCATGCGGTTCCGCCGCCACCCCATGAAACAGGCTGTTCCATGGAGTAGTCCCGCACGGAAAACTGCTGACCCATGGCAGTTCCAGAACTGTGGCCATACACGGGCGTCAATGGCAACCTGTGTGTGGCTGCTGGACCAGGCGATAGTCGAGTACCACGCCTGGCCAGCAACACCCATCACTGTGTCAGCTGGTGGCAAACCAACCAGCAATGGACGGGTGCCCGGTACCGGTGCAACCTCAACTACGGGCGGAGCGGCTGCCATGGCTTGCGCCAAGCCAAACAAATGGAGGACAGTTCCATCCAGGACGGAATCGACCTCCATACGCTCCACCCGCCGTATCTCAGGCCGCAACCTTTCCTCTTCGACCTCCTCATCCTCAGACCCCGAAGTCGTCACCGGA
>CM067361.1:75686868-75892734 GCA_034401795.1 Chaetoderma sp. LZ-2023a | reverse complement strand
TTAAACTTCCTGAGCTCAGTTACACCTAGCTCTCCCAAATAATCGTTGAAATTACTTCCCACATGATATTTCTAACTTAATATCTTAAGTATATAGCATAATTTTATTTTTATTTGCAATAATAGGCACGTGTCTGCTTAATCCGTATTTTTATGTATTGATACAAAATCTCAAGTCAAGTTAGCTCATTCAACGGAGATATTTTGGCTATTATTTTCGTTTAAGCTTTCTGAGCAGAACCCATCTCAAATTATCATCGAAATTACTTCCCACAGGGTAATTCTAAATTAATATCTTAAATATATAGTTGAATTTTTTTTTTATTTGCAAAAATAGACGAGTCTGCTTAATCCTTATTTTTATGCATTTATATAGATTTTATGGTATACACGGCTCAATAAAGAACCTAGTTTATTTCCATAAAACCGGTATTTAAAAATAATTTAACACATGGACATCAATCGCTGGAATGTAAATTTAATACTAAAGCACAAAATGTTTAAACGAAACGCACATGAACAATTTTGTACATGGGTTTTGGATTAAGCAGACGAACATATGACTGCTTATTCCAGCTGTCTGCTTAATCCGTATAAATAAATATCTATTGACTGCTTAATGCGGCCTATATATATATATATATATATATATATATATATATATATATATATATAGAGAGAGAGAGAGAGAGAGAGAGAGAGAGAGAGAAGCCAAGAAAACCTCATCTTGCTAGCATATAGAATACGCCTAAAATATATCCATTACTTCTTCTCGAAATAAGTAAATTATTTCTAAAATAACCGTTAGCATCCAAGTACCCAATGCAAGGATGTTACTGTTATGATTTACCTGGACAGCAACGAAATTGGTTCCACAGTTCAGCATCTCGATCTGTAAGTGCAGCCCGTCTGGCGAATTCCCTAAAATCTGGTTGAATGTCAACCCAATATCCAGGATCTACAATATCTAGAATATCACCATATACATTATCGGTAACGGTTGTAAGTGTGATTCTACAAAAACCCTCTTCTCTTGCCAGTCGTATTTGTTCCCTAACAGCATCTGTGAAGTCATCTCCGCGAAATCCTGACGGGTCCTCTGACACGATGAGTGACATGCACTGGCACGTATTAGTACGTCGATTGTGTTGGCTGGATTCCCTCGCGCATTGAATGCCCAGATCTAGGTGAGAAATACCACCTATCATTCTAATAAGCTCCTCGTTGAGAGGACCATCTGGTGTAATCTGTTCCTGTGCAGTAGTCCCGTAGCAACATACTGATATGCGAGGACCACAATTTGGCCCGCCTCTTCTAGTAGCAGCAAACCAGCTTGCTAAACCATCCCGTGCCCCACGCATCAATTGAGGCAACTCGACCATCGAGTCGGAGCACGTCATAACGATATAGATGTCACAAGATGACTCACATGCTGTGAATTGGTTGATTGCTTTAAAATATAGAGAAGTTAATAAATAAATAAATAAATAAATGAATGAATGAATGAAATGTGTGCGTGCGTGCGTGCGTGCGTGCGTGCGTGCGTGCGTGCGTGCGTGCGTGCGTGCGTGCGTGCGTGCGTGCGTGCGTGTGCATGTGCATGTGCATGTGCGTGTGCGTGTGCGTGTGCGTGTGCGTGTGTGTGTGTGTATGAGGGATATGGGCGGGCGGAGTGGCTGTGTGGATTTATGGGTGGGTGTATGGATTTATAGGTGGGTATATGGGTGGGTGGGTGGTTGGGTGAGTGAGTGTAATGTGTGGGTAAGTGGGTGGGTGGGTGAATGAAAGGATGGATGGATGGACCGACGGAGGGGACGGATAGACGGACGGACGGACGGACGGCTAGATAGATGGATGGACGGATGGTCTATCTAACCAACCGACCGACCGACCGACCGACCGACCGACCGACCGACCGACCGACCGACCGACCGACCGACCGACCGACCGACCGACCGACCGACCGACCGACCGACCGACCGACCGACCGACCGACCGACCGACCGACCGACCGACCGACCGACCGACCGACCGACCGACCGACCGACCGACCGACCGACCGACCGACCGACCGACCGACCGACCGACCGACCGACCGACCGACCGACCGACCGACCGACCGACCGACCGACCGACCGACCGACCGACCGACCGACCGACCGACCGACCGACCGACCGACCGACCGACCGACCGACCGACCGACCGACCGACCGACCGACTATCTAACTGACTGACTGACTGACTGACTGACTGACTGACTGACTGACTGACTGACTGACTGACTGACTGACTGACTGACTGACTGACTGACTGACTGACTGACTGACTGACTGACTGACTGACTGACTGACTGACTGACTGACTGACTGACTGACTGACTGACTGACTGACTGACTGACTGACTGACTGACTGACTGACTGACTGACTGACTGACTGACTGACTGACTGACTGACTGACTGACTGACTGACTGACTGACTGACTGACTGACTGACTGACTGACTGACTGACTGACTGACTGACTGACTGACTGACTGACTGACTGACTGACTGACTGACTGACTGACTGACTGACTGACTGACTGACTGACTGACTGACTGACTGACTGACTGACTGACTGACTGACTGACTGACTGACTGACTGACTGACTGACTGACTGACTGACTGACTGACTGACTGACTGACTGACTGACTGACTGACTGACTGACTGACTGACTGACTGACTGACTGACTGACTGACTGACTGACTGACTGACTGACTGACTGACTGACTGACTGACTGACTGACTGACTGACTGACTGACTGACTGACTGACTGACTGACTGACTGACTGACTGACTGACTGACTGACTGACTGACTGACTGACTGACTGACTGACTGACTGACTGACTGACTGACTGACTGACTGACTGACTGACTGACTGACTGACTGACTGACTGACTGACTGACTGACTGACTGACTGACTGACTGACTGACTGACTGACTGACTGACTGACTAACTAACTAACTGACTAACTAACTAACTGACTAACTAACCAACGAACACCCAATCAACTAACTAACTAACTAACTAACTAACTAACTAACTAACTAACTAACTAACTAACTAACTAACTAACTAACTAACTAACTAACTATCTAACTAACTAACTAACTAACTAACTAACTAACTAACTAACTACATAATTAAATACAGAAATAAATAGATGGATACATAAAGGTACTAGTAGGCATGGCATGTAAAATGAATGGGGTTCCTATTGCAGCAAATTGAGCGATATTATCTTAATAGTTTTGTAAATACATCTACTCACCCAACGTGTGAACCTACAATTAATAATGCATACCAGCTTTGTAGGCCCATCCAAAAAGTTATCAGGTGATCTGAAATGCCGCCATCCAGGCTGCAAACCATAGTTGTTTCTGGGGGATACCTCTCTTAGCATTTATCAGAAAACCCCTGAAACTTCACAGATGGATTCGGGAAGATAGCAAAATATCAAATATTCATTTGAATCACTAGTATAATCTAACCATATCGCATTTCCCGGGAACTCATTAAGAAAGTCGTGTATCAGGCATGCTTACTTTTAATTCAATCATTGAAACTGAATTGCTATTCCCAGACAACTTTCTGAGAAAAAATCCAGGTAAAGACATTGCATGCACTTACCTCAGATCACTGCAATTACATAGTTCTTTAAACCAAACTTGTATGTCACAACCAACCATTCTATAGAGGGGATATTCAAGATGATGCAGACACATTTAGTGTAGGTTAAGCAGAATTCACATAAACAGAGATACATTTTCTAGTTGTAGAATGAAAGACAAATTTAAAATTCAAACATTCACTTTAGATTATCTGGAAGAATATTAACACACATGTGTTATACGTACGAGTACAGCCTAGTTCATCATCATCCAACATGAAGCCAGCATTACATGAACAAGAGAAGTTTCCTGGTCCAGTATATGTACATGTCTGAGCACATCCACCATTAGACCTGCTGCATGGATTATCGGCTGATGAATAATAATCATAATCTTATTAGTAATCTAACACAAAAGCATGCACACGCGTATGCTTGTACGCAGGCACGCACGTACAAACACAGACATACACAAACACGCTCGTACACACACGCACAACACAACACAACACAACACAACACAACACAACACAACACAACACAACACAACACAACACAACACAACACAACACAACACAGCACAGCACAGCACAGCACAGCACAGCACAGCACAGCACAGCACAGCACTGCACTGCACTGCACTGCACTGCACTGCACTGCACTGCACGGCACGGCACGGCACGGCACGGCACGGCACGGCACGGCACGGCACGGCACGGCACGGCACGGCACGGCACGGCAAGGCACGGCACGGCACGGCACGGCACGGCACGGCACGGCACGGCACTACACTACACTACACTACACTACACTACACTACACTACAATCCACTGCACTGCACTGCACTGCACTGCACTGCACTGCACTGCACTGCACTGCACTGCACTGCACTGCACTGCACTGCACTGCACTGCACTGCACTGCACTGCACTGCACTGCACTGCACTGCACGGCACGGCACGGCACGGCACGGCACGGCACGGCACGGCACGGCACGGCACGGCACGGCATTCATCAGAATATTTTCATTGAATAACAAAGGCGGGTAATTCAGCAATCTGATGCTCTGTCTCAGTGTGTGCGTGCGTCCATGCGTGCGTGCGTGCATGCGTGTGTGCATGCATACGTGCTTGCAGTAGTGCAAGAGGTTGTGTATATGTGTGTGGTGCATGCGAGCGATCATTATGCCAACAACAACAACAACAACAACAACAACAACAACAACAACAACAACAACAACAACGTCAACAACAACAACAACAACGTCAACAACGTCAACAACGTCAACAACAACGCCCTATGAAACAGATGTTCATGCTACCTATGCAGGGGCCGCTACCCTTTATCTATATGGATCGCATTATCTTATTGTGACATGGTGATTTCTGTGTCGCAGAATTCACTTTGATCACAGAGTATTTAACTTTCTTTCATGATAAGTTGAACAGCTGTATAATTTCATATCTCTCTCTGTCTCTCTCTCTCTCTCTCTCTCTCTCTCTCTCTCTCTCTCTCTCTCTCTCTCTCTCTCTCTCTCTCTCTCTCTCTCTCTCTCTTTATTGGTGCATAGGCACTATAATTTAAAATAATTTGTCTTCGTGCCGAATGAAAATCGGCATGTTAGATTTCGCGCCATTTGAAATAGACATGAATAGATCCTAATATGTTCAGCGTAGGAATATGGGATCTAAAAAGGGAGATATTTAAATTAAAAAGGTAATTAACATATGTTATTGAAATAATTGGGTTCAGTCAGTTATCCCGTTTGACCAGCGATCAAGGCTGGTGAGAAAGGTATGTATTAAAGAGGTGTAAGTCGCATACTATTTTGTGGCATGTAGAAATATTTTGAAATGGTCATAGGTCACATAGTCGAAGAGGTGTTTGGTAAGCGTCATGCCAACCATTGCAAATCTATCACCAGCCAGTGTATCATCTACATAATATTGCAAGTAGACTGCATCCGCGTCCATTGATATGTGGGGTTTGTTCTGAGGGTGGTTTCTTCGGATTGCTCTGGTTTTGGGCCGCAATTATGTCCTAGGAAACGGCTGGCATTTTAAGACAGGGTTAATGGAAAATAATTCACTCAACTTGGAGGGATGAATTGTGATATTTCTGAGTGATGCGTCGTTTGTACTATTAAAGTAGGTCTTTAGTAGAAGGTCATCCATAGAACAAGGGAGTAATGATGAGCATTTTCTGTTGATCAGCAGTGAACAACGTTTTCTGTAATATGTCAGTGTTATATTTATCGTTTGGAACATTTTCAGAAAGTATAACCTATACTGTACTTAAATTAGTTTTAAAAAACTTCTTCATCGCTCTGCTACCAAAAGCGAAAGATCATAATTTATTAATAATGCTAACGAAGCAATAGAGGAGAGGATAGAAAAAAGGAAAGGGGTTATTTATATATATATATTTTTGTATTTTTGCATTATTGTCCATTGTCGGGATCGATTGTATATATTTTGGAGAAACAAGTAATGATATAACGTCTTTGTCTTTATTCCTATCCACTCTGATGTGATCGTCATTAGCCTGACACTTCCTTAGATTCATACATTAAAGAGCCTGTAAATGAGCAAATTTAATTTAGATGGATTGGTTCTTTTTCTAAAATGATCTTGGTCGCTATTCTAAAACCTCTTTTTTATTACGGTGTAAAATTGATTTATTAGATTGCTCACCTGTATCATCTTACGGTTCATAGAGGCATACACGCAGTTAGACCCGTCTATAGATGTATACGAGGGATTTAAAATGTTTAATTTTAATTTTTTATGTTTAACATAATTTTGGATGATCAAATGACTGAGGCCGACAATCACGTTACCACGATCTTTAGCAATTGTAATCATGAGAATCGTTGTATTAGCCACATAGTTAAGAATTTATTCCCAAAGAATGAGTCATCGGGACACATCGCGTATCTCTCATTACGTAATACTATTCAAGCATCCCCGCGATACGGTGATACCGACTAAATTATGTCAAGAAAATCACAATCTTTGATTATTGAATCTCCAGTTGCATACCAAGAGAAGATTATTTCTGAAAATTTACTTCTTGAATGACTGGCAGTAAAAAACCCTGTAATGGCGAGCCATTCTAAAAGAAACGTTGGGGCTAGCGGCAGCTGCAGAATGTATGGTAGCGGCAGCAATGCTGCCGCGTTGTGTCCCTGAGCAAGAGACTTGTTGTTCCAGTACACCTGTCTGTAAAATAGGTACCTGTGCGGGCAGTTCCCAGTGTCGGCAATATGGAATGTTGGCAAAAAGCCATCGAGCACCTATAAGCGACAGCCGGGCACGTGTGCTCCCAAAGGGAGTCGAGATTGTGCAGGGGGTACAGTTGTAAAGTCGGCTGAGCACGAAAGTGGAAGCAGACTATAAAACCATGACCTTTATCTATATATATTAAAAGCACTCAAAGTTTAATCATCTGAGTGAATCTTCATCTTTTAAAAATGTTAGCTATTGCTACGCCTAAGAGACGCCGTGCTCAAACTGTACGATAGAGTGTTAGAAGACATGATATCAGAATGTTGGTTAAATCGTGCTCGAGGACATATTAACCTCAATAGAATTCAGTCAGTATGTGTGCCTGCTCAAATATCCGCACCACATACGACTCCTTAGAACCGGAGAGCCAGAGAACCATATATCGTAGACGCAAGGTTATGCAGAGCAGAGAAGTTTTACAGTTTATACTACCAGCGGTACTACCGACAATCTCTAAAAATTTTCGTTGGTAATAATCATGAATCACTTTCAGAAAATGGCCCTCGTGCCTCATAACCTGATAGAAAATCTAAATACTGGCTCTAACATTAATATGTTAAATAGGTGGTGGCAATTGGGCATCACAATTATCGGTTTTGGTTTTTGACAGAAACGAACTCATCAGAAAAGGTCAATGGACATAATAGACGGTACCCTGTGACGCCCTTTCATGCTTGCACCACTGCAGCTGGTAGGGCAACCCTTGATCCTCAAAATTACCAGTTTTCGTTTTTGGCATAGATTATCTCACGCTACCCATACAAGCTTATTGAAATTGTTAGATTAAAGGTATGAGTCTATCGAACCATAACCTTTCCTATGTGTGTCTATCAAACAATACCCCTGCAACGTGTCTGATGGTTTACCAATACACACAGGGCTATACAGATGGGTCTTTTTCTGAGAACGGATCTATTGAAACACACCACTGCTCCGGATGTACTGATGACCTCATTTTCCGATGACTTACTTCCGCGATGGAAGGTTTTAACTGAGAGACTCCCATGGTAAGTGAATGTATTATGATACCCTATATGCTATATAGGCCTACCGATACACCTATTTCCTAGATGGTCTACCGGCGATTCAAAATGGGTTTATCATCATCATCGTCGTCGTCGTCGTCGTCGTCGTCGTCGTCATCGCCGGCGCCGTCACCACCACCACCACCACCACCACCAGAACCACCACCACCACCACCATCATCATCATGATCATCATCATCATCATCATCATCATCATCATCATCATCATCGTCACCATTATTATCATCAGCGAATTGTCAGTCCACAAGAAGGATGTATCCCTACATGTGCAGACCCGTTAAGACAAGTATGTCAATTTTTGGAATAGCCAAGTCAAGAGGAATATTGCACGACAGGGGTACTAATGTAATATAAGTGTTGACCACCTCTATATTTGTATCAGGACAATTTTAGTTCTTACATGTTTCAAGTTGTCAGGCTTAGATGTAACCATACAATTGTGAAATCTGTGATCAATTAATGGGAACCATCGAAGAAAGATATATATATATATATATATATATATATATATATATATATATATATATATATATATATATAGAGAGAGAGAGAGAGAGAGAGAGAGAGAGAGAGAGAGAGAGAGAGAAGCCAAGAAAACCTAACCTTGCTAGGAGATATAGAATACGCCTAAAATATATCCATTACTTCTTCTCGAAATAAGTAAATTATTTCTAAAATAACCGTTAGCATCCAAGTACCCAATGCAAGGATGTTACTGTTATGATTTACCTGGACAGCAACGAAATTGGTTCCACAGTTCAGCATCTCGATCTGTAAGCGCAGCCCGTCTAGCGAATTCCCTAAAATCTGGTTGAATGTCAACCCAATATCCAGGATCTACAATATCTAGATTATCACCATATACATTATCGGTAACGGTTGTAAGTGTGATTCTACAAAAACCCTCTTCTTTTGCCAGTCGTATTTGTTCCCTAACAGCATCTGTGAAGTCATCTCCGCGAAATCCTGACGGGTCCTCTGACACGATGAGTGACATGCACTGGCACGTATTAGTACGTCGATTGTGTTGGCTGGATTCCCTCGCGCATTGAATGCCCAGATCTAGGTGAGAAATACCACCTACCATTCTAATAAGGTCCTCGTTGAGAGGACCATCTGGTGTAATCTGTTCCTGTGCAGTAGTCCCGTAGCAACATACTGATATGCGAGGACCACACTTTGGCCCGCCTCTTCTAGTAGCAGCAAACCAGCTTGCTAAACCATCCCGTGCCCCACGCATCAAGTGAGGCAACTCGACCATCGAGTCGGAGCACGTCATAACGATATAGATGTCACAAGATGACTCACATGCTGTGAATTGGTTGATTGCTTTAAAATACAGAGAAATTAATAAATAAATGAATAAATAAATGAATGAATGAATGAAATGTGCGTGCGTGCGTGCGTGCGTGCGTGCGTGCGTGCGTGCGTGCGTGCGTGCGTGCGTGCGTGCGTGCGTGCGTGCGTGCGTGCGTGCGTGCGTGCGTGTCTTGCGTGCGTGCGTGCGTGCGTGCGTGTGCGTGTGCGTGTGCGTGTGCGTGTGCGTGTGCGTGTGCGTGTGCGTGTGTGTGTGTGTGTGTGTGTGTGTGTGTGTGTGTGTGTGTGAGGGATATGGGCGGGCGGAGTGGGTGTATGGATTTATGGGTGGGTGTATGGATTTACAGGTGGGTATATGGGTGGGTGGGTGGGTGGTTGGGTGAGTGAGTGAGTGAGTGTAATGTGTGGGTAAGTGGGTGGGTGGGTGAATGAAAGGATAGATGGATGGACCGACGGAGGGGACGGATAGACGGACGGACGGACGGACGGATAGATAGATGGATGGACGGATGGTCTATCTAACTGACTGACCGACCGACCGACCGACCGACCGACCGACCGACCGACCGACCGACCGACCGACCGAGTAACTAACTAACTAACTAACTAACTAACTAACTAACTAACTAACTAACTAACTAACTAACTAATTAACTAACTAACTAACTAACTAACTAACTAACTAACTAACTAACTAACTAACTAACGAACTAACTAACTGACTAACTAACCAACTAACTAACTAACCAACGAACACCCAATCAACTAACTAACTAACTAACTAACTAACTAACTAACTAACTAACTAACTAACTAACTACATAATTAAATACAGAAATAAATAGATGGATACATAAAGGTACTAGGAGGCATGGCATGTAAAATGAATGGGGTTCCTATTGCAGCAAATTGAGCGATATTATCTTAATAGTTTTGTAAATACATCTACTCACCCAGCGTGTGAACCTACAATTAATAATGCACACCAGCTTTGCACACTACACTACACTACACTACACTACACTACACTACACTACACTACACTACACTACACTACACTACACTACACTACACTACACTACACTACACTACACTACACTACACTACACTACACTACACTACACTACACTACACTACACTACACTACACTACACTACACTACACTACACTACACTACACTACACTACACTACACTACAATACACTCATAGCATATACGTGGTGAAGCGGTTGGATCTTGGCATTTGGTGGTTTCATTCTAAGAGGATTGAAATGGATGTTTGAGTTGTGGATATTGAATTGTAGACACGTGCCCATAATTCAAGTTCACAACTAGAAAGATTATGCTAGTTTGTACGTAGTGAAATCGCCATGTGTTGTGATTTATTTCGTTTTATTTCGTCTAAGGCACATGATTTGGGCCTCTATGGGTGTGCGGGTTTGGCAATTTTATATTCGCCATTTGGTGCGAGCGTGCACTTTTATAGAGTTTAAGTTATAGAAAACCTGTGTAATATTTATACCGTAAAGTGTCATTTACTTTATAATGTATACTACTTGTTGGTCACCGAAATAATGCATCGTGGGATACATATGTACCGTTTTCAAATTGCCATAGTACATTATTTCTTTAACTAAAATTTCCCGCATCGCCACGCATCAAGCTTTCGGTGTATTATTGCAAATAGTTTTAGTGTGAATCGACATACATACAGAGACGGCACGTCACAGCTATGACGCCACGTTATATTGCTATCAGGTAAGTGGCTCAGCTATAATAATGTAACCGGTAACTCCAATGACCATCTAATTTCGTAGTACTAAAATTCAAACTGTCTTGAAAATGTTGCATGTAGCGATGTGCTCACGGGAATGCAGTCAGATGAATATCTCCTACGTCGCAAACGTGTTCTTTTAGGGATGTGTTCTCGGGGTGAATGTGGTACCCACGCCACTGGCAATGTTCACAAAATGATTGGCTCATAAACGAGTCAGTCATTCCAGTGGTACAGTTTCAAAAAGTCTTCCCGTGCACTGAAATCTTTTACCTAAGAAAGCATATCCTTTAAGAGGTAAAACATTTTATGCTCCTTATTTTGAGATTAATTTAACTGGAAGGCGTTGTTAAATGTTAATATTTTTAAGGCTTCGAGCTGTTCTTTATATACATTTGTCTAAGGCAACAACGCCTTCTAATCAAATTAATTACTAAAAAATGTCCTCTGGAAAGGTGAATTAGATACCTTCCATTGTTTCGGCTTCTGGACTCGGGCAATGGCATGAATAACTCCTTTGGCGCTACCATACATAGACAAAGCAACATCTTCTTTGCCACTTAAGAGAAGTTTAAGCCATTAAGTCTCGAATGTGTTCAAATCTCTTTTAAATATTATGTTGATCTGCAAATTTATATTGAAAATTCGAAAGTTTCCTGTCATATAAAAGGGTTAATGGACCGGTCCAGTTTTGCTAAGCCCCGCCCACCTCTAGCTAAGCCCCACCCACATCTCGCTCGTATTGGGATCGACCGATCGCTGAACTCCCTGACTATCAATTTCCAGAAAACTATAGAGATACGCTGTTAAATAGTTTGACACTAATTTGACTGGGTGCTGTTGTTGCATATACAGCGCTCCGTCAAATTAGTTTCAAAACATTCAACATAATGCTTATTAATTAGTAGAAACGCACAATTCGTACAACGTGTCGGACATTTAAGCGTTGAAGACTGACTTAATCGAATCATTCACGACGTTGTGATTATGACGTCAGCATACACGTCGCGTAGTTGATTATGACGTCTTATGATTGAGTGAGGAAACGGATTCATGAATTAAGCATAGCCAAACATATCGAGAGAGATCCTCAGGTGTTAAGACCATACAAGGGTGGTTCTTTAAGTCTGGTAGTTGTAAGACCACGTGTCTTAAAGTGCCGCCATCTTTAGGTCTCAAAACCCACTAACTGAATATATAGAATGAATACATTTGTTAAGTGACCACCTTTTAATGGCACAAGACGTGGTTACAATTGATATTTCAATCTACAGACTGTCACTTACATGACATCATGAATTAATTTCATTCTCATTCATGTTCTATACTTTTAGTTTTTCAGGTGTATTGTTTGCATCAATCCTGCAAACAGAACTGATGTAGCAATAGTACGAGCGACCCAAGAAGTACGCTGCCAACCCACGGTCCTCATATTGTTATGGTTACTGGGCACTATAGTAGTTTGATTGTGTAATTACATTTTTATATTTTTTAATATAAGCATTTTTTGCTTTATTGTGTCCACTTTATGCTTATTTCTAAGTGATAGACATATATTGACAGCGCAGCTAGAGTCTACTGAATAAAGGATACATTGTTACAACGAAACAAATACATACTAAACACAACGCAAAACACAACGCGAAACACATTCTTGACCACACTTTTTAGACACGTTTGCATCAAACCCGTTTAGCTATGTGTTGCCTTTCTACATGTTTAGATAAGAACATGCTTAGTGTCTAACCTGTTTAGGCTAAGCACAAACCGAACACCGTTGAAAGCTAAACATGTTTTTATCTAAACATGGCAACACACATCTAAACGTGTTTAATGCAAACGTACCTCAAAAGTGGGGGGTGGGTGGGGCGGGGCAAGAATGTTTTTTACTTTGTGTTTTAAATTCAGAATATAATTTTTACAACGTGTTTCTGGCGAAAGCCAGACTCAGTCCGCGCTCGGCTACAAAAAGAAGCCGTACATAGATCGATATTAGCACGTAATAGGTCTAACTGATCTCTCCATTCTACGGCTAGAAACCAAGCGAAAACTAAATCCAGGCATGCCGAGAGAAATTTTGAAAATAATTTAGCACTTGAAGCTGAAGCAAAATCAAAGCCTAACGCATTTTACCGTTATGCTCAAACTAAGATCAAGGTTAAAAGTAACATATGCGACCTTAGAAAATCTGAATACTGACACAGAAAAAGCTGAAATATTAAATGAGTACTGCACATCGGTGTATACACAGGAAGATATATGTCACTTACGAAAGTTCAATAATAGAGATTATGACACTGTTCTAAGCAAGGTAGAAATTGTAGAAGACATGGTATTAAAAAACTAGACAATAACAAATTATATAAATCCTCTAGTCCAAATGGAATATATCCACGCGTATTGAAAGAAATCAAAGGTCAAATTGCCACATCATTTCATAAATCAAGGTATACAACCTCACATGTGGAGAATATGGCACATATTTTCGCTTTTTACAAAAGGTGCTAGACATGCAGTCAGCAATTATTGCCCAATTATCCTTACATCTTACTAGAATCAATTTTAAAAGACTGTATTGTAGATCACCTTGAACGAAATGACTTGGTTGTACCATACCAGCATGGATTTACCAAGTGCCGATCATGTATAGCCCGACTTCTTGCCGTTTTTGATAAGTGATCTGATGTCTTGGTCAATTGACCTTTCCTTTTTTAGCCATGCCCTGCCCATCACTAGCTAAGTTCCACCCACACCTCGCCGTGTTGGGATTGATCGATCCCCCAAATGCCCTCGCTATCAATTTCCTGAAAACTATAGAGGGAAGCTGTTGAATATGTTGTAACTAATTTGACTGGGTGCTGTTGTTGCCTACAGAATATTTATTAAATGGTAAAAGCAAACAATTTGTACAACAATGCATGGACAGTCTTCAAATATGCGTTCGTGACGTACTTATCGACGTCATTCATGACGTCATTCATTATGATGTCCTTGCACACATCACACAGTTCATTATGACGTCATATGATGGGTGGGTACTCTGGAAAGGTGAATTGATGCTTTATAGCTAGATTTTGCCAAGGCATTTAACTCAGTACCCAATGAGCGACTCATTATCAAAGTCGAGAAATATGGTATCCAAGGCAACATCCTAAAATGGGTAAAGAACTTTTTGACAAATAGAACACAGCATGTGATTGTAAAGGGCATGAAATCTAAGCCAACATCAGTATTTAGCGGTGTGCCCTAGGGCAGTGTGTCACACCACTTTTATTCATATGTTGTATTAATGATTCGCCTGAAGTATTCGTCAATTCAAATGTGTGCCGATGACACAGATTCATAAAGAAATACAATTCAAAATCGATGCAACTAATCTCCAAGATGACTTGAATAGAGTTGGATATTCGTCAAACATCCGGCAAACCAATTGGAATCCAGAAAATGTTGTGTGACGAACCTGTACACAAGCACCAAGAAGCACTTCTATTCCATGGGCCAATCAGACAAATCTGTCAACTTGAATACATTTTTGATCGAAATGGATCTGGATATACATGTAGACAATCAACCGAGATTCAGCACTCATTGTCAAATACATGCTACAAAAGAAAACACGATTTTGGGGATGATAAGAAGATCATGAATACATATATCTAGACTGCCAAAAAACATGAAGGCTCTGCACTTCGCCTGTAAGCCCAATACTCGAATATAGCAACAGTGACTGGTCATTTAAAAAAGGCCTGTGGCATTCTAGAAAATGTACAGTGAAAAACTACTAGAATGATACCACATATAAAACAAACGAGGAAACATTCTAAAGCTACCAACTTTGTATTTCCGACGACCACGAGGGTATATAATTGAAACGCATAAACACCTCCATGGAAGTTATCATGCCCAGAGTCCACACCTACACTTATACCAAAAAAATAGCACATGTTGGCAGTTTGAACGTAATCAATCAACAACAGGACAAAATAATAAGGAACAAGTTCTTTACTAACCGGATTATAAAGAGCTGGGACAGTTTGCCAGAATCTATAGTAAGTGCGCCAAACATAAATATTTAAAAAAATAAAATAGACACACATTGGTCAGAATTTTGGTGCATGAAAGATGCTGTACACTATCGGTAGCATGCTACTGCTAATGTATATCTGAGTAAGTTTGTTAAATACCCGATCTACTGGCATATAGCTTATATGGATAGCATAGAATAAGTATAGGTAAGTAAAAGTATAATATAATGTGTATATCTGTCGCCCATATTGTTTGATTTGTTGATATGACGAAATAGTTGAACCACACGGTCAGACTCGGGGCACAGTGGCCCGAGGGCATATTAAATCAGGTGAGACTGTCATCTAATTGTTATCCATTTTCTAATTGATTCATGCACTTCAAACTCTAAGGAAAGATTATTAAAGTTCCAAATTAATATTAACACTACTACTACTACTACTACTACTACTACTACTACTACTACTACTACTACTACTACTACTACTGCTACTACTACTACTACTACTACTACTACTGCTACTACTGCTACTACTACTACTACTACTACTACTACTACTACTACTACTACTACTACTACTCCTTTTTTTCTTCTTTTTTTTGAAAATCCGATGCTGACGCAGTCGGATACACTTCCCAGAGGAACTCCTTTAAAAAGGCTTGCAAACCCCCATAAAAATCGGTTGAAATAGCAGGCTATATTAATAGAATAACAATACAAACCTAACATGTCAAAACAGTGCAAGCTAAAATACTCTAATATCATATACCACAACCGTGGCATAACTACATAGCAAACATAATTAATAAAGAGCTGATAACATAACATAATTCAACAAAGACATTGCTATTTGCACACCGTGTAGTAGTAGGCCCAAATGGCGAGCATAGCTAACCAACAAGTGGTAAAGCCACTCATCAATAATTAGCAGTAAGCTACTGCTAATCATTGATGACATTGAGCCGATTCATGACCGGCAGGCTAAGTAGATCATATGTAGTTTACCGTAGCACACCGTATAGTAGTAGGGCCAAATGGCGAGTGCAGCTCGCCAACAAGTGGCGAGGTGACTCGTCAATAAGTAACACAAGGTCACTCATTGACGCCAGCTAGCCGATTATTAAATACCCAACGGACGTAGTAGCCTTTATATAATATAATGCACGAAGCAAACGTATACAAACTATGACTACTTAGATGGCGCTCTGGGTTCACATTCTAAATTTACTTCATTGTAAGTTTTTGTAAATTACCCTGGAACAAATACACCTACAGTAAATATTTACAACAGGAAGCTAATTGTAAGATATCACACTTTCTTAACTTGAAAATCGGATTACCTCCAGAATATTGAGATAATGCTCATTTGATATTTAAATATTCTGATCCCAAGGTTAGGATATTCGTCAAGATTTGAGTCTCCTAAGGCATTACAATTTTAAAATAAAGGCAATTAAATTAAATTAAAATAGCATTTATCAATAGAGAGCAAGCAGCGAGTGTGCTAGCTTATACAAGTTCCGCTTCTGATATTTTTAGATATCCGTATTCAATTGATACTAGGCCAGTTTTGCACCATATGTCTTTGAATCTACTTTCTCTCCCATGTTCTACTAGCCTGTAAAATTCACAATGAATGCAGTTTATCAACAATGATCGAAATATAGCTTGTATGGCTCTCTAATGGGTGTTGCCGGTTTTATCTCTGGCCTCTGAACACCGATGCTTCCAGATGGCACACACTCCTACAGATAACAGGGTTATTAACAATTCTTTCTCCTTGCTATTAATGATTCGTCCGATAGTTGAGCAATCTTTGAACAAAATGTTTCAGCCACTAAATTCACATATTTGGTTCCAAATTTAGCAAGGAGCATATTGAAATATAGCCAAAAGCCTGTAGTTATGCGACACTGAGTAAATAGATGGTCTATCGTTTCCTCCTTAGTATTACATAATAAGCACCAGTAATCGCCATGCCAGGTCCCGTACATTTCCTGGTAGACAAGGTAGATGTATTGCTTTCCAGGCATTTTTCCAGTTCTTTGGCGTGCATCCTAAATTGTTCCAATGCCTAACCACAATAGGGGTCTGTCTCCGACTTTGCAGTAGAATTCTATACCAGTCTCTAGATGCCATGTTGTATTTTATATGTTCTGACATAAATACTAATGTTGGTTGCAACATATCAATGTTGCCACGTGCTTTCGGCAATTCGAACCATACAGCAGGTATTGCATTCTTTATTCTAACAAAAAAGCGCTGAGCATCAATATGTCTCATTGATGTTATTCTTGCTACATCTTGCATCGCAATCCATTTACGAGATTTCGGATTTACCAAGTCACGTAAATATCGAATACCATTTTTGGCCATAGAGGGCAAATATAATACATCATCATTATCACGAATCAACTCGTTGCCCCAAAGACGTTGCTCTAAGGCATCTTTCCAACAATTGGGTTGTGGCATTGATCGTGTAAATATTTTTAAGGCTTCGAGCTGTTCTTTATATACATTTGGAATCTTTTGATGATTAGGTGGGAATTTATTGCAGATAAATAAAATTCTACTGGAAATGGGTCAACGTACCTTTGGAGAAGTGGCCTTGAAACACTTGACCAAGATGAGTTTGAAGTAAGTAACTTATTCAAGAATTTCAATTTTAAAGAAGCACACTTTGCTGAAACATTAACCAAATTCAGGCCTCTGGCATGCTTTTCATTGGTGAGGATTGACTGTGATATTAAATGGGCTTTGTCCTCCCATAAGGAGGACAAATGTACCGTGTTGATCTTTGACTCTACTGATTTGGGCATATGAACTACAGAAGCGGTATACCACAGTCCAGATGAAATTAAATTATTAAGGACAAATGTCCTGCCAAAGACAGTTAGGCGACATCCTTTCCAATTTAGTAATGCACACTTTAGCTTGGATATCCTTTCTTCCCAGTTTAGTAATACATTTTGTTCTCTACTAAAGTAAATACCCAACACTTTTATGACATCATTTGAGCAGTTAATATCCATCACATTATCAGTTCTGCCATTCCAATCGCCCAAAAACAATCCCTTAGATTTATCTTGATTGACTTTAAGTCCTGATGCCTTTTGAAAATCTGTTAATACTCCATTTAAAATTCTAAAATCCGTATTTTTACCCGCAAACACAGTCGTATCATCTGCATATTGAGAAATCTTTAGTGGCCTTTCTACACCACGAATACATATTCCTTGAAAGTCATTGCGTTGCCTCCATGTCGCCCCCAACGATTGCATAGCTATTACGAATAGAAGCGGGGATAGTGAGAAACCCTGTCTGACACCTCGTTCCAACACTACAGGTTTGGATAGCTGATTGTTAACAAAATAGCAACTTGTTATATCAGTATATAAAATATTGACCCATTTAATAAATCTTGAACCAAAGCCAATATGGTCTAAAGACTTAAACAAGAAATTCTAGTCTGTCAATCGCCTTCTCGTTATCAAGTGCTATTATTGCTGCTGGGATACAATCCTTTTCAACTAATTGAATAAGGTCCCGTATACGCAACGTGTTCTTTAATATTGATCTTCCTGGCACAGAGCAGGTTTGATCATCATGAATGACTTCGCCTAGGACTGCGCCAAGTTTTAATGTTAGTGCCCGAGTAATAATCTTATAATCTACACAGAGTAGAGAGATTGGTCTATAATTCTGTATTTTATTTATGTCACCCCTCTTGTATATAAGCCGAACATATGCTTGGGCCATCGATGTAGGGAGATGCCCTTGCTTAAAAATGCTGGTTGCTATTTCTTCTAATACTGGCCCAAATATGTGCCAGAATGTTTGATAAAATTCGACTGGAAGTCCGTCACATCCAGGAGACCTTTCTAACTTCATACCTTTGAGGGATTTTGTCAAATCATCAATTGTTATTGATTGGTCACAGCTTTCGCGACATGAATCTGGAAGTCTTTTCGTTATATTAGCTAAAACATCTCTAGGTGCAGTTTCCTCGCTTCCCTCAGATTTATACAATGATTTGTAAAATTCGGATACTGTTTCAATCATTTCTGCATTTGAGCACACTGATACTCCATCATTAGTCTTCAGTGAGCGCATTAATTTCTCTATACCTCTTGCTTTTTCCAAGTTACAAAAGTAACGTGTAGGCTTTTCGCCCTCGGTGTGCATTTGTGCTCTTGACCTTGTTTTGGCGCCATCAAACTGATATTGCTCTATTTCATTTAGTCTACCTTTTAATTTAACTAATAGTTCGTAATAATTATATTCCCCATCATTAATTTTCTTATTAATTTTACACAACGACCTCTGAAGCGCCTTTTTACGCTTTCGTATTTCACTTGCTTTCCTAATGGAATACTGCCTTGAAATATATTTTAGGTCTGATTTAGCATCTTCCCACCAGTCTGTTATACATTCATACGAACCTCTTCTTTCATCCCAATGCCTCCAACAACTTTCCACAGATTTGCGGTAGCAACTATCTCGTAGCAATGCTACATTAAGTTTCCAAGATCCATCTCCTCGTTTGACCCAGTCAGCATTGTCTAATGTGGTGGAAAACATATTGTGATCAGAGAAAGTTTCTGGTTTTATGTTAGTTTTACACATGTAACCATTCAATGAACGTTCTACATGGATCCTGTCTAACCTTGAAGCTAACATTCCATCGGTTGAAAACCAAGTACATTCCTGGCCTTCTGGAATTTCAATCCGATAAGTGTCTAACAAGCTTTTATTTTCACAAATGTGTTTCAAAATATTATGCGATGTGTCATTAAAATTAGACCTAGACTTTCTGTCTTTAGCCTCGTCTAATATGCAATTAAAGTCAGCGCCCATAATTAGGTTTTCAGGCGTTCTGTCTTGAATTATTGTGGAAACATCATTTGGAAATTCACTGCGCAATTGATGAGAGGTAGGTGCATAAAGGCACATCAAATTTAAACTTGTGTTTAGTACATCAATTGATACACAAATCCATCATCCATTTGGATCTGATGACGACGATATAACGTCAACATAGTTGAGACAGCGGGGCAGGATAAGAATGGCCACTCCCGCACTATTATCTTGTGATAAAGAAAAAAAAATCTGCCCTTTTGAAATATCTTTGAGAGATTCATACACTTCAGCTTTTTGAATTTTGGTCTCTTGTAGAAAAGCAATAGCAACTCTCTTATTTGCTAATACTTCAAGCAAGTGGCGCTGCTTGAATTCGGTATTTAATCCTCTGCAATTGATGGTGCAGATAATCATAATTTGTAAAATGATGTTTACAACCGCCATCATTAGATTAACTAGATTTGTATTTTTTAGCTCGTTTCTTAGTCCATTTACCTAATTTTCCTGTGAATTCAATATTTCCTAGTTCTACCACAGACGAATATTCATATGTGGAAATATCAGAATCATGGCGCAGTAGACGATATTTCACGCCTCTCGCCGTTACATATGCCACTAACACTTCACCCCCTTCTGATCGGTACATTACCATTTCATCTTTCATCTGTGAACTCTGTGTTTGAATGGACACATCTGATTCTGCAACTGACATTGTATCATCATCCATATCATTTACTTCAATCTCAGATTCTGAGCTATTGTCTTCTTTATGACGCTTATTGCTACTTAAGTAACATTTGGCAGGAGCATCATTTACCATATTTTCAAGCTGACTTAAATCAAGTGAGCTTAGCGGAAAATCGACTGAACTTTCTGTCTTCTGAGTCCTAATCTTATACTGTCCTAATTTTAATTCATCTTCTAAGGAATTGTAAACTGGCTCTTCTGTAAGATCATCATTTTCCTGCGTGTCTTTTACAGCAACGTTTGGCTCCACTGCATTTTGAATATTTTATTGACTTAAGGTTATACCCTTCTCTAATACATGAATTTCATCAACTGTAGTTACTTTAACAGGGTTTGATGATTTGTTTGTGTCAGTTACAGTGGCATGAACCAAAACAACAGCTTCCGTAGCGGTTGCTTTAGAAGCATTTGACTCAGTTGCATCCTTTAATGGGCGATTATCTCCTGATACTGAGGGCTTGTTTTGATTTTTTGGACAGCGCCATTTAAAATGGTCAACTGAACCATATAGCAAACATTTGTTTCGATTAGGACAATTTGTTGCCAAATGGTCAGTACTTAGGCAGATCCGGCATTCTTTAATTTGCCCTCTGTACCATACCATAAGGGCAGGACAAAGCTGCCATCAAGCGTCAATCTACTTGGTAAAGGGCTATCCACTTTATCAAACCAAATACGTCTTACACCGTTTTCTAGCGTTCTGTCAAAGGGATACGTTTCCCGTTCAATCTGTTGCACTTTGCCATACTTCTTGAGTTCACTCATGATTCTGTCATCTGGAATTTCTAGTGGAACTTTCATCTTCACTAGCAACCTATCTGACTCGATTTCCTCTACGTTACAAACTTCACCTTTTCCAATAAGTACATCTTCCAGAAGCTTTTCCTTGACCCCCTCATTTGACACTGTTACATTCCATCCAGTTTTAGTAGCATTGATAAGCCCCTGCAAAGTAGCAGGTCCCGCGCCAACGACGTCTTTTAACCCATGATACACGTCGATAGCCATGACACCCCACCCCTTAGTTGTTATTTTAAGGCTTAGGGTACGCCTATAGGTTGCCATGGTGGTTTATCAAAGGAGGAACCCCACACTACTACAATATATAATAAATATATACTTATATAACACCAGGACGTCAGGGAAAGAGCTAAACACTAAATAAATAGTGTCCCCTTTTGAAACCCTGACGTCTACCAACAAATATACGAATAGAGAGTACAGTCGTATATTTGTTAGTGTGAACCACTTTCTAAGTGGTTCACTAACACCTAGCCGATTAAAGTATACTAACAAATATATGAACAGATAGTACAGTCATATACTTGTTAGTCTGTTCGAGTTGACCGGGGACAGCCAACTGACTATAAGGATTTATATAGTTAAAGAACCAGGCTTGTGCTTACAAATGACAAAGGAATTAAATCCACTTACTCAAGTGATCTTGCCAAATATAATGCGCTAGCCTACGAACTATAGAAATAGCAGACTGGCGCGGGGAGAAATGTATTGCATTGACCACAGTAAGAGGAGCCCTATTAAATGGTGGAACCCGCCAGCTAAGAGAAATGCCTTTAGAAAATGGAGACACAAAATGCGCTCCAACCAAGACAAGAATTTACAAATTAAACATAAAGTTTGAAAGGAAATAGTAATACGAAATATATGTATAACATTTATCTACAAAATCGCGCTAGAAACTAGCAAATTCGGGCAGCAATTGCAGAGCTAAATACACGCGTGCGTTCACATCGACTACTACTACTACTACTACTACTACTACTACTACTACTACTACTACTACTACTACTACTACTACTACTACTACTACTACTACTACTACTACTCTTACTATTTTTATTTTATTTTTTATTTTATTGATAACACGATCAATGGATCGTGCGGAAAACCTTTCATATCCAAAAATATACAAAAGACTGACGTACACATCATACAAGCATACAAACAGTAAATAAACGGCAAGTGAAAAGGAAAAACCTTTCAAAAATTCATCTGTCTTTCAGTATAATAAAATACTTCAAAATCGCTGCTCAATAAATATACATATTTAACTCTTTGAACTCCAAGGGACAAACACGAAAGAAATCATTTTTATTTTAATAAATATAAATATTCTGTTGAATATTTTGAAACACAACTAACTGGGAGTCGTTCCTGTATATGGCAGCAATGGGTTCCAGTCCAAACAGTTTCAAAACATCCAACAGCTTACACGTACGATTGTCCGGAACGTGATATTCGTGGAAGTCTTCTGGGTTCAAAGGATTAAATGTTAATTAACATTAAAAATCTAATTACATATTTATCAGTCTTTTCGTCCTAATAGTATTTTTGAAATATCTGTTCTGTCAAAGTAAGTATATACCATACGTTCATTATTTTGATCAAATTAAACATCTAGTATGCTCTATTTTGAATAGGCCCGGGTAATCTTTTGTATAGCCAACAAAGCGCGAGCATTTAAATGCAAACACTTTGTCAGCAGCGCGGAGTGCAATAGTAATATCTCCGCTTAATTTAAATATTTCTCTTTACCTTTTGAGAGAGATTCTAAAATTATCCGGGAGTGTACATTGGTAAACAATGACAACACTCGCTGCTATTTTATAACGATCTTAGCTACAATGATACGGCGGTTCCAAAATATAATACTGGATCGTTTGTAATTCATAAACATAGGATGATTTTAGGCCAGAATTTTACAGTGCATTTTGCTCTGTCCAAAACAAATAACAGACCACTGATAATTTTAAAACCGAATGACTGGAATCGGCAGTTACATCAGGCTGCAACAGCCTCCATTCAAACGATTTCCTACCAAATGGTAAATCTACATTAGAAATTTATTCTTAAAAATATACTTCCATAATCAACATTAAATTATACACAAATTGACAAGGATGTAATATAAGTGTTAAAATATTTACGTATTCGGCACATTAAATGAAAGGTTAAATAATCACGGCGGTGTTTTGATGGACAGATTGTCATTTTCAAATGATATTAATCTACCTCTGCACCATATTCCTTTAAACGTTTTTCGATTTTGTTTTTTAATATACTTATGGCATTCGCCTCTAACACAATGTGACAATAACGCATAAAATATCCCATTTACACATTTTAAATGATCGTGTGTGAGAGTAGCATTTGCATCATGCACTACGGAGCAGCGATGTTTCCAAATGCTCCAAATTCCAATGCTTAAGCAGACTAACACAATAACTTTATTATTTATTTGTAGTGACTCATTTGCAAGGTCATGAAATAAAATATTGTGTGGTGTTATGTCCGATGTAGGAACACCGAAATCTGATAAAATCCTACTTACATATACCCAGAACTGAACTACAACATGGCATTCAACGAATAGATGTACCAATGTTTCCTCAGAGCTTACACAGAAAACGCACTTATTATCATCTTCAGCACACAGTTTTGCTTTTGTCATGAGATGTTTAACCCAAAGTTTTCTGTGTATTAGTCTCCAAACTATATCTCTTGCCTGATTGGGAATATTCGGTAAATGTATGTTTTTCCATATTATCTCCCAGTTCGGAATATTATAACCATGCTGCTACCATGCATAAATAGCTCTTGGAGGTATAGGATGTAGTTCCCTAAGGAGCTTATACCAGCTGCTTACTGCCATTCTGCAGGAAAATTCCTTATCATTAGTGATGAATTTTAGTTCAGCTTCTTCATCAGTAAGATCGGCACTGTATAGAGAGAACCAAGCTTTCGGTAACGCTTCTTGTATGCGAGCTAACAGACGCGTAGCATCTATTGGTCGAAGAGCAGTAACAAAGCAAATCTCAGCCAATGATTTCCTTTCCCTCCGAATAGGGTCAACAATGTCACATACATATGTAATGCCTTTCCCTGCCATTGATGGATAGTACAAAGCTTTGCCTTGATGAGTGATGTGATTATTGCCCCATAGCTCCAATTGTAAAACATTTCCCCAGTATAGTGGTACATCGTCAACTTTAATAAACGCATCAAAACCAGTTTTTAGCTCAAGAAAATGCGGAGGAACTCGCGTATAATTCGGGGGAGAATTTTTGGCACAAAAAAAGCTTTTGGTTGAGAAAGGCTTTATGAAGCTTTCTATTAACGACCTTGATACATTTGCCCACTGACTATCAGAATGAAGCAATGCATTAACAAATTTGAAACGCAATGACAAGCTCTTCATTCTAACATCTACAAGATTAATCCCGCCATGAACTAAATCATTCATGCAAACATCCTGTGATACAAGACGTGCCTTACCTTCCCATAAAAATTCTCGGACCATTCTATTTATTTCACATTCGACATGTTTGGGCATATATATATATATAACAGAGGCTGTATACCATAACTTTGAACGAATTAAGGTATTTATAACCAAGGTTCTGCCGAAAATAGTTAAATGCCGATGCTTCCACGCATTAGAGGTTTTCTTCATTTTAGCTATTCTCTCTTCCCGGTTAAGGTTCTCTTCACCCTCTCTACTGAAGTGAATACCTAGAATCTTAATTGTTTCATTTGGCCATCGGATGTCCAGTGGCTTATCACACCTACTCTTCCACTGACCTAGAAATAATCCAACTGATTTAGCTTTGTTTATCTTCAGGCCAGCGCCCATGTGAAAATCCAATAAAATCGTGTCAAGCCTTTTAAAATCAGCATTGGTGCCCGCAAAGACAGTTGTGTCATCGGAATATTGAGACACCTTTATGGGCCGATTTACACAATGAATATCTATACCATGAAAAAGTGGGTCCTCCCTGAGGGTTGCTCCTAAAGCCTCCATTGCTATGACGAATAACACGGGAGACAATGAACACCCTTGACGCACACCACGCTCTAAAATAATGGGCTGACTTTTAAAATTGTTTACGAGGTATTTGCTGCTAATATTGCCATAGAGAATTCGGATCCATTTTATGAAATTTGGTCCCAAGCCAATGTGACTGAGTGATTTAAACATAAACTCCCATTCTAATCGATCTAACGCCTCCTTGCGACATGGTAGAAGGGAGTCTACCATGTGAGAAAATCTCATTTATTACTTGAATAAACTTGAATAAACTCTGGCCCAATGGGATGCCTAAATGTCTGGTAGAATTCCACACTAAGTCCATCACCTCCTCGAGCTTTGCCACCCTTCATATGTTTTAGAGAAGTGGTCAGATCAGCTAGTGTTAATGGGAGCTCACAGAATTCCGTGCTCGATTTTGGGAATGCATATTGGCTTGCATCTCAGATGACTTTATATCATTACTATTATCAGAGTTATATAACATCTGATAAAATGTTTCTACCGTTTCCATAATTTCCTTTTGCGTAGAGCAATTTTGGTTGTTATTGTTGTTGTTGTTGTTGTTGTTGTTGTTGTTGTTGTTGTTGTTGTTATTTAAACTCCTAATTAATTTCTCAACTCCTCTAGATTTTTCGAGCCCATAAAAGTATTCCGTTGGTTTCTCTCCTTCGATATACATTTGTGTTCTGCTCCTAGTTATTGCACCTTCAACCCTATATCTATCTATTTGCGTAAGCTTTGATTTTATATAGCTTAGCCGTTCACTATGCTGACTATCACCATTCACAACCTTCCTACTTAGGAGAAACAGAGAACGCTCAATGCTTTTTTCCCCTTGTGCATCATTCATGCTTTCCCAATGGCATATTGTTTTGAAATGTGGGCAAATCCAACTTTTACATCTTCCCTCCATGTTATTAAATTGTCATGGGAATTTTTGTTTCGAAGCTTATGTTGCCAAAAACTGTTAACACAAGTTTGATATTTAGATTCATTTAGCAGCGAATTATTAATTTTCCAAAATCCAGGGCCGCGTTTAACCCAGTGGGCATTATCCAGCGTGATGTAAAACATGTCATGGTCAGAGAACGTAATGGGATAGATACCAGCAGTTACCAGATTTCCTTTCAATGTTCTTTGAATATAAATTCGATCTATTCTAGAGGCGAGTTGGCCGTTATTTGAATGCCATGTGAAGTCACGACCCTCTGGATTTAATATTCGATAACTATCCAGTAAATGTGCTGCATCACATATAGCTTTAAGTCTGCCATGCGATGTGTCACCATAGCGAGAAAGTGAACTTCTGTCTCGCGTCCCATCCATAACACAGTTAAAATCACCACCCAGGATAATATTGTCAGCATTATCATTAAGAATGGGTGATATACTGGACAAGAATGTACATCTTTCAGAATGCAACGCCGGTGCATTGACTGAAAATAAAGTGTAATTTGACCCTTCTATGTCGATTACAACTTTAACCCACCGCCCATTGTTATCAGATGAAGAAGAAATGATATTTATCCAGCTGATGCATTTTTGGAGAAACAAAATTGCAACACCTGCACTCGGTTCATTGGCAACAGAGTAATAGAGTTCTCCATTCGTCAAACACCTGAACCTTTCAATAACCTCTATATCTTGTAATTTTGTCTCCTGCAGCATAATAATGTCAACTGTTCTTGCCTTTAATTCATCTAATAGTACATGTTGTTTTATTTCGTCATTTAAACCTCTGCAATTTAATGTGCAAATTAACATTAAAAATATTTTAAAACATAAATTTAAAACTCACATATTTTAATTTGATTTGTTTTTCTTACTCAAGTTCTTTTTCGCCCATTTACCAATCTTTCCATTGAATTCTGAGGTGTTTAATTCAATTACTGTCAGATGATGATATTTTGATACATCATAATCATTGCGTAAGTGACGATAGCGCACACCCTTCTTTGTTATGTAAGGGATCAATACATGCCCTGTTTCTGAGCGGTACATAACCATTTCCGCATTTTGAGAACTCTGTGTACTGACAGATATATCCGAATCAGCAACAGATACGCTATCATCATAATCATAATCTTCAACATCAGAATCTGAACTTGAGTCATCTTTTTGTCGCTTAAGACTACTTTCCGTCTTGCGAGGAATGCTGGAACTGGTGCTTGTTAATTCTTTGCTGGCTACAACAGCAATATCTGTTTTACCTTCCACTCCTTTCAAGGTAACAGTCAGAGAGGCCTGATCTAGTATTGAATTATCAGCGCCTTCAGTGGACTGTGATCTGATTCTTGTTTGCCCTAGTTGTAGACTTTCTGACTCGGGTGTTAAACTAACATCCTTAGCCATTGGTACAGGAGTTTGTGTCACGTTCTCGCTCAAAACCTCAATAGAATCTGCCATGTCTACTACCACAGGATTAGCTGGTTTATGAACATCAGCTGCAGTAGCCGTTTTGTAAACGGCAGCTACATCAGCCGGTTCAGGCTCCTGGTGATTCTTTGGTTCTGAAGCACTTCGAGTTTGATTCTTTGTTGCTTCCTTACATCGCCATTTATGATGATCAGTTGACCCACAAATTAAGCAGTTGTCGTTATGCGGACATGCGCTAGCTAGGTGGTCGGTACTGGTACAAATGCGACATGTCTTGATCTGGCCCCTGTACCATAACGGCAGAAAAAACGTATTGTCAATTGAGAGCGTACTTGGAAGAGGTTTTGAAATATCCTTCATCCACACTAGTCTAACTCCATTTTCTAGATCTGTCAAATTGGTACGTCTCATTCTCTATTGAAACTACTAGACCATAGTTGGCCATTTCTGCGCTAATTCGTTCATTAGGTATTTCTAATGGCGCTTTCACTTTAATTAGCAGTTTATCTGAATCTATTTCCTGTACCTTACACACTTCTCCATTGACAATCAGTCCATCCTCCAATAATTTTTCTTTAATTCCCTCATTGCATACCGTAACATGCCACACTGACCTGCTTATATTATTCAGACCCTTGGGACCCGAACCAACAACCTCTTTCAGGCCATGATAAAGGTCAATGGCCCCACATTCCACCCACCAATCGTCACCCTAAGGCTCAATTCCTGTTTATATTTGCTAGACATGCTGTAACGCATAGGGCGATACTACAGCGGCGCTCTAGCTCAACAGTAAGCCGAGAATGTAGCGACTCTCTCTACGACTGGAAATCCAGCACGGACTGCCAGAATATAAAGTCAGCCAACAATAAAAGCGCTAGTATAACGGAGCATGAGATGGGAAAATCCCAACAACAATAGGACAGAAAAAGCAATACACAACAGAGGAGGCCGGCTGAAATGGCCACAGCAGTGATAAATAAATTACTGTAGCCTGAAAACTTTCGTCGCAAAAAACGACCTCCCACAACAAAACTTGCAAAATCAAATAAAACTAAACTAACGTATATACACTTATACAACAACAGGACAAAAATAAGCATGGGTGAGTAGTAGAAACCGTCTAAAATCGACGTAATTAGCAGAGCCAAAAGACAGCATGTGCTATGATTGCCTACTACTACTACTACTACTACTACTACTACTACTACTACTACTACTACTACTACTACTACTACTACTACTACTACTACTACTACTACTACTACTACCACTACTACTACCACTACCACTACTACTACTACTACTACTACTACTACTACTACTACTACTACTACTACTACTACTACTACTGCTACTACTACTACACTACTACTACTACTACTACTACTACTACTACTACTACTACTACTACTACTACTACTACTACTACTACTACTACTATACTACTACTACTACTACTACTACTACTACTACTACTACTACTACTACTACTACTACTACTACTACTAGCACTACTACTACTACTACTAGCACTACTACTACTACTACTACTACTACTACTACTACTACTACTACTACTACTACTACTACTACTACTACATTTTTTATTTATTTTTTTTGAAAATCCGACGCTCACGCAGTCGGACAAACTTCACGGAGGAACTCCTTTAAAAAGGCTTGCAAACCCCCAGAAAAACAACTGGTGAACTAGTAAGCCTGAATAATATTACACCAAAACAAAAAATAAATAAAATATCTAACTAACGAGCGTAAATACAATCTATAAATACAAACCGCTTAAATGGTATAGATACAAAACAATAAGCTGACAAAGATCTGATAGCAAAACAAAACATAGCAAAAGCATTACTATTCAAGCCAGGTGTGGTAGTAGGCCCGTGTGGCGAGTGAAACTGTCCAACAATTGAAAAGTGACTCATCAATCAATGACAAATAATTCAATCATTGACGCCAGTGGGCTGATTCTTTAAATATCAGCGGGCGTAGTGGCATTTGTGTAGTATAATACATATAGTCGGCAGAAAAATTACAGAAAAATAGATGGCACTCTTGTTTACATTTTCGATTTACTTTATTGTAAGGTTTTGTAAATTACCATTCAATCCAGGTGTGGTAGTAGGCCCGTGTGGCGAGTGCGACTATTCAACAAATGAAAAGTGTCTCGTCAATCAATGACAAATAAGTCAATCATTGACGCCAGTGGGCTGATTCTTTAAAGACCAGCGGGCGTAGTAGCATTTGGGTAGCATAACATATATAGACAGCTGGAAACTTACAGAAAAACAGATGGAAATAGATGGCGCTCTTGTTTACATTTTTGATTTACTTTGTTGTAAGGTTTTTTTTAATTACCCGGGAACAAATAACCCTATAAAACACTGTGCAAGTTTCTAAAATTACCTGGGACTATTTTATAATTCAATGGCAACTTACTTTATCGATTGATTATTAAATTACCCCAGTATGTTTATTTGTTTACATGAATTATTAAACATAACACTATCAAAGTGCAGACTAAAATGAATTACAGGACACATATTAATTAAAAGACACAGATAAATCAGCTGTAGTAATTGAATGATTTACGCTAATGCAGGCTCATTTAATTTTACAGTTCCAAACGCTATTGAAACTATGTTTGTTTTGCACCATATGTCCTTGAATACTTTTTCTTTACCATGCTGCTTTAATCTAAAATAGTCGCAAGGAATATGATTCAGCAGCAATGAACGAAATATTGCCTTTATTGCTCTATTATGATTGCCCATAGATGGATTTTTCATCTGTGCACACCGATGTTTCCAAATGGCCCAAACACCTCTGGTTAGCATTGTTATTAAAATAGTCCTTTCAGACTTTATGATATTTGCACCGCTTGATCCAAATTCTCTAAATAAGACTACATGCGTTTCTAGAACAATGGGCTTCACTCCAAATTGTGCCAAGATTTGGCTGATATAGTCCCAAAATTGTGACGATATTGGACATTCCGCAAATAAATGCTCGATTGTTTCCTCGTCTGTTTGACATAAGTAACACCTATCAGAAGTCATAATATTGCACTTGTATGGCAAGTGTCCCACCCATAGCTGTCGATGTAGTAATCGCCACAATAAATCATGAGCCATATTTGGTATGTATGGAGAATGTAAGATTTTCCATACTTTTTTCCAACTAGATGGATTATAGCTTGAGTCATCCCATCTCCTAATTGCTATGGGAGGTGCTACTTGTTTTCGTCTCATAATGTGGTACCATTCCTTGGATCTCATCTTGTATTTTAACATCTCATCAACAGTCAAGCTATTATTATTTACATTTGGCAGACGAAACCATTCAATTGGTAGAGCATGTTTTATTTTATTTAGCAACCGCTGGACATCTATATGCCTCATATGTGTTTTTCTAGCTACTTCTTGCATTGAAATCCATCTACGTGTTTGAGGGTGTATCATATCAGATAAATGTTGAATGCCATATTTTGCAAAGGACGGTAGATAAAGTACTGCATGGTTATAACATATATTACTATTGCCCCACAATTGCTGTTCTAGTACTTCCTTCCAGCACATAGGTGGAGGCATGTATCTGTCACATATTTCTAACTCCTTAACTTGATCTTTAAACACATCTGGTATCATTTGGCCATTCGGAGGTGGCTTCTTTGAGGTAAAAACATCCTCCGCCAGAAATGGTTCTACAATTCTCCATGAGAGCTCGTGAAACACATGCCCACGTCTCACCTGATGTAATAAGATCATTCAAAAATTTTAACCTTAAAGAAACACATTTCACTTTAATATCAATTAAATCAAGTTCTCCTTCTAACTTAGCA
Source organism: Chaetoderma sp. LZ-2023a (assembly GCA_034401795.1). Taxonomy (NCBI): domain Eukaryota; kingdom Metazoa; phylum Mollusca; class Caudofoveata; order Chaetodermatida; family Chaetodermatidae; genus Chaetoderma; species Chaetoderma sp. LZ-2023a. The sequence continues at coordinate 75,860,949 of CM067361.1, read as the reverse complement.
TTATTAAGAACACGATGGGAAACTAAATGACTCTTTTCTTCCAATATGAATGACAATATCAGCTCATTAACCTCCTTTTCTACATGTTTTGGCATGTGTACAACATATGCTGTATACCATAGCCCAGATAATACCAAATTGTTGACAACAAACACTCTACCAAAAATTGAAAGACGCCGACGCTTCCAATTTCCTAATATTCTCTTAAGCTTAGATACTCGTTCATTCAAATTTTGTGTTGTATTCGTTTTCCAGCTAAAATAGAAGGCGAAAATCTTAATGGTATCATTACTCTTTCCATGGCCCCAAAAATAATCCTTTGTATTTTCCTTTATTGATTTTCAAACCAGATGCATTTTGGAACTTTTCTAGTGCTTGGTTTAAAATTGCAAAATCATTGTTTGAACTAGCAAACACAGTTGTGTCATCAGTATATCGTGACGGCTTAAGTGGTCTTTCTATGCCACGAATACATATGTCTTGAAACTTATTAGTTTGCCTCAGTGCTATGCCAAGGGATTCCATCACAATAACAAATAATAATGGCGATAGGGAACACCTCGTTCTAGGACAATTTCTCTGGATAATTGATTGTTCACTAAATAGCTACTCTTGATATCCGTATATAAAATCTTAACCCATTTAATACAGTTTGAGCCTAACCAAAACGATTGCAAAGAATTAAATAGAAAACCCCATTCCACACGGTCAAATGCCTTTTCATTGTCCAAGGCAATCACAGCTGAAGGGATGCTATCCTTCTCAACCAATTGTATAAGGTCTCTTATTAACAATGTATTGGTTACAATTGTCCTACTAAGTACAGCACATGCCTGCTCTGTTCCAATGATTTCTCCTAAAACACTATCAAGTTTCAATGTTAGTGCACTGGATATTATTTTGTTGTCTACACATAGTAGAGAAATTGGTCTGTAATTCTGAATTAGACGTCTGTCATTTCGTTTATATATTAGCCTTACGTATGCCCTAGCCATAGTTGGTGGTAAATGGCCTTTCTAAAAAATTTCAGTGGCTAATTCTTGCTTTATTGGACCTACAAGGTGCCAAAACGTTTGGTAAAATTCAACTGGAAGACCATCACAGCCCGGTGATTTGTCTAGTTTCATACCTTTAAGGGATTTAGTTAAATCTTCTAGTGTTAAGGGTTGATCACAAAATTCACTGCCTGTGTCTGACACCTTTTTGTCTATATTTGCTAACAAATCCAATTTTGCATCTTCATCAATTCCCTCTGACTTGTACAATGACTCATAGTAATTGCATACAATAGTACTCATTTCATTGTTGGTAAAGACGGTTGAACAATCCGGCATGTTTAATGAGCACATCACCTTATCTATTGCCCATGCTTTTTCTAATGTGCAAAAATATCGGGTTGGCTTTTCCCCATCTGCATGCATCTGGGCTCTTGCTCTAATTTTTGCATCCTCAAACTCATATTGTTCTATATCTCTTATTTTACTTTTAATTTTAACCAGTAATTCATAATAATTATCTTCACCATTATTTACTTTAGTATTAATTTTCATCAGTGATCGATGAAGTGTTTTCTTGTGTTTGCGTATTTCACGTGCTTTTCGAATAGCATACTTTCGGGAAACATACTTTAAATACAGTTTTACATCCTCCCATCTTTGCAATGAGCTCTTATATGATGCGTTCCTATTAATCCAATGTTGCCAACAACTCTCTATATTATACTTCTAAAATTCTTCTTCCAACAGTGTTGTGTTTAGTTTCCAAAACCCGACCCCTTTTGTTACCCAGTCAGCATTGGCAAAGGTTACACAAACCATGTTATGATCTGAGAATGCGACCGGCGTAATATTAACATCTCTCAGTACCCTGTCAACATCTGCCGAAAAACATGTAAGATCTTTACCATGAAGTTTTGATATTCTATATGTGTCAACTAAATTTTCATTATCACATATTTCTTTTAAGAGTATATGTGATGTATCAGTATACGTTGAAGTTGCATTCCTGTCATTTTCTTTGTCTACGACACAATTAAAGTCACCACCAATTACTAAGTTTTCAGTGATGTTATCTAGTGCTGTTGTAGACATCTCATTAAAAAATTAAGACTTACTTGATGAGATGCAGGTGCATATATACACAGCAACGTGACACGTGCTTGTTTTATATCTAGCGTGACACTCACCCAGCGACCATTTGCACCTGATACTGAAGAGATTATATTTACATAGGCTGAACAACGAGCGAGTATAACAATTGCTACGCCTGCACTATTATCTTGAGATAATGAATAGAATATTCTGGATCCAGAAATCTTTTCTAAATTATCATATGATTCTGACTTCTGAACTTTTGTTTCCTGTATCAAAGCAATGTCAATCTGCTCACTTTTCTCTAGTAAGTGGCGTTGATTTATGTTACTATTTAAGCCTCTACAATTGAGTGTGCAAATATGCATAAAAAGTAATAAAATGATGTGTATAACCGCCATTATTAAGCTAACCAGATTTTTGTTTTTTCGAACCTCTGTAAGACCATTTACCTATTTTACTCGCAAATGCTGCACTACTTAGCTGAATTTTTTCCAAATGCTTATATTTTAATATATCTGAACCATGACGCAGATGCCTATATTTAACCCCTTTTGCCATCACATATGGAACTAACACCTCTCCTGCCTGTGACCTGTACATGACCATTTCATCGGGTGATTTATAACTCTGTGTTCGAATGGATATATCGGATTCAACGACTGACATATTATCGTCTTCTATATCACTTTCCTCTATTTCTGATTCAGAACTCTCTCCATCTTTCTGTCGCTTTATTCCACTAAATCGATCCGAGACACAAATTACTTTCTCTATATTATTTAAATCGTCTAGATTGAGTGTACTCAGTGGAAAATCAAAGTTAGTTTCAGTATCTTGCGACCTGAATTTTATTTGTCCTAAAGTAAAACTCTCTTCCAGAGGGTATTGATCATCATCTTCAACTTGTGTGGAGTTAGCCTCTCTGACATCAGACTCGGATTGACTTGTTACTGGAGTAAGACTTAGCCCCTCATCTAGAACCTCTATTTCATCACCTGCAACTACAGCGATTGGATTCTTAGTTTTTTAACCATGCTTCCCATTAACATGGATTTCAGCTACAATCTCAGAAGCTACCGGTTCTATGACATTCTCTTTAGAGACAACTTGCTCTGCACTTTTATCAACACCCTTTTTGACATATTTGTTCTGCGGGCCACTTAAAATGATCAGATGATCAACAAACTAGACATTTGTTTTTGTTAGGGCAATCTGTTGCAAGATGTTCTGTGCTTAAGCAGATTCTACACTCATTAATGTGCCCTCTGTACCATAATGGCAAGATAAATCGACCACCTATCGTGACCTTATTTATTTTGGAGAGGTTGTTCTACCTTTTCGAACCAAATTCTTCTGATGCCATTTTCTAATGTTCGATCAAATGGATAGGTCTCGTGTTCTACTTTGTCCACTTTGCCATACTTGATCAATTCATTGATAACCCATTCATCAGGGATCTCTAATGGAACCTTCACCTTGACTAATCGACGATCAGAATCTATTTCCTCCACATTACACACCTCACCCTTCATGACAAGGACCTCGTCGAGCAACCTTTCCTTCAAACTTTCATTAACTACGGTGACATTCCATACAGATTTGGAAACGTTAATGAGACCTTGAAGGACCCGTGGCCCTGCCCCAACTACATCCTTCAACCCATGATACACCTTAATTGGAGAAACACCCCAAGCCTTTGTCGTGATTTTAAGACTCAGGGTACGCTTATAGGAGGTTACCATGGTGTTTTATAAAAAGAGGAACCCCATACTACTACAATATAAAATACAAATATATAACACCAAGACGTCGGGGAAAGAGATAAACACTAAATAAATAGTGTCCCCTTTTGAAACCCTGACATCTACCAACAAATATACGAATAGGTAGTACAGTCGTATATTTGTTAGTTTGAACCACTTTCTAAGTGGTTCACTAACACTTAACCGAGTAAAGTGGTTCCCTAATGCATACTCACATATTACGGGCAGATATTTGTTAGTCTGTTCGAGTTGACCGGGGACAGCCAATTGACTATAAAGATTTATATAACCAAAGCACTAGGCTCGCGCTTACAAATGACAAAGGAATTAAATCCACTCACTCAAGCGATCTTGACAAATATAATGTGCTAGGCAACGAACTATAGAAATAGCATACTGGCGTGGGGAGAAAAGTATTGCATTGCCCACAGTAAGAGAGACCTATTAAATGGCTGAAACCGTCAGCTAAGAGGAGTGCCTTTAGAAAATGGAGACACAAAATGCGCTCCAACCAAGTCAAGAATTTGCAAATTAAACATACAGTTGGAAAGGAAATACTAGTACGAAATATATGTATAAAATTTATCTCCAAATTCGCGCTAGATATTAGCCAATTCGGGGAGCAATTGCAGAGCTAAATAAAAGCGTGCGTTCACTACTACTACAACTACTACTACTACTACTACTACTACTACTACTACTACTACTACTACTACTACTACTACTACTACTACTACTACTACTACCACTACTACTACTACTACTACTACTACTACTAATACTACTACTACTACTACTACTACTACTACTACTACTACTACTACTACTTCTACTACTACTACTACTACTACTACTACTACTACTACTACTACTACTACTACTACTACAACTGCTGCTTCTGCTGCTGCTGCTGTTGCTGCTGCTGCTGCCGCTTCTTCTGCTGCTGCCGCTGCTACTACTCCTACTACTACTACTACTACTACTACTACTACTACTCCTACTACTACTACTACTACTACTACTATTACTGCTCCTATTACTACTACTACTGCTACTACAACAACAACAACTACTACTACTACTACTACTACTACTACGACTACAACTACTACTACTACCACTACTACTACTACTACTACTACTACTACTACTACTACTACTACTACTACTACTACTACTACTACTACAACTACTACTACTGCTACTACTACTACTACTACTACTACTACTACTACTACTACTAGTAAGAATATGAATATGCGACATATGATTAGCAGTCGATATTTATTGTACCAAAATTCCATTTTGTTTCTACTTTCAAAATAGTAGACCATTTTATTCGCGACGGGGCTGGATGAGCTGGGTGTTTGTAAGATCAGGTTCCTCTAGATGACACATAAAAATGACGATACAGCTATGGGTAATATAGACAGTAATAGGTGTGGATTATTTGTATTAATTATATTGTGTAGATTACTTAGTGATATATATATATACAAGGCACATACCCTGTGAAGAAACACGCAATGCTACCATCTTGAGTAATACAAAACCAAACACAACTCCCAGGGTCTGCATTGTGGTTCCAATCTGCAAAAGTAGAAAGATATTTAAGCTGACATAACTGAGAAACCAGGGATATGACAGGCGCACAATGGCAAAATTTAATGAAATAATACCAACCATGTTAGACACTGAACCGAGTTAGGCTCCAAGATGAACTGTACACTACCTATAAGACCTCTAGGAGCCGTCAGGCTCCACGTGATATGTAATCATGTAGCAACTGTTGAGGTGCTACTCAATGCATGGGCTGATGTGTCAGTACATCAAATAACACAAGATAATAACGGCGCAGTACATCTTTGGACTGTATGTGTACATGTGCTCTTAAATTGTTTTATCGTAAATTTGAAGAATGAGTGCTCCCTTTTGCTAGCCTATTATCATTGTCAGACTAATGAATCTCTAGTGCTCTCGGGCTATTGGCTGATGTCCTTGTCAGACAAACGAATAAAAGTTGAGCTCTAGTGCTCTCAGGCAATTGGCTGATGCCCTTGTTAGAGTAACGAATAAAAGCCAATCTCTAGTGCTCTCGGGCTATTGGCTGATGTCCTTGTCAGAGTAACGAATAAAAGCTGAGCTTCAATGCTCCATGATGATTGGTTGCTGTCCTTTTCAGACTGACAAATGGCATCCGAGCTTCAGTGCTCCAAGATGATTGATTGCTGTCCTTGCCTGGCTGATGAATGAATTCAAATGTATAGTCCGCGTTCTTGTGGATTATGAAAATATATGATTTTAACACAATTCATGGCAAGATAACAAATTGTCAGCGAGCATAATGTTAAATTGCCCGCCCCCACCCCCACCCCCAACCCCCAACCCCACCTAGAGCAGATTATCTCTTTCTTTTCTGTTTCCGCTTCTATCTTAACCTCAACACTGTGAGAACTGCCTTAGGCTGACAGCTATGCCACTCAGTGAGGTAAAATCTGTGAATTATCTATCTCCTTCGCTGTTTGCGGATAGAGTGACATATTTACACATATGTCTAGGCATTTATTTGCACCAATGTTTATGCTGACCGAACATATTTACAAGCTTTTGTTTCCTAGCTATCGGCATCATTGTCGCACTGACTTCAAAGCTGATATCTATGAGGTAGGTAACATTTAAATTATCAGAGCGTTTCCACGACTGAATGCCTAATACGGGATCCAACCTGGTTCTATGGAGTGAAATATCAAGCATGAGCGGCACAGTAGTTTAACAAACCACGACAATGCGCCTGAACTTACTAGCTGTCAGACTAGAAAACTACATCCGATTGGAGAAAGCTTTATGTGCGTGTATTGGTGCCTGAGTATTCGCGTTTATAAGTACTTAAATAACGACTGGTCTGATTTGGCTGAAATGTGTACTTAAGGATGGGCGTGACCTATACTGGGATTTCAGAACCATGAGCAACAGCATCAGCAACATCAATAACAACAACAATAGCAACAGCAGCAGCAATGGCAGCAGTAGCAGTAGCAGTATAAGTAGTATGAGCAGCAGCCGCAGCATGTAGCAATATCAATAGGAGCATCAGTAGTGGCAGCAGCAACACCAGCCACAACATCAGCAGCAGTAGTAGTAGTAGTAGTAGTAGTAGTAGTAGTAGTAGTAGTAGTAGTAGTAGTAGTAGTAGTAGTAGTTGTAGTAGTAGTCGAAGTGAACGCACGCATTTATTTAGCTCTGCAATTGCTGCCCGAATTTGCTAGTTTCTAGCGCGATTTTGTAGATAAATTTTATACATATATTTCGTATTAGTATTTCCTTTCAAACTTTATGTTTAATTTGTAAATTCTTTTCTTGGTTGGAGCGTATTTTGTGTCTCCATTTTCTAAAGGAATTCCTCTTAGCTGGCGGTTTCCGCCATTTAATAAGGCTCCTCTTACTGTGGTCAATGCAATACATTTCTCCCCGCGCCAGTCTGCTATTTCTATAGTTCGTAGGCTAGCGCATTATATTTGGCAAGATCGCTTGAGTGAGTGGATTTAATTCCGTTGTCATTTGTAAGCACAAGCCTAGTTCTTTAACTATATAAATCCGTATCCGTATGAAGAGTGCCTTAGTTACGCCATTGCTGAAAAAATCTTCACTAGACCCTGAACAATTGAACAATTACCGACCGATTTCGAATTTAACATTTCTGTCTAAGCTCGTTGAAAAGCTTGTGTCTACCAGAATAACTGTGCATATGCAACAGAATAAATTGTCCGAAAAATTCCAGTCCGCATATCGAGAGAACCACGGTACGGAAACTGCCTTGTTACGGGTCCAAAATGATATTCTGAGATCATTAGATAATCATAACGCAGTTTTTCTCGTATTATTAGATCTCTCAGCCGCGTTCGATACAATCGACCACGAGATACTATGTGAACGACTGAGGAATAACATCGGCATCAGCGGTACAGCCTTAGCCTGGATAAAATCATATCTTACGGACAGACATCAATCAGTGTGCATTGACAAATCATTAAGTTCCAGCATTCGGCTAAAGTATGGTGTCCCTCAAGGATCGGTCCTCGGTCCCAGATTCTTTACTGTTTACTCTGCTCCTATAGCAGATATAGTGCGGCGACATAACCTTCAGGTGCATATGTACGCAGATGACACGCAGCTTTATCTAACATTTAAGCCTAACATACCTTGTCAGGAAACATCAGCTCTACAACAGGTCCGAACATGCGTCGCCGATATTAGCCGGTGGATGACCAAGAACAAGCTAAAACTCAATCCAGACAAGACTGAGTTCCTTATCATAGCGACAAATCAACAACGCAGCAAAATCGGCACTACGGAAGTTCAGTTAGTTGACAGCGTGATCCCGGCAACTACATCCGCTAGGAACTTGGGCGTGTATCTAGACCAGGCTATGAATATGGATGCACATGTAAGCTCTGTGTGCAAATCTGCGACTTACCATTTGCGTAACATTAATTCCATCAGAAATGTGCTGACATATCAGACCACAGAGACACTTGTTCACGCGTTTATCACATCACGATTGGACAATGGAAACAGTCTCTTATATGGCATCACCGAAAAATCCCTTGATAAACTGCAATATGTGCAAAATGCTGCGGCTCGTCTGGTAGTCAAGGTCGAAAAGCGTCATCACATAACACCAATTTTGAAAGATCTTCATTGGCTCCCCATCCGGAAACGGATTGAGTTCAAGATTCTGCTCTTGACTTGGAAATGTCTAAACAACAACGCTCCCGACTATTTGCAGGAACTTCTCTTGACATATGATCCATGTCGCAGACTTCGTTCTGTGGATAAGCTATTGCTCCAAATTCCGCGATCGAATTTACGCTCCTGTGGGGACAGAGCCTTCAGTGTTGTGGCTCCGAGACTATGGAACCAGCTACCTGTCCACATCAAATCCATCCAATCAATTAATGATTTCAAACAAAAATTAAAAACACATCTCTTCACAAGCGCCTTTGAAAATTGACATTGACACATGGCGCTTTACAAATGCTGTATTATTATTATTATTATTTATTATAGTCAGTTGGCTGTCCCCGGTCAACTCGAACAGACTAACAAATATATGACTGTACTATCTATTCATATATTTGTTAGTATACTTTAGTCGGCTAGGTGTTAGTGAACCACTTAGAAAGTGGTTCAAACTAACAAATATACGACTGTACTCTCTATTCGTATATTTGTTGGTAGACGTCAGGGTTTCAAAAGGGGACACTATTTATTTAGTGTTTAGCTCTTTCCCTGACGTCCTGGTGTTATATAAGTATATATTTATTATATTTTGTAGTAGTATGGGGTTCCTCCTTTGATAAACCACCATGGCAACCTACAAGCGTACCCTAAGCCTTAAAATAACAACTAAGGGGTGGGGTGTCATGGCTATCGACGTGTATCATGGGTTAAAAGACGTCGATGGTGTGGGACCTGCTACTTTGCAGGGGCTTATCAATGTTACTAAAACTGTATGGAATGTAACAGTGTCAAATGAGGGCGTCAAGGAAAAGCTTCTGGAAGATGTTCTTGTTGTAAAAGGTGAAGTTGGTAACGTAGAGGAAATCGAGTCAGATAGGTTGCTAGTGAAGATGAAAGTTCCACTAGAAATTCCAGATGACAGAATCATGAGTGAACTCAAGAAGTATGGCAAAGTGCAAAAGATTGAACGGGAAATGTATCCCTTTGACAGAACGCTAGAAAACAGTGTAAGACGTATTTCGTTTGATAAAGTGGATAGCCCTTTACCTAGCAGATTGACGCTTAATGGCACCTTTGTCCTGCCTTTATGGTATAGAGGGCAAATTAAAGAATGCCGGATCTGCCTAAGTACTGACCATTTGGCAACAGATTGTCCCAATCGAAACAAATGTTTGCTATGTGGTTCAGTTGACCATTTTAAAGGGCGCTGTCCAAAAAATCAAAACAACCCCTCAGTATCAGGAGATAATCGCCCATTAAAGGATGCAACTGAGTCAAATGCTTCTAAAGCAACCGCTACGGAAGCTGTTGTTTTGGTTCATGCCACTATAAATGACACAAACAAATCATCAAATTCTGTTAAAGTAACTACAGTTGATGAAATTCATGTATTAGAGGAGGGTATAACCTTAAGTCAAGAAAATACTCAAAATGCAGTGGAGCCAAACGTTGCTGTAAAAGACATGCAGGAAAATGATGATCTTACAGAAGAGCCGGTTTACAATTCCTTAGAAGATGAATTAAAATTAGGACAGGATAAGTTTAGGACTCAGAAGACAGAAAGTTCAGTCGATTTTCCGCTAAGCCCACTTGAATTAAGTCAGCTTGAAGATATGGTAAATGATGCTCCTGCCAAATGTTACTTAAGTAGCAATAAGCGTCATAAAGAAGACAATAGCTCAGAATCTGAGATTGAAGTAAATGATATGGATGATGATACAATGTCAGTTGCAGAATCAGATGTGTCCATTCAAACACGGAGTTCACAGATGAAAGATGAAATGGTAATGTACCGATCAGAAGGGGGTGAAGTGTTAGTGCCATCTGTAACGGCGAGAGGCGTGAAATATCATCTACTGCGCCATGATTCTGATATTTCCAAATATGAATATTTGTCTGTGGTAGAACTAGGAAATATTGAATTCGCATGAAAATTAGGTAAATGGTCTAAGAAACGAGCTAAAAAACCCACATCTAGTTAATCTAATGATGGCGGTTGTAAACATCATTTTACAAATTATGATTATCTGCACCATCAATTGCAGAGGATTAAATACCGAATTCAAGCAGCGCCACTTGCTTGAAGAATTAGCAAATGAGAGAGTTGATATTGCTTTTCTACAAGAGACCAAAATTCAAAAAGCTGAAGTGTATGAATCTCTCAAAGATATTTCAAAAGGGCAGATTTTTTTCTTTATCACAAGATAATAGTGCGGGAGTGGCCATTCTTATCCTGCCCCGCTGTCTCAACTATGTTGACGTTATATCGTCGTCATCAGATCCAAATGGACGATGGATTTGTGTATCAATTGATGTACTAAACACAAGTTTAAATTTGATGTGCCTTTATGCACCTACATCTCATCAATTGCGCCGTGAATTTCTAAATGATGTTTCCACAATAATTCAAGACAGAACGCCTGAAAACCTAATTATGGGCGGCGACTTTAATTGCATATTAGACGAGGCTAAAGACAGAAACTTTAGGTCTAATTTTAATGACACATCGCATAATATTTTGATACACATTTGTGAAAATAAAAGCTTGTTAGACACTTATCGGATTGAATATCCAGAAGGCCAGGAATTTACTTGGTTTTCAACGATGGAAGGTTAGCTTCAAGGTTAGACAGGATCTATGTAGAACGTTCATTGAAAGGTTACATGTGTAAAACTAACATAAAACCAGTAACTTTCTCTGATCACAATATGTTTTCCATCACATTAGACAATGCTGACTGGATCAAACGAGGAGATGGATTTTGGAAACTTAATGTAGCATTGCTACGAGATAGTTGCTACCGCAAATCTGTGGAAAGTTGTTGAAGGCATTGGGATGAAAGAAGAGGTTCGTATTAATGTATAACAGACTTGTGGGAAGATGCTAAATCAGACCTGAAATATATTTCAAGGCAGTATTCCATTAGGAAAGCACGTGAAATACGAAAGCGTAAAAAGGTGCTTCAGAGGTCGTTGTGTAAAATTAATAAGAAAATTAATGATGGGGAATATAATTATTACGAACTATTAGTTAAATTCAAAGGTAGACTAAATGAAATAGAGCAATATCAGTTTGATGGCGCCAAAATAAGGTCAAGAGCACAAATGCACACCGAGGGCGAAAAGCCTACACGTTACTTTTGTTATTTGGAAAAAGCAAGAGGTATAGAGAAATTAATGCGCTCACTGAAGAATAATGATGGAGTATCAGTGTGCTCAAATGCAGAAATGATTGAAACAGTATCCGAATTTTACAAATCATTGTATAAATCTGAGGGAAGCGAGGAAACTGCAACTAGAGATGTTTTAGCTAATATAACGAACAGACTTCCAGATTCATGTCGCGAAAGCTGTGACCAATCAATAACAATTGATGATTTGACAAAATCCCTCATAGGTATGAAGTTAGAAAGGTCTCCTGGATGTGACGGACTTCCAGTTGAATTTTATCAAACATTCTGGCACATATTTGGGCCAGTATTAGAAGAAATAGCAACCAGCATTTTTAAGCAAGGGCATCTCCCTACATCGATGGCCCAAGCATATGTTCGGCTTATATACAAGAGGGGTGACATAAATAAAATACAGAATTATAGACCAATCTCTCTACTCTGTGTAGATTATAAGATTATTACTCGGGCACTAACATTAAAACTTGGCGCAGTCCTAGGCGAAGTCATTCATGATGATCAAACCTGCTCTGTGCCAGGAAGATCAATATTCAACAGCACATTGCTTATACGGGACCTTATTCAATTAGTTGAAAAGAATTGTATCCCAGCAGCAATAATAGCACTTGATAACGAGAAGGCGTTTGACAGACTAGAATGGGATTTCTTGTTTAAGTCTTTAGACCATATTGGCTTTGGTTCAAGATTTATTAAATGGGTCAATATTTTATATACTGATATAACAAGTTGCTATTTAGTTAACAATAAGCTATCCAAACCTGTAGTGTTGGAACGAGGTGTCAGACAGGGTTGCACACTGTCCCCGCTTCTATTCGTCATAGCTTTGGAATCGGTGAGGGGCCACATTGAGGCAACGCAATGACTTTCAAGGAATATGTATACGTGGCGTAGAAAGGCCACTAAAGGTTTCTCAATATGCAGATGATACGACTGTGTTTGCGGGTAAAATACGGATTTTAGAATTTTAAATGGAGTATTAACAGATTTTCAAAAGGCATCAGGACTTAAAGTTAATAAAGATAAATCTAAGGGATTGTTTTTGGGCGATTGGAAGGGCAGAACTGATAATGTGATGGATATTAACTGCTCAAATGATGTGATAAAAGTTTTGGGTATTTACTTTAGTAGAGAACAAAATGTATTACTAAACTGGGAAGAAAGGATATCCACTCTAAAGTGTGCAATACTAAATTGGAAACGACGTCGCCTAACTGTCTTTGGCAGGACATTTGTCCTTAATAATTTAATTTTATCTGGACTGTGGTATACCGCTTCTGTAGTTCATATGCCCAAATCAGTAGAGTCAAAGATCAACACGTTACTTATGTCCTTCTTATGGGAGGACAAAGCCCATTTAGTATCACAGTCAATCCTCACCAATGAAAAGCATGCCAGAGGCCTGAATTTGGTTAATCTTTCAGCAAAGTGTGCTTCTTTAAAATTGAAATTCTTGAATAAGTTACTTACTTCAAACTCATCTTGGTCAGGTGTTTCAAGGCCACTTCTCCAAAGGTACGTTGACCCATTTCCAGTAGAATGTTTATTTATGTGCAATAAATTGCCACCTAATCATCAAAAGATTCCAAATGTATATAAAGAACAGCTCGAAGCCTTAAAAATATGTACACGAGCACTGCCACAACCCAATTGTTGGAAAGATGCCTTAGAGCAACGTCTTTGGGGCAACGAGTTGATTCGTGATAATGATGATGTATTATATTTGCCCTCTATGGCCAAATATGGTATTCAATATTTACGTGACTTGGTAAATCCGAAATCTCGTAAATGGATTGCGATGCAAGATGTAGCAAGAATAACATCAATGAGACATATTGATGCTCAGCGCTTATTTGTTAGAATAAAGATTGCAATACCTGCTGTATGGTTCAAATTGCCGAAAGCACGTGGCAACATTGATATGTTGCAACCAACATTAGTATTTATGTCAGAACATAAAGAATACAACATGGCATCTAGAGACTGGTATAGAATTCTACTGCAAAGTCGGAGACAGACTCCTATTGTGGCTAGGCATTGGAACAATTTAGGATGCACGCCAAAGAACTGGAAAAATGCCTGGAAAGCAATACATCTACCTTGTCTACCAGGAAATGCACGGGACCTGGCATGGCGATTACTCCGTCGAAGGCTATGGGTCGGTCATCTTACTTATATGTGTAAAATATCAAGTACAGACCGGTGCTTATTATGTAATACTGAGGAGGAAACGATAGACCATCTATTTACTCAGTGTCGCATAACTACAGGCTTTTGGCTATATATCAATATGCTCCTTGCTAAATTTGGAACCAAATATGTGAATTTAGTGGCTGAAACAATTTTGTTCAAAGATTGCTCAACTATCGGACGAATCATTAATAGCAAGGAGAAGGAATTGTTAATAACCCTGTTATCTGTAGGAGTGTGGGCCATCTGGAAGCAGCGGTGTTCAGAGGCCAGAGATAAAACCGGCAACAACCATCAGAGAGCCATAAAGCTATATTTCGATCATTGTTGATAAACTGCATTCATTGTGAATTTTACAGGCTAGTAGAACATGGGAGAGAAAGTAGATTCAAAGACACATGGTGCAAAGCTGGCCTAGTATCAATTGAATACGCATATCTAAAAATATCAGAAGCGGAACTTGTATAAGCTAGCACACTCGCTGCTTGCTGTATATTGATAAATCCTATTTTAATTTAATTTAATTGTCTTTATTTTAAAATTGTAATGCCTTAGGAGACTCTAATCTTGACGAAATCCTAACCGTGGGATCAGAATATTAAAATATTAAATGAGAATTATGTCAATATTCTGGAGGTGATCCGATTTTCAACTTAACAATTAGCTTCCTGTTGTAAATATTTACTGTAGGTGTATTTGTTCCAGGGTAATTTGCAAAAACTTACAATGAAATAAATTTAGAATGTGAACCCAGAGCGTCATCTAAGTAGTCATAGTTTGTATACGTTTGCTTTGTGCATTATTTTATATAAAGGCTACTACCTCCATTGGGTATTTAATAATCGGCTAACTGGCGTCAATGAGTGACTTTTTGTTACTTATTGACGAGTCACCTCGCCACTTGTTGGCGAGCTGCACCCACCATTTGGCCCTACTACTATACGGTGTGCTACGTTAAACTACATATGATCTACTTAGCCTGCCGGTCATGAATCGGCTCAATGGCATCAATGATTAGCAGTAGCTTACTCATAATTATTGATGAGTGGCTTTACCACTTGTTGGTTAGCTATACTCGCCATGTGGGCCTACTACTACACGGTGTGCAAATAGCAATGTCTTTGTTGAATTATGTTATGTTATCAGCTCTTTATTAATTATGTTTTCTATGTAGTTATGCCACGGTTGTGGTATATGATAATAGAGTATTTTAGCTTGCACTGTTTTGACATGTTAGGTTTGTATTGTTATTCTATTAATAAAGCCTGCTATTTCAACCGATTTTTTATGGGGGTTTGCAAGCCTTTTTAAAGGAGTTCCTCCGGGAAGTGTATCCGACTGCGTCAGCGTCGGATTTTCAAAAAAAAAGAAGAAAAAATAGTGGTAGTGGTAGTAGTAGTAGTAGTAGTAGTAGTAGTAGTAGTAGTAGTAGTAGTAGTAGTAGTAGTAGTTATAGTATTAGTAGTAGTAGTAGTACCAGCAACAGCAGCAGCAGTAGTAGTAGCAGCAGTAGTAGTAGCAGCAGCAGTGGTAATAGTAGTAGCAGTAGTAGTGGTAGTAGTATTAGTAGTAGTAGTGGTAGTAGTAGTAGTAGCAGCAGCAGCAGCAGCAGCAGCAGCAGCAGCAGCAGCAGCAGCAGTAGTAGAAGTAGTAGTAGCAGCAGCAGCAGCAGCAGCAGCAGTAGTAGTAGTAGTAGTAGTAGTAGTAGTAGTAGTAGTAGTAGCGGTAGTAGTAGCGGTAGTAGTAGCGGTAGTAGTAGCGGTAGTAGTAGCGGTAGTAGTAGCGGTAGTAGTAGCGGTAGTAGTAGCGGTAGTAGTAGTAGTAGTAGTAGTAGTAGTAGTAGTAGTAGTAGTAGTAGTAGTAGTAGTAGTAGTAGTAGTAGTAGTAATAGTAGTAGTAGTAGTAGTCAAAGGGAACACACGTGTCTTTTGGCTCTGCTAATATCGTTGATTTTGAACGGTTTCTACTGCTCATGTATGCTTCAGTTTTGTCCTGGTTCTGTATAAGTGTATATAGTTTTGTTTTGTAATATTCTTTTTTGAAAGTTTTGTTGTTTGGACTATTTACAGCGGTGGTTTTTGGCATTGTCTTTTCGCAGTGACTGCGAGAGCCATTGCTCACTGCGGCGTCTTCTTCGTTTCTGTCCTAGTTATTGTCCACGTTTAGGCGTTGTTTTAGTGGTGTGTGTTGTTGCTTAGCAGCCGGATGATTTTCGGTTGCTCGTTTTCTTTCTCCCACTCCCCAGGCTATACATTTATTGTTATAGCTATTGTATTGAGCTCGTGCTGACGCGCTGTCACTCATGCATAATGTCTAGTGTTTACAAGCAACGGCTAAGCCTGCGGGTTACGACAGCGGGGTGGAGTGTGGGGGCTATTGACGTCTATCACGGTTCGAAAGATATAGTCGGCTCTGGTCCCGTTGTACTGAAAGGCCTCATTAATATAAAGAGGAACGTTGGAATGTTACCGTTTGTTCTGAGGAGATTAAGAACAAGCTATTGGAAGATGGGCTGGTGGTTAATGGAGAGGCATATAAGATTCAGGAGATCGGTCCTGATAAATTGCTCGTAAAGATCAAAGCACCTCTAGAAATACCCAACGAGCGTATTAAATTGGAAATGGCAAAATATGGGGATGTGTTGTCTATAGAAAGAGAGACATATGATTTTGACCGTTCACTAGAAAATGGCGTGAGGCGAGTCTGGATGCGGGATAGTGAATCGGCATTGCCCAGTGTATTGCCGAGTGCACTGTCTATTGACAATGCATTCTTTTTACCAATATGGTACCGAGGGCAGATCAAGACATGCCAAATCTGTAGTAGTATGTCCCATCTGGCGAGCACCTGTCCCCATAAGGACAAATGTCTATTGTGTGGTGGCACTGACCACTACAAATGGAAGTGTAAGGTGGCCACAAAAAATTTAGTGGTGGGCAGCCAAAATGTAGATAAGAATAAATAGGAAAAAAATCAAGTTAGTGAATCTGTTACTGTAGCTAATGTACACAATCTGCCCAACCCAGTGTCAGTTCACGCTGAAGATTTGATAGATGTATTGGAAGAAGGGTTACCTCAAACACCAGTGTCAGGGGCCAATCATAATGTTACAATGTCATCAAATGTTAGTGCAAATCCATCACAGAATGACATTGATATGGAAGATGATCAAGATGGCGAACTCGCTAGTTTTTGCCCAGGTCAGACTAAATTCAGGTCGCAATCAAGGGAAAGTGAAACAGATTTTGCACTAACGCCATTAACTGAGACTGATAGTATTTTGCCAAATACCAAAGCACAACAAAGGTTCTTAAACGACAGATAGAAGACCTGAGTTCTGATGATGATGAAAATGAACAGACAGGAAGATATAGATGATTCGATTTCAATAGCAGAATCTAATATTTCCATTCAAACACAACAGTCTCGGCGCTCTGATGAGATGTTGGTTTACCGGTCTGAAACTGGAGGAATTTTAGTACCATATGTTACTCAGAAAGGTGTACGATGTAGGCATATGCGGAATGATTCTGATATTGCCAAATATCAACATTTAACAATTGTTGACCTCTCAACCTCCGATTTCACTGCTAAAATGGGCAAATGGGCCAAACAGGAGAAAAGTAAGAAACCAAAATCTAATTAGGTATAATGGCCAATATATACAGATTCTTTATTTTTATGATTATTTGTACAGTAAATTGTAGCGGCCTCAACGACATTTTAAAACTACGATTATTGTTGGAAAAATTGCTGCAGCTTAGGGTTGATATTGCTCTGCTTCAGGAAACAAGACTCCGAAGCCCTGAAGCCATCGAAAGTTTTAAACAACTTGCCCAAGGTGAAGTGTTTACATCTGATGCCACTGAGCCAAATGCAGGAGTTGCTATTTTATTTTAACCCAAATGCCTCGGGTCCATAAACATCATTTCAGCAGATACTGACACTGTTGGTCGGTGGGTTAAAGTCACATGTGACGTCTCTGATACCAGAGTAAATATTATGTCGATTTATGCCCCAGCATCTCATGGCCCACGGGCTGCATTCTTCTCCAGCATTGCATCCGTGATCCGTGAGTGTTCAGAAAATCTTATTTTGGGAGGTGATTTTAATTGTATCTTAGACAAGGATACAGATAGACGTTCATTATGTAATTATAATGACACTACTCATTATCGCTTAAAACAGATTTGTGATGCTGAACATTTACTGGATAGCTATCGGCTTTTAGAACCCGATGGTTGTGATTTTACTAGGGTGACAGCTAATGGCCAAACAGCATCTCGCTTGGATAGAATATATGTGCAAAGATCACTTAAAGGCAATCTTTCACAGACAAACATATGTCCAATAACTTTCTCAGATCACAGTGTAGTTTATATAAGCATTGACAATGCTGACTGGATAAAACGTGGTCCTGGGTTTTGGAAATTTAATTGTTCTTTATTATATGATACAGAATACCATCGTCACATACAACATTTTTGGGACTTTAAAATGCGCAACAAGGGTGATACAGAAGATTTGATTTCATGGTGGGAAGAAGTAAAATTAGGCTTTGTTCACGTATACAAGCAATTTTCTATTAAAAATGCAAGGAAAATGCGGAAGGATGTGAAAGCACTTGAGCGCCTATTATTCCTACATTCCCGTAAGGTTGCAAATGGCGCAGCTCATTTAGTTGATTATCTGAATGAAATAAAATGTAAACTATGTGCAATTGAGGAGGAAAAGGCTGAAGGCGCCAAAATAAGATCTAGAGCTCAAATGTACGTGGAAGGAGAAAAATACACAAAATATTTCTGCAGCCTCGAACGATTTAGAGGTGTAGAAAAATTGATTAGAAGTTTAAAAGTAGATCACCAAGTGCTTCGCTCCAATACAGATATATTGAGTGCTGTACAGAACCTCTATCAATCTCTGTACCGATCAGAACCTATTGATGAGAAAATAGCACAAGATCTGCTTAACAATATTCAAGATAAGTTACCTCTTTCATCAGTTGATATATGTGAACAGAACTTAAGTTTTGATGAAATAACAAAATCCCTCAATACAAGGAAAGCTGGCAAATCACCAGGAGGGGATGGGCTTTGTGTAGAATTTTATCAAACATTCTGGCATCTTATTGGTAAAACATTCTATGAAGTTGTCAGAGAAATCTTTCATCGAGGCCATCTTTCTGAGACAATGTCACAGGCATATGTACGGTTAATATATAAAAAGGGTGATCGCAGTGATCTGAAGAACTATAGACCCATTTCACTACTTGGAGTCGATTATAAAAGTATATCCAGAGCTCTGTCATTAAAGCTTGGTGGTGTGCTGGCAGATGTAATAAATCCTGATCAGACTTGTTCAATTCCAGGAAGATCTCTTTTAACTAATGCAATGATGATTCGCGACGTAATTAAACTAGTGGAAATTGACAATATTTATGGAGCAATTGTCGGATTAGACAATGAAAAGGCATTTGATCGACTGGAATGGGATTTTTTATTTATGTCGTTGAACCACTTAGGATTTGGACCAAATTTTAGAAAATGGGTCCGAATATTATATAGAAATATTTCCAGCAGATATATTGTAAATAATTACGTTGGTCAACCTGTATCATTAGAGCGTGGTGTTCGTCAGGGTTGTTCTCTGTCAACACTCTTATTTGTGATAGCCATGGAATCCCTAGGTGCAACATTAAGACAAGATATCCACTTTCAAGGTCTGAGCATACAAGGCATAGAGAAGCCTGTTAAGGTGTCTCAATATTGTGACGACACCACTGTCTTTGTAGGACATGATCAGGATTTTGATAGATTGAATGTCATCTTACAAAACTTCCAAAGAGCATCTTGTCTCAAAATAAATAAAGACAAATCTGTTGGCTTATTTTTGGGTCCTTGGAAAACAAGAACTGACCAGCCAATGGATATCACTTGGACAAGCAATTCAATCAAAATCCTAGGAATCCACTTTAGTAAAAAAGACTTTGGTTCTCGAAATTAACAGAGGTCATTGCCAAACTAAAGAAGACAATTACGGCGTCATAGACACCTGACAATTTTTGGACGAGCTTTAGTTTTAAATAGTTTAATCTTGTCACAGATATGGTATGTGTCCTCTGTGGTGCATATGCCAAAACATATTGAACAAGAGATTAATAGAATTGTGTTTGACTTTTTGTGGGAAGGAAATACACATCTTGTCTCACAAAGAATATGTACAAACGATAAACTTCAAGGAGGTCTAGCTATTCCAGACATCAGGAATAAAAGTATTTCATTGCGATTGAACTTTTTGTAATGATTTGATCCATAGTGACAATCAATGGGCACAGATATCTCGATGCCTCATTGAAAGATATGTGGAACCCTTTTCGGCAAAGTCGTTTTTTGGTCTTCTAAACCACCACCAAATTACACACGCATTCCTAGTCGATATCTTGAGGTTAAAAAAGCATTAGATGGTTTTGTGAAAATGGAAGACTCGCCATTATACTGGGAACATGCACTAAATCAACAACTTTGGGGAAATGATAGAATACTACATAATGGTGGGGTTCTATACTATTTCTCATTAGCTAGACATGGATTAAAATATTTCTCTGATCTTGTTAGTGCAACCACGCATGAATGGAAATCCCTACATGAGATAGTTCAGACAACCAAGCTTAGACCAATCGATGCACAACGCCTTTTAAAGCGTTTGCATGTAGCCATTCCTAGGGAGTGGTTTCGCCTACCCAAAGCATCTATGACTGTTGAAACACCAAAACGTATGCTAAAATATGGGGATAGAATTTTCACATGCTCTGTAAGATGCAAGTATTGGTACCATATGTTAAAGCTACAAAATCCGGCTATTCCAAAGGCAATTGCTGCTTGGGAAAATTCCACTTATTTCATGGTAAATTGCAATGATGTGTGGTGCAATATTCATTCCTCACATATCCCTAATAGAGCCAGAGATGTTGTTTGGCGATTAATCCATAGAAGGCTATGGGTATGCTCTCTCCTCAAGAAAGTAGGAATTACTGAGAGTGACCAGTGTTTATTGTGTTTAACAGCAAAGGAAACACTCGTCCATTTATTTGTGGATTGCACTGTTATTGCTCAGTTTTGGACATACATCAAACGTGTTTTAATTAAGTTTGATGCATCGCAGTTCCACATTGCACCTACCGAAATACTGTTTCACGACCTTTCTGGATAAAATGTATATAATGATGTTAAAAAGATCGCATTATTTTGCCTTAGTTTAGGCAATTGGAGCATTTGGAAATACCGTTGCTCTAGAGCCTACGATGTACTTGACGATCCTAGCACTATCCACTTTACGAAATTAAAAAATATTTTTGATTCTTCGCTTGCATATTGTCTACAATGTGAATATCATGCATCACTGAAGGGAAATAGCCTCCATCGATTTAAAGTCAAGTGGTGTAGAGGCGAGATGGTTTCCATTGATTCTGGGCTATTAGTTATTTTGAAGATCGTGTAAAGCTGAAATAAGTAATGGAAAAATGGAAAAATGGAAAAAGACAAATTTGCAGATTCAATGCAGCTTAGTAGTTCCTTAAAATCTGTTCAGGACAAAATGTTTTGGGCGTGATTGGACTGGATTGGAATATAAGACAGCAATGCCTTCCAGTTCAGTTACGTTCCTAATATTCAACGGATTTCTTGCTAGGAAACATGTTTTTCACTAGATTTTGTGTTGTTTATTTTAGTATTTGAGTGTGTGAACGCTGTTGCTGCACGATAGCAACAGCTTCCCATCAAATTGGCTTTAAATTTTCAACAACCACAAATTTAACCTTGAAAATATCATGATTAATAATTCAAATAGTGTTTATAGTCAACCACATGGTCTACAGGAATGTTTATTTTTAGTATCATTTGTTCTGGGGTAATTTTCAAAAAGTCCATTCAAAGTAAATTAACTTGGCTTTTTCATTTTATGTTTTGTAAATTGGTCTAATCATGTATTCACAGTAGCCAAAATATTAAATTTTATGGTAATTTTTGAAACAGTTTTGGAGATTCATGTGTGTACGGCAATTGCATCAGGGTATTTTGTAATAAACATAAACTAAGTGGTCCATATTAATTTCATTGTATGAGCACCGTTTCATTGCTTTTATAGCAATGCAATAATATGATTTATATAATGTTTATAAATATATATTTTAATTTATAGAATTTATTTCTACATAATACTGACGTATACTGTGTGTTAATTAATTTCCCTACATTTTAGTGTTCTTTGTCAGTAAATATTTTTGGGTAGAAAGGCTTTTCACACGATCCTTTGATCGCGTTACCAAAAAAAAAGAAAAAGGTAGTAGTAGTAGTAGTAGTAGCAGCAGCAGCAGCAGCAGCAGCAGCAGCAGTAGTAGTAGTAGTAGTAGTAGTAGTAGTAGTCATTGAAGTCGTACTGATTTGGCTCAGCTATTGACATCGATTTAAGTCGGGTTCTACTACGCATTTGTGATTTATTTTTTATCTTGCTTCTTCATAAATGTACATATGTTGATTTTGTTATATTTAATTCTGCAAAGTTTGATGTTGGAGCTCGTATTTGCGATATGGACAAAATAAATGTAGGTCACAATTGACGGAGGAAGAGGAAGAATTCCAACCGTTAAGCATAAGTAGCATTAAAACAGCCCTGAGAATGTCACAATAGATGGAGGTATTTCAATATTGGATGCTATAGATACATGTGACCTGTTCGTAACAGCGCCGGAGAAATTAAACGTCACCAAATTGATTCTGGAGCTGAGAGTGATGTAAAGGAAGACGATATTGAGGATAACAATATGCCATTGGCTTGGTCAGAATACTCTGTCGCATCGCATGTGGCTAATGAAATGGTCAAGTTTAGGTTCGTTCAGATGACGGTGAAGCGATCGTACCCATGGTAGCAGCAAGAGTGGTATACTATAAACATCTAAGGTGCGACATTTGGAAATTGTTCAGCTGAATAATCATGAGTTTAACAGGAAACTGGGTAAATAGGTTAAAAACGAAATAAAGGCAGTAAAAAACCAAAATCCAATTAGATTTGCCATTCTGGCGGTGTTGTTTTTTACCCTACGTATTATGATTATTAACACCTTAGATTGCAGGCGTTTGAAAAGGAAAGCAAAGGTCTTTGTTACCAGAACTTGAAGGGCAATACCCAGACATAGCATTACATCAAGAAACTGAAGTACAGAAGCCGGAAGATTATAATTCACTTAACAAGTTCTTTAAAGGCGAATTGTACTTTTCATTAGCAACAGACAATAGTGCAGGAGTTGCTATTCTTATTCTCCCAGGTGCCCTAAATATGATAATGTCATAGCATCATCAACTGATAAAAATGGGCGATGGGTTAAAATATCGATAACTATTTCTGACTCAGTCTTAAATAGTATGTGTATTTATGCGCCAACTATACATGGTCCTCGTCCTTGCCTTTCTAAAGAGTTTTATCAAATAGTATACATGAAGGGACTGAAAATCTAATCCTAGGTGGTGATCTTAATTGTATTTTAGATTTTAATAAACATAGATGATCTTTAGCTGTTTATACTGACACATCCCGCATTGAGTTTAACCAGATCTGTGACAGAGAATGTTTATTCAACTGTTATCGGCTGTTGAATCCTGATGGAAAACAGTTCACATGGTGTTCACCTGATGGTCACGTTGCCTCAAGATTAGATAGGATTTATTTGCAGGAATATTTTAAAGGCAAACTAACTTGGTCAACTACTGTTCCTGTAGCATTTTCAGATCATATCGTCCTAAGTATTATGTTAGATAATGTTGACAGGATTAAGGAGGGAAATGATATTGGAAACTTAATAATTCGCTTCGTCATGATATTAAATATTATCAAAGTGTATAAAGCCGTTTAGCAATACTGGCTCGGAAAAAGGGGCACATATGAAAATGTAATTCAATGGTGGGAGGAGGGTAAAAATGGCATGGTTTGCATTTCACGAGAGTATTCTAATACATTATCATGAGAGATACGAAAACACAGGAAAGTCTTGGATACACTTTTATTACGAACTTAAAAAGTAAACGGAGAGGAAGGCTATCATGATCTTTTAAAACACACTAAGAACAAAATAAATGAGTTAGATAAGTATATGTTTGAAGGTGCCACAATTCGTTCACGAGCTCAGATGCAAGCTGAGAGTGAAAAACCCACAACATTTTTCTGCAGTTTGGAAAAGGATATGAGCATAGGACAAAGTCCTAATTAGATGTATCAAATCAGATGATGGTGTAAATCTCGATTCAACAGCTGATATAACATGAGCTGTTCATCAGTTTTATCAATACCTCTATTCGACTGAAGGATGTGTTGCTGCAGCTATTGCAAATGTTTTACGCAACATCCTGAAAGTGTTGCCTGATTCATGACATGCAACGTGTAATGTGTGATCAATGTTTAACATAAAAAGATTTAATTGAATCATTACATGGTATGAAACCGAGCATAATTCCTGGATGTGATGGCCTTACACCAGAATGGTATAGCACATTCTGGCGTATACTAGGGCCATCATTACTATAGGTCGTACATGAAATATTGGAGATTGGCAACATTCCACCTTCCATGTCTCGGGCATATGTTTCAATACTTTATAAAAAAGGTGAAAGGGAAGATTTGACAAATTACCGGGCAATATCTATGCTTTGTCTGGATTATAAAATAATGTCAAGCCGTATGTCACTAAAACTAAGCAGCTTCTTTGAGGAAGTGATTGCCCCTGATGAGACCTATGGTATTCAAGGCAGAAGCATTTTAACAAAAGTCTTTCTTATATGGGATTTCATTAATTTACTGGAGAAAGACAAAACATCCGCAGCAATCATAAGTCTTTATAAAGAAAAGGCATTTAATCGTCTAGAGTGGGAATGTGCTTTTTCAGTCTTTACGCTATATTGGCGAGGGGCAAATTGTATTAAATGGGTCAATATATTGTACACTAATATAAGTAGTCGATGGTTGGTCAATATTCATTTAACTGACCATGTAATGTTGAAGCGTGACGTTCGTCAAGAATATTCATTGTCACCCCTGTTATTTGTATTTAACATGGCATCATTTGGGTCAACAATACGTGGAGATGAAACATTCAAAGGAATTTCCAGACTGGGTATTGTAAGATCCTTGAAGGTTTCACAATATTCTGATGATACCGTTGTATTCATAAGCGATAATAATGAGTTTAGTCGCCTAGAAAAGACACTGGTTGAATTTAAGAAAGCATCTGTCCTAAGAATAAATAATGATAAATCCATTGGTTTGTTTTTTGGTGAGTAAAATTCCCGAAATGATGAGGTCATGGGAATAAAGTGATCAAACAACAATATTAATGTGTTGGGAATTTACTTCAATAGGAAAATGGATCCATTTTTATCACACATGAATTCGATAAGTTTTAATTCATAAACACCACAAAAACTTATTGAACTACTAAAGAACAACGCCCTTTAAATTAATATCAGTAGCAAATGAAAATTTGATGATTAACACCTTAATGGCAGAATTTGTTAAGGATAAGTTTTCAAATTGGCCTTCTCTTGGTCTCCAAATTCAAATTAACATTCCTCGATACCATTAAAGAGACTGGCCTTTGGACGTCTTTGCCATAGAAAAGTTTTAAAACGGCACCACGATGATTAAAATGTGCTTAGTTTGCCGAGTATAGAAATAGTGCAATTTTTAAAATCTTATCTGTATTATTTTGTGCAACATTTTTAAGAATGGATTTTTAAGGCATATGTTAATGATTAAATACGGGCATCTCTTGATTCGAGGCGGTTGCTGCCTTATCTAAATACTGCTTCCAGTCGTTTCGGTTTTTTAAATGGCCCGTAGTATATTAAGATCATTGTATTGTATGAATTGCACACGATCTGGGATAATATTAGAACCTGTTACTCAATCTAAACAGAGATCATTTAAAAAATAGCAGCAGTGTTTGTTATTGCGTAAACAGGCCGCAAGCGATAACGGACATTTACAGAAACTGTCTCAATGTGCAGCAGCTATATTTGCTATTGTTCACTGCACTCATGACAAAATGTGTGTGTGTGTGTGTGTGTGTTTAAATACTCACATTTTGTGGGGTACAAAATTAATTACCCGACCCTATTCAGAAACGGGTCTTAATAATGTACGTATATCGTGTATTGTATTATGGTAGTATATATGTGTATTGGGCATAGATGCAATGATATTATTTAAGATGGAAAGAATCATGAATTTTTTTAAGTATTTTTTTTCTTTTGACGTTTGTTTATAGTGTTAATGTAATGTGTAATTGTGTCAGTCTTTTATATATTTTTGGATATTGAAGGTTTCTGCATGATTCATTGATCGTGTCATCCTATGTCATCAACAAAAATTAGTAGTTTTTATTATTGTCAAGCATTAGTTCTAGTCACCCTGTTATTGACGACGCACTGGCACTAGGATATAGCCCAGTCATCATTGGAATGTAATTTTTCCATTTTTCAATTTTCGAACACATGCAATTCTACGGCGCCTGTCTCCTAGCATTTGGCAGTCGAGTAGACTACCCACTGGTCCAGCATCCAGAGGACAACAATCCTCTTTCACTGGACCCGCTTTCAACTACCCAACTCACAACTACACGAATTGACTGGAACTGATAGTGTACACTTTTATTAATGTAGGAATTAAGGAAAGCTTATCGTGTCGCAAAGGAGCCAGGACGAGTATCACGCATGTGGTTCAGGAAAGAAGGATTGCCACCCTCTGTCACGACAGGCCAAGGACAATTTGTCATGCGCAAGCAGTATGAAGGACGGATTTAGGTCGAGAAAAATTTAGTGGTTGTGGTTTAGACATCCACACCAAACATATCACGCCCGAAAGGGTAGTGGAATCATGATATCTCGTACTCAAGTGTGGCATGCATACTATCGTCCTTGCTTGAGGTATCTCTGAAACGACTCTAACAATTTCAAGGTAAAAAATATTATCGGTCATGGTGTCAACACCCGCACCAATCACTCCTCCCCCCCCCCTAAGTGGTAGTAAATGCATCCGTTTTCTATAGCATTTCAGCACTGCTAGAAAGGGGTCATAGTAAAGGTTTCCATGAAACCACTTTGAATTATTTTTTTTGCTTAAAAATATTCTATGTCTACATATATTAATTAGTTAAATAGCTATAGCATAATAAATAGTCCATGGGCCAGACTCCAAATTTTGAGCTTTTGGTAACATTTGTGGGGAATAACCGACATGTATATTTTCAAGTAGTGTGATATCCATACTTCGATTTTTATATGATAGACATCTGAAAAGGGCAGCTTTATTGGGAACAGTGCGCTACAATGGAGGCATCCCACTATAAGTGTGTGTTAGTGGGTTTTTACAAAAATTAGTGACACTTTTAAAATAATGACTCTAGCGTATTATAATTTTTCACAGGTTTGCATCTAGGCATTTCACATCTACCGTGGCAAAAAAAAAATCACATAATTGTACTCTCTTCCAAAATATTAAATTTTAATTTAAATGGTTTTGTGAAATCTTGGTATTTTAAAATAAATATAAAATACTTTTATTTTGTCACTCTCAACGTGTTCTTAATGTCTTTCCCTTTGATATCGCCTTATTTCGCATTATTCCGCAACCCAGTAAATTAAGTTTTATACAGCTATCTCCAAATCTATTTGATCTATATATATTTTAGTAACTACACCCACATTCTAAGATGCATGGATATTTATAGTCCAGTCAATATAGGGATATACCTAGAACAAATTGCAACAGAAGCTTTTTTGGTTTTATGTAATGCTACTGGTCCTCACCTACCAGAAAATAAAAAATTCCTAAAAATTCTATCCCGGTAAAGGACTATTTCACAGAATTTAATAGGACCACTTAAAACCAATTATTAAGCTGAATATCTTACGTATCTTTGACTGGAGACCCATAAAATGTCTTAACTACATAAATAAAAGTGATAGCAAAGAACTGTTATTTCGTGATATGATCGCTATATGACATCCCGCTAACAGTAGATCCGTTACTACGTCTCTTGATGACGTCATCGTGACGTCAATTATCAATCTTCCAATATTCAAGTAAATTTAATCCAAGTTTTATGATTTGTTGAATCAGTATGATGAATTTAGTAATGGTTTATTATATACAAACAGTTACATCCGTCATTTTCTCAATGGACGGCAAGGTCCAACATACTCATATTATCTTTACACAAGACCAACGTCTATGTCGTCAAATTCTGCAAGATCTACAGTTTGACAACTTGGAATGTTGCTGCAGTTGGTACCCTTGCATTCACCACATGCATATGTACAATGTAGGCTATGCTTTCTGCAGCTGCATCGCAATGTCGCACATTCTCCTGTGCACTGGCATCGAATAACTTTCAGAATGCAATCAGGAGCTGGTAGCTTATACATTGTTCTGGGAATAAATTTCCCCTGGTGAATCTGCCATCCGAAACATGTGCGTTACGGCATTTTCAGCATACACCAACTCCAGTACGTCTGTTAATCCCGATGACTGCATGAGGTGACCAATGCAACCAAGGTAGCTCATTGTTGTGTGGAAGCCACCTAGAATCAAGATTATTTGCACTAAATCACTTCTCTCGCCTTCATGAGCCATGATTGTCTTGGCCTTCCACCAAAGTGGCTGATCGAAGGTGACAATGGGTGTTGAACCATGACGTTGGTTTTCCGAAGCAAAGAAGTGCAAGGTTGAAAAAATACAACTCTTGTCAGTTGGATCCATATCTAGCATTTGGAGAAAGTGGATTGATGCTTTTCCCGGATGAACTCCTTTGCAAATGGCTTGCATGGTTCCAGACCAACCGGGGCGATTAGTACGCAACGGCCAGGACACTTTCCACATTACGTCCAGGTGTTTCCAAATGTCAGCCACACTAACAACAGGTAGTTTATCATAAACCAAAGGTACCCTATTGCCCTTTACTGCTTTGTAGTAGTGAATAGCAATTTTTGCATTATGGACATTATTACTAGCTAACTCTAGCCGTGGAATGACATGTTGCTGTGCTAATTCAGGGGTAACGGCTATGACCATGCCCATGCCATGGAAGGTACCATGTCCATCCAACGTGGTCAACAGTATCTGCAATATATTGTCCAAAATGTCCAGACATTGGGATATCAGTCCCTAGAAAGCACGCTGCACTTTTTGAGAAATTGACCACCTCTGAATATGAAACACAAAAGCCATGACTTGCCAAGCATTCAATCAAAAACCTTGACCCAAACTGGTGATGCATTTGTACTCCAAGTCCTAATGGTATTGGTGCATGACAACCCTCGGTCTGGTCATCTGAATCATGCACTGACCAATAGAAGCAACTTTCACATCCTTTGACTCCCCACTTAAAAGGTTTTCTAGGAGGACGCGAAGTGTCGTTGGCAGATATGCCAAATTATGTTCCAAGGATCTGATATCAGTTGCCCCTGGGTAGACATCTTTTGATGTCTGCATACATTTGATGTCATTTTTTATGAGCGCAGCTGCCGTTCTAATGATCTGATGCTTTCTTATCTCCTCGTCGTCCACCTTTGGTGCATCATGAAATGTCTGCAATATCTTTGCAGCAGTTGTTCGAAAGGTTACAACATCTGGACGACCGTTAATATTAGTTATTACTATGCTTTCCCCTACATGATTCTCAAGCTTTTGTCGCATAAATTTTACACTGTAAGGTTCAGTGCAGAATTCTGACATTTTGTTAACCAGGTCAACTACAGTTGTCTGTTCATCATCGATTTCCCTCAGATAATTGACTACCTTCAGGAAAGCGTCCTCCCTCGATGTATCTACTGGTCTGCCAAAACGTGGAATTTTGGGTTCATCTACTGGGGTTCTTCTATATCGCATGGGAATCTGTTTGCCAGTTCTAAAATTAACGCTGCACACTTGGTGGTATACAGCTTCCACCGCAAGAAGATCCCTAGCATATATGACCCGTCCTCGAACCTCTTCTGTCCAACTATCGTCTTCAGGCCTTTCATCACATGCAGCAATAATTGATTTCTGGCAATCCCATGTGCGTACCTTGAAAACATCATCATTCTCATCACACCTACTGTTTGTCTCAACTGCCGTCCCACATAGAAAGCAGTGGTCCTTGAATCGGAATTCAGGTACCTGTGAGCGGAGAATGGGTGATGGGGGTATTTCGCCGGTTGCTTTCTAATTTTCTTTTTCTGGCTGCTTCGATCTTAGTTCTATCAATGTGATCTCTCCTACAGGAAACATGTAATCTTTGCCCTTTTACAATAGTCATAGGTGCAATCTCACGGGTCAAACTGGCTTCATTTATTCCAGCAATACCTTTTGATGATATCACAAATGTGGGTTTGCCATTGTCAAGACTCTCCCCACAAATTGCACAGCATGCTACATTTGCTCTTTCGTCCATGACGTTGAAATGGTGAAGTAAAACAATGTAATTAATGATTAATTATCATGGGACACAATGACATACATATTTCAACAGTAATTCGTATATGGTAATGGGTAAAGTGTTGTGAATTAATGTATGTGTAGGGTTTTCATATATACATGCGCTCTGGACACCAGGTCCTTGAAAGCGCTCTATAGCGGTTCTGTGTGCATAAAGTAAACAAACACTGTTTGTTTCAGCTGATTTGATGAAGAATGACTTGATAAAGCCAAAGCTTGACAAAGAAAAGCTTGACGAAGTGAAAACTTTACAAAATGTGTGGAGAAAACAGAAATGAATACGGAAAACAAGTTTATAAAAAGTTCCGCCCGGAACGTACATTCACGGAAAATAATAGTCAGAAAGTGTTAAATGTCCCTCTGCTCGTTATAAAGGACCTGCTGACAATAAAGAGCACATATGAGACATTCTGCACATAAATTCCGCCGTTAGCTACAATTTAGCCATAGACTTCCTACAAATGGATGCTCCTAGTGTAATGTATAAATACTTCAATGCCTCCTGTCTACATGTGACGTCACCATTAAGGGCTGGTGACGTAAATACACTATCAATGAGACAGCACAACACTTTTACTAGTAGATTCAATCACTTAGCATCACATTCTACCATTTCTTACCTTTTAGAAATACATTATATGCGTCTAAAATTAATAGGAAATGTAATCCTTAGCTTGCAACAAAAATGTGGCAGCCATTTTTAATCACATTAATTAGGACCTTTCCAGGTGTGGGATTTTAAAGAATTTTTTATTTTGTGGTACTTGAAGACCAGTAGTATCAAATAAAACCAAAAAAGCTTCTGTTGCAATTTGTTCTAGGTTAACCTTATTTAAGCATAGATTGACTGGACTATTAACCTGTGAAGCTTTGTCCTACATCAGGCACTTATGTTTGAAGACAATTAACTGTCTAGCATGTTCTTTGAGCTAGTGACTAATGAATGATGTTAAAAGATACAATTTGCTAGGCAGTATTACAGTAGTTTCCTGTTATATAATGATGGCGATGGTGCAATACCAATATACACTTTCTGCAAATTTATGTGCATATATAAATACAGGTATATTATATTAATCATTGTAACTGTCGTCATCCTCATCATCATTATCACTGTTATTTTCAATATTCGCCACTAGTGTGCCATCATCTTGCTCAATGGATCGGTTTGCACATGAGCGAAGGGAGCACATGTCAGTACATGTTAGGCTATTTACCATGCAGGATCATTTCACGGGTAAACAAGCGCATGCACATCTGCAGGCCAGGAGCTCAAGTACCACATCAGGGGCTGGGAGTCCACTCATCCAATCAACTGTTAGTCCACTTCCTTCACTGTATAAATTCCATCCAAAATCCTGAAGATTGGGTTTATCTTGGTATTGAACCAAACATTGTCGCCAAATACGTGCTTGATAGTTTGCTCTAAGTATGTGCTTTCTGAGAGTATCTTGGCAAGGTGGTAATTGTTCCGAGTCTACATTTCCTTTTCTTGCACAGAAGAAGATGTATCGCAGCTCATTCACGTTTGTTACTTTCTTGGACCCAAAAGCAAAGCACAGGTAAATGCCTCGAGTTCGTCGTTAAGCTCTGGAGAGACTTGGCAGTGGGTACCTAACATATTGAATGCTTGCTGATAAGATGGATTCGACCGTACCAGTTTTAATGCATTCAGCTTTCCACGACCAGCTATTGCTTCAACAGTGTCGCATCCTGTGAATGAATGCAATCCAGGGAGTGCCATACATATGTCACTACCAAGGGCAGAGGCAAGGTTGCTGACATCAACATGCCTAGCCCGGTTCTGTGTCCCACGCTTAATGTATACTGGAGCTGCTATTCTGCTTGAGTTTGCCAAGAACAATATCAGAACACCTACTTATGACAACAACACGTGTATCCGCTTTTCTTGATTTTTTTCAAAGAAGGCACTTCTACACACTCATCTTCTGACAATTTGTAGCATTGACTTTCATACACAATGTACATTGTTTTGCCTTTAAGTCTATTTCTGAATTTATCACCTTTCCATTCATTACAAAGAAACTGTATAAGACTTGTCTTGTTTTGGCCGCATAACAACTTTCCCCACTGTTGGACTTTTTGACCTCCGGAAATGTTCTTTAGAGGGATGTCCCCACATGCGCCTCTGTTCTCACTCCTCTCAATGTTTTTGATGGACAAGTCACGATAATCATCGAAGACAATGTCAAATCACTTGCTATGGAAACATTCAGCCATTACCATTGTGAATATTGTTTCAGCTAAATCGGAAAATGTTTTCTGAATGCCATTGACCTTTTGGACTATGCTCATGCCATCGATTATGCATGCGGATGGCTCAGGAATTATTTCTGCCAATGCAGTACACATCTCTAATTCCTTGCCTAAAGCTGCTTTGTTTGTTTTGCGCATTGCACCAGCAGGCGTTGCCAGGGTCCATGGAATGGGTCCTAGAGGATGTTGTAAAACATCATTCATATGTAGCTTGCGGCGTTGTGCTATCACTGCCATGTACCCAAATAGGTCTGTGTAGCTTCTGTGTTGGTGCTGAAGCCGTTTGTTCGTCTGAGTATCTTTATTAACAGTTTCCTCAATTGTCTGATCCATGGGGATTCGGGCAAATGTATTGTGAGATCCTAGCTGGACAGAAAAACCACCAGCACAGAGTTGTTTGTGTACCTCAGGTTGACTGTTTGGCAGACTCAACATATTATCATATTAAGTACCAGGGAAAGTACCATGCATAATTAGTTCTATCATATGCAAAGCACCAAGGGATGATTTCTCAAATTGCTGTAAGGTGTAATGGCCAGTTACCTTCTCGCGATGCCCGCAGCAGGTTCAATAGAATTTGAACAAGATCAATGTATGGCAACCAGAATGCTGACATGCTTCCATTGTTACCACGTAGCTGATTGCAGTACATGTTAAAATCAAAAGCAACCTTCACAAACGCACCACTGACAGTAATAGTACTGAATGTTTCCTGAGGTGTGTCATCTTTTAAAGCTGCGATTGTCAATGATACATCGTCTAATGAGTTGCTCGAATCTTGATCGAGGCAGTTTGATTGGACTAATTGAGCAAATCCCTTTATAATCAATCGCACGAATGCTTCATACACTAGCTTATGAACTCGAACAGCCCAGTTGTAATGCCACCCATCAATGACTGCAGAAACAAATTCTTCTGCAATCACTACGGTTTCAATACACACATCCCGGAATCCAGCATCTGCAAAGTGCTTGCCGATAATGGCAAGTAGCATACTCGCTGTGTGGAAGCTTCCTAGTCGTGCCACTATCTGTTTGAACCTCATATTCTCTTTCCAGATAATGTCAACGACCTTTGCATACATAGCCTGGTCAAATACACACACAATCTCGTCTAGCTGCAAAGTGTCTTTAATTTTCATCACTTGACACACAGCTTCATACACTGCTGAGAAGCTTGTTGCCAGGGCATCTATGTTTGGCAAATATCCGACATTGTCTTGAAGCACAGACGTCGTGTTGCGCACTTGCATATTAAAGCCCGTCCAACTGCTGATATCTTGGTGGGCAGGTTCTATTTGCCGTGTAAGTAACCATGCTAAGTCTTTTTGAAAAGCTTGTAGTTTAGGTTTTCCAAATCTACTTGACATGGTTAAATGATAGGTGGCCCACATCTTTCACCTGAATTATATGCTGGTAGACAATATGGTGCTATTTCCAGACTTCTTTGCTTGGTCTTCTCTACGACAGGCATTGGCGTTTCAATTTGCGGACCAATAATCCTTTGTTGGACAGCAATACCATTTACTCTATGTGTCGTTCCTTCTCCGGTAAGAGTTTCCTTGAGTCTATCTATATTGTCATATACGAGTGATGTAGGTATGTGTGGATAGATTTGTTCTGGCAAACAAACCCCCTATTCACTAAAGGATGCCACTTTCTACAAAGCGAATGCTGTATCAATTTCTAGGAGCTTAGAGTATGATATTGAATGGTCAAGGCGATTTAACACTTTAATAAGTTCTACATTACCAGTGAGGGTTTTTACAGCAAAGGGTAGCAATATATGTTTGGGTGGCATACATTTGCCACATGTGACATTGTAGATTATATCCTGCCCAAATGAATTTATGCATCTGTTTAGTTTAGCAGATGCCGATTTAGATCATCAACATCTCCAGTTAGAAGGGATTTAAGGAAATTCTGTACATGAGGATGAATGCACAGTGCATCCTCGATCAGCTCTGGTGGTTTTGGTGGCTCTTGCTTTAGCTCTTTTATTGTGGCTCGCAAGTACAGCGCTACCTGTTCCAGACTTTTATTGCAATCAGAAGAAGTGTTCTTCCTTGTGTTTATTTCATCTGACAAATGTTTGTTCTAAATTGCAAGATCATAGATAGAAACGGTGTTTGTCATTTGCAAAAAAATACAAGATTCGCCAAATTCTGCTTCTACTCGTCTTCGCAGACATTTCTTGGTTTGGTCAAGTGCATGTGTTATCCCCATGTCTGTCATATATTGCTTGGAAATAAGTAAATTATAATTTACTTTTGATGGCAGTTTTCGATTATACCTACTTGTTAGTGCTTTAATAAACAAAGATTTTAAAATATTGATGCGTATTGCTTGAATGACAAATATTGTTTTGAGCAGTTATTTGCTTTCCAATCTACTTGGTGATTTAGAAAATAGAGGTGGGTTGGACAAACTGCAATATCGGTGTGGGAAGTCAACCGAGCGTCATCCCATATGTCTCAAAATGTGACCAAGCTATCGGGCGAGAAGACTATCGCAATTTAATCGATCTGAATTCATGGAAAGTAATTATTTAACAAACTGATCTGAAGTTTTGGAAAAAAAACCACGAAAAAACAGAAATTTTTTAATATGAATTGTATTTTTGTATGTTATTGTTTTGACAAATTATTAAAACCATTATACCGCATCAGTTCACATATATTTCTGTTTTCAGAATGAAATAAATAGGGAAATTTCATTTCGAAAATGTCACTGATTTTGTCATAAATTTCATCAGGTACCCTAACTTTCGTCGTGATTTCTCGAAAAGCTGCCCTTCTCAAATGTCTATCACGTTGAAAAGTAAACTAGACATATCTCGCTACATAAAAATCATTACGGCGCTTATTCCCCCCGACTGTTAGCAATATCCACCCTGGCCCATGGACTAAACCTACTAACCGTATTGTACACATGTCAGCGATGTTTTAACTGACTGCTACCAGTTAGTCTGCCCCATATTATGCCCTGATTCGTCGTCACGCACCATTAACAGAGAAGACGAGTGTGATTGCAGAAAGTCAAGGCAGAAACAGTTAGATTTGTAGTAAAAATGATTGTAGCTAGAGGCCACGTGAAACGTTGGCCCCAAACCTGGTATGACCATAATAGACAGGTTTCATCGCCCAGAAATTATTCATATTCGATGCTAACGAAACACACATACCCGCGTGCGTGCATTGACCAAATAACAAAGCCGTTTATCCCAGTATAACTACATAGCATACACATTTTGTGTGCGCACGCGCGCGCGCGCGTGTGTGTGTGTGTGTGTGTGTGTGTGTGTGTGTGTGTGTCAAAGCGCTGTTCAAACACTCTTAAAATCTAGTGTCGTCTATTGGTAAAAGCATACATTCACAGCTCGTTTAAAGTTACACAACAGGGTGGTCAATTTCCCATAGAAAACCTGCATGATTTAATTTTTATGAATTTGCAAGTCGACATATGATAAAAAAAGAATACCAAGTGCTTTAACCCTTTCAAAGCGACCGCACACCTGCTGGTGACATTCCAACGTGTTTATTTAATTAGCAACTACTTGCTGCACATAATTAGCAATGCCTTCTGACGGTAGATAACTTGACTGGATAATTACAGATTGTAAATCTGATCTGTCGC
The DNA here is from genome assembly GCA_034401795.1 of Chaetoderma sp. LZ-2023a. Taxonomy (NCBI): domain Eukaryota; kingdom Metazoa; phylum Mollusca; class Caudofoveata; order Chaetodermatida; family Chaetodermatidae; genus Chaetoderma; species Chaetoderma sp. LZ-2023a. The sequence continues at coordinate 75,824,545 of CM067361.1, read as the reverse complement.
GAGTAGTAACAACTTTTCAAGGCAATTGCTTTACTGGGCAATTGGAGTGTGTAAATTGGATTAGGTCATGGTTAACAGCACGCTTTTACCTCATGCTAGAATTAAGCTAACTACATAGACCAGATGGAAGGGTATGACAAGAACCTGCATATTTGGTCAATTACAACGTCGACGCTTGGTCAATTAAACCTGGAAACTTATATAGTGCTAGGTGTAGCAACAGCTCCTCCTGAAGACCCAACATATTGATGCCGATCCGTATATCAATAAGTTCAACTGCAATCAAGGAAATTGAATGCCATCAACCAACTTCAGTCTACCTGCAGCCAAGTTGTCAATTGATACGAGACTCGCCCACCCTCTCGCCAGACACAGGTGCGTCATTGCCCTTCTAGTACCTGAGAGACAGGGGGTGAGGGGGGGCAATTGTTTTACGGCAGCCAAGCAGCTTCGCTTGGTCATGTTTGTTACCACTCCACATCTGACATTTGTGTATCTCGCTTCCGATAAGCAGTAGCTGTCATAGCTAGAAGAAATTAACCAACATTTAACGCTGTCCCAGGCGAGCCATTGCACTTCTAGTAATTGAGAAGCATGGGACATTTGCTTTAAGTTTTTGTTCGGCCAGATCAACTCCAGTCAACTTGTTCAGTCAGATCGCTCAGACAAATAACTTAAGTCGCCTTTACCAACACTATATAAAACTTAAAGTCAACTTCTTTGAGCAAGATCAACTTAAGACAACTTATTCTGTCAGCTCGCTCAGCCAGATAACTTAAGTCGCCTTTACCCAGCCACATAAAACTTAAGTTCACTTCTTTCAGCAAGATCAACTTAAGTCAACTTATTCAGTCAGATCGCTCAGCCGGGTAACTTAAGCTGCCTTTACCCAGCCACATAGCACTTAAGTGAACTTCTTTGAGCAAGATCAACTTAGTCAACATATTCAGCCAGATTGTTCAGTCAGATAACTTAAGTCAACTATACCCAGCCAAATAACACTTAAGACAACTTCTCTCAGCAAGATCAACTTAGCTAAATTTATTCAGCCATATCGCTCAGCCAGATAACTTAAGTCAACATTACCCAGCCACATAACACTTAAGTCAACTTCTTTCAACAAGATCAACTTAAGTCAACTTATTCAGCCAGATTGTTTAGCCAGATCAGCTTAAGCTAACGTTATTCGGCACGATAAAAGTCAAGCCACTTCAATCAAACTGAAAGCAACGGGTGCCAATCAGAGTAAAATGCATCCAGCCAAACTTGAAGCAAGCCGAATTAGTGCAATCCACACATAACCAGCTAGAAGTACACCCCGGTAAGGTGTGATACCAACCCAGCACAAGCTATACTTAATATTTACATAGATATAATATTAAAGAAATCATACATCTAGTTAATAGGTATATTCAATCACTTACTTGTGTGACTTTAATCAATACAAACATTCGTTAGATTATCCACCTTATCCCATTGTTGAGTATTTCTTTTTATTCGTTTTATTTAGGATACTCTTGTCCGATAGCGTCAGACCATACCGATATTGGCATAGCGATCCACTAACCCTACTGTTCAACTCACCTTAATATTGGTGAGTTAATGTGGTACTATTGTCGTTTATACGTACACAACTTGTCTTTGTGAGGCATGATATTATAATTAGCGGTTACAAATCATAATATGGCAGAAGGAATAAAGAGATATACTGCTTCTCAAACGGACACAGACAACTCAGACGACCTGTCCACTGCTGAGGAGCCGACACTCTCCACTTACCTCGAAGATTCGAGAAGTGGGGAAGAGAGTAACAGGGTTGAAAGGGTGTTAACGATGCACCGATCCACGCAACTTGTAGCAAACCAACGGTCCGCCGACATACACTACCAGACACACTAAGCAATTTGCCGTATCCAAGCCATGGCAGCGATGTCTAGCGCAGCCACGGGGTCAGCAGAGGAGTCACCTTATCTAAGCCCTCCTGTGATGAACCCATAGACGCACTACCCCACCACCACCACCACCACCACCACCACACACACCATCACACATGGCATGCACGCACCCACCAACAATGCACATGTATTGCACCCACATCGCGACAACTCACTTACCGACAAACATATGACCGATAGAAGGCTAGACCCCTCGCCAATATACAACCAACGAAGACCACCGACCTATCGCGCTGCATTATTAATAGCAGCGCCAATGGCAGTTGCTGTATCAGCGGCAGCGGCAGCGATAACGGTCGCGGTAGCGGTAGCAGTCACTGTAGCGGTAGCGGTGATGGTAACGGTAGCCGTATGAGTAGTAGTGGCAGTGGTAGTAGTGGAAGTAGTAGTGGTGACGGTAGTAGTAGTAGTAGTAGTAGTAGTAGTAGTAGTAGTAGTAGTAGTAGTAGTAGTAGTAGTAGTAGTAGTAGTAGTAGTAGTAGTAGTAGTAGATGTAGTTGTATTAGTAGTTGCAGTTGTATTAGTAGTTGTAGTACTTATCTTTCTATTAGCGTTCAGATTGTTTCTGTTTTCACACTGCCATACATTCTTCACTAGTGATCGTAAGCCGACCAGCCAGGACAGATATTTAGCTGACAAATGTCCTCAAGGGTAATGTCTCGACGTGATTAAATATGCCTTAATGGTGCATACAGTAATATTAAAAGTTCGTTTAACGTTCAGATTGTTTCTGTTTTCACACTGCCATACAATCTTATTAGCATTATTAATAGCAGCGCCAATGGCAGTAGCTGTAGCAGCGGCAGCGATAACGGTCGCGGTAGCGGTAGCAGTCGCTGTATCGGTAGCGGTAGCGGTGATGGTAACGGTAACCGTAGCAGTGGTAGTGGCAGTGGTAGTAGTGGAAGTATTCGTGGTGACGGTAGTAGTAGTAGTAGTAGTAGTAGTCATTGAAAGCTGTGCTGAATTTGGCTCTGCTAATTCTGACGAATATTTTCGTCACCACTGCTCATTTTCACTTTATTTTTGTTTTGTTTGCTACATAAGCGTATTTAGTTGATTTGGGTATTTTCTGTTTGTGTGTATTTCGTTGATGTTTGTCATATTCTGCGGCTGTAGTTTTGAATTTTCGAAAACTAGAGTCGCTGAGTACGCTGTCATTGCCGCCGTATCTACGTTATTACCAAGAACATTTAAACTCGGCGGGCTTGGTCTTCTATTCAGACGTCTCGCTTACTTGGCTAGCTAGCGGGCGGCGTACATCCATTTATATTCACTAGAGCAGGTGTATATTTCAATCTAGGTCAATGTGAACGCTCGCGTCAAGCATGTCAAGCCGTTATAAGCAGCTACTAAGCCTTTGGCTTACCACAGCTGGTTTAAATGTTGGGGCTATTGATGTTTACCATGGCATAAAAGACACTGTGGGCGCTGGACCAAATGTATTAAAGGGACTAATTAATATTAGCAGAAATGTATGGCATTTAACCGTCAGTTCACAAGGAATTAAAGAAAGGTTTTTGGAAGAGGGCCTGATTGTCAATGGACAAGTATGTAAAATTGAAGAGGTTGATTCGGATAAACTGATTGTGAAAGTGAAGGCGCCACTCGAAATTCCGAATGAGCGCATTACAGCGGAAATGGGAAAATATGGGCAAGTTGTGAAAATTGAAAGGGAGACATAGGCCTTCGATAGGACGCTTGAAAATGGTATAAGACGGGTGTGGGTGGAGAAGATAGATAAACCAATTCCAGGCAAATTGTCTATTGATGGGAGATTTTTCCTCCCTGTGTGGTATAGAGGCCAGGTTAAAGAATGCTGTATCTGCTCTAGTACCGACCACCTAGCTAATACCTGTCCTTATAGAAATAAGTGCCTATTGTGTGGATCATCTGATCATTTTAAATCTCGATGTGATAAGAGATCAACTATGAATGATGCTAGTAGGCTTAATGTGGAAGAAGCCAGGGCTAGCTATATGACGCAAATGGCTGCATCTCTCAATTCCAGTGAAGTGCCCACTAGTAACAATTCGCCGCACACCTATGCGCATGTTGTTAGTAGGGCTGCATGCCCCATTGATAGTAGGACTGTGGACTCCAATGTTAGTAAGATTGGGGGTTCCAATGTTACTAAGGTTGGGGATCCAGTTTTGGCAAAACATGTGGATGAGATTGAGGTTCTGGAGACAGGCATATCTGCCACCCCTCCAGCAACGGTTAATGAAATAACCCGGGAAGATGATGATGCTGATGCTGTTGATGACTCACAAAGTTTAGTACTGGGACAAACAAAATTTGCATCTCAGTCAATGGAAGTTGATGTACCATGTGATTTGTCACCACTAGCTGAATCTGATTTGGTAATAAAAGATTCTACACATGTGGATGGACATGATAATAGTACTGGTGGTCTTAAAAGAGTGATAGAAGACCTGAGCTCTGAGGCCGAAGATGGCGAAAGATGAGGATTTTGACGATGCCATCTCTGTTGCAGAGTCTGATACCTCGACTCAAACACAGGAATCTCAGCAGCCTGATGAAATGGTGTTGTATCGCTCTGAGAAGGGCGAGGTTTTGGTTCCATATATAACACGTGTAGGCGTTTGCTACAGGCACTCGCGCAGTGATTCAGATATTTCCCGGTATCAGCATCTGACCATTACTGATCTGACAAATTCAGAGTTTATTATGAAGATTGGCAAATGGGCCAAACGGGATAAGAATACTAAAAAGATAAAACCAAACTAGGCATTATGGGTATTATTTATAGATTTTTAATCATAATGATAATTTGCTCACTCAATTGCAGTGGTTTGAATGATGGATTTAAGCAACACATGTTGCTAGAGAAATTATCTGATTTAAAAGCTGATATCGTCATGCTTCAGGAAACTAAGTTCCATAATGTTAAAGTACTAGAAGACTTCAAACAACTCTCTAAGGGTGAACTATTTTATTCCAATGCCACTGATTTAAATACAGAAGTGGCGATCTTGTTTTTATCCAGGTGTTTGAGTTTATTAAATATCATTTCAACGGAAGCTGATAGTAATGGCAGATGGGTCGTGGTGACTGTTGAAATGTCTGGTTCAACACTAAATTTGATGTCTATTTATGCCCCTGCATCCCATTCTCAACGAGGTGCATTTTATTCAGCTCTTCGCCCAGTAATTCATGATATATCAGAAAATATTATTATTGGTGGAGATTTTACTTGTGTTTTAAATCCAGTGAAGGATAGGCGTTCGCTATCAATATACTCCGATACGTCTCATCGGCGTTTACAGGAAATATGTGACAGTGAGCATCTTTTGGATAGTTATAGAGTTTTAAATCCTGAATGCTGTGCATATACAAGAGTAACAGCAAATGGTCAGACAGCCTCTCGGTTAGACAGGATTTATGTACAGAGCGACCTAAAAGGGTTAATTTCGGATACTGGCATATATCCCGTACCTTTTTCTGATCATTGCCTAGTTTCCACTGTGTTAGATAATGCAGAATGGGTTACACCTGGTCCAGGTTTTTGGAAACTTAATATTTCCTTGCTGAATGATTTTGAGTACCATCGATGTATTGAAAGTTTCTGGCGTTTTAAGCTCCGCAATATATCAGAATATGAAAGTTTGATTTTTTGGTGGGAAGATGTTAAACTAGGGTTTGCTAATATATCAAGGCAATATTATATTCAAAAGGCAAGGAAAATGCGCAAAGAGGAGAGAAAGTTGATTCGTCTACAAACCTTAATTTTTCGCAAAGTTTCAAGCGGCGATATTCACTTGACTGAGGTTTTGGAGGAGACCAGGTTAAAATTATCACAAATAGAAATCTACAGAGCAGAAGGCGCAAACGTCAGATCAAGAGCCCAATTTTATTCTGAGGGTGAAAAGCCAACAAAATATTTTTGTGGCCTAGAAAAGTCTAGAGGTGTGGAAAAGATAATTAGGGGCCTTGAAATAAATGGGCAAATTGTTAATTCAAATAAAGATCTACTAGAAACTGTTCAGACATTTTATGAAAATTTATAGACGTCTGAAGAAATTGATGAAGAGTTGGCAGCTGAATTACTTGCTAATATTAAGGAAACATTGACTCCTCCATTGGCTGATATTTGTGATGAATATTTAACCTTAGAAGACCTGACTAAATCGCTTAAAACAATGAAGAATGGAAAATCGCCATGGGGAGATGGCCTGCCTGTTGAGTTCTACGTTACTTTCTGGCATCTCATTGGTCCGAAATTCTGTGAGATTGTTAAAGGAATTTTCCATCAGGGAAAACTTCCTTTGACAATGTCTCAAGCACATGTACGTCTGCTATTTAAAAAGGGTGACCGGAGTGATATACGGAATTATAGGCTAATTTCTCTCCTTGGAGTTGATTACAAGATTATTTCTAGAGCTCTTTCACTAAAACTAGGTCAGGTGCTGGGCGACGTTATTAATCCTGCTCAGACATGTTCAATACCTGGTAGATCAATATTAACCAACACTGCGCTCATTAGAGATCTGATTCAGTTAGTTGAAAAGGATAACATTCCAGGTGCCATTGTGGCATTAGATAATGAAAAGGCTTTCGATCGTTTGGAGTGGAAGTTTTTGTTGATGTCATTAAATCGATTCGGCTTTGGGCCCAATTTTATTAAATGGATCCGAATATTGTACAATGGCATTACTAGTTGATACCTTGTGAACAATTTATAAGCCAGCCAGTTGTCTTAGAATGAGGGGTTCGACACGGTTGCTCACTGTCAGCACTTTTATTTGTAATTTGTATGGAAACCTTGGGAGCGATAATAAGAGAAGATATACATTATCATGGACTGTGTATTCGTGGTCTTATGACACCAGTGAAATTATCACAATATTCCGATGATACGACTATTTTTGTTGGCCAAAGTAGTGATTTTAATCGTTTACATCTTATTTTGGAGAATTTCCAAAAAGCGTCAGGGCTAAAAATTAATAAAGAAAAATCAGTAGGTTTGTTTTTGGGTTCATGGAAAGAACGAAATGATCAGCCATTAGGCATCAATTGGTCCACTGACATAATACAGATCTTAGGCATTCATTTCAGTCGAACACACAATGATTCCATTAATTGGACACACTTGCTTTCTAAAATGAGCAAGAAAATTATTCAATGGAAACATCGACATCTGACTATTTTTGGCCGGGCAATAGTGATCAATAATTTGATGTTGTCACAACTTTGGTATATTGCTGCAGTTGTTAATATGCCCAAACATGTTGAAAAGGAAATTACCAAGATGATATTTGATTTTTTTGTGGGAGGGTAAAACACACCTTGTCTCACAACGTGTCTGTACTAATAATAAGCTTGATGGTGGGCTTTCCATTCCAGACCTAAGAATTAAATGCGTCTCGTTAAGGCTGAAATTATTAGATGATTTACTTCATTCAGATAGTCAGTGGGCAAATGTGTCTAGATGCCTTATAGAAAGGTTTATTGAGCCATTTTCAGCTAAATCCTTTTTCTGGTCTTCTAAACCTCCACCGAATTACACACGGATTCCATCGATATTTTTGGACATTAAAGCTGCTTTAGCTAAGTGTGTTCGCAAAGAAGATTCACCTCTTTGCTGGGAGCATGCCTCCAGCCAGTACCTATGGGGTAATGATCATATTCTACATGAAGGCAGAGTTTTATTTTACACTTCTTTTGCTAAGCATGGTATTCAAAATTTGTGTGATATTGTGGATGTGAAAACTCGAAAATGGAAATCACTATATGACATATCACGAGTAACATCTTTACGCCCAATTGACGTGCAGCGCCTTCTAAAACGGTTACAGGAAGCAATTCCAATGGAATGGTTTCTTCTCCCTAATGGGTCTGTGAATGATGCTTGCTCCAAGTTAATCCTGGAAAGTACTGATGGACGTTTTTCATATACGTTAAGGAATAAGGGGTGGTATAATATTTTAATGCTGCAGAATATTACTATTCCAAAGGCTGTCACGGCATGGGAAAGGACTGAACATTCTCCCCAGAGGTGGGATGTGGTTTGGAAAAATATCCATTCACCACACATACCTAATCGAGAAAGGGATGTTGTCTGGCGATTGCTTCATAGAAAACTATGGTTGGGCCCCCTCCTCAAGAAAGTTGGCATCGCAAATAATGACCACTGTCTATTTTGTACAGACACTGAGGAAACCATTATCCATTTGTTTACAGAGTGTTTGCCCGTCTCCCAATTTTGGATGTACATTGAACAGATATTTAGGAAAATTGTTACAGTTGATATCAACATAATCCAAGATGCAATTCTATTTCATGAATTAGACGCTTATAATCTGACTAATAATGCAAAGCAGATCTTGTTATTTTGTTTGAGTGTGGCAGTCTGGGCAATTTGGAAGCATCGTTGTACGATAGTCAGTGACTCATATACAGGGTTTAACTCCAGCAGTTTTGAAAAATTGAAGTGCGCTTTTCGTGCCTTGTTCTCGTATTGCCTTAAATGTGAATTTCATGATGCAGTGACTAAAAATAGACTTCATTCTTTTGAAGTTATTTGGTGCTCTGGTGATTTGATTTCCATTGTTTCGACAAATTTGATTTTTTATTATCCACCGTAATTGGCCTCTGGAGTGATTTATTAAATAATATACATGTATTTGTGCGCTTGGAGCTGTGATTTTGTTTCAAACTACTTTGTTTTGATGTTTTCTATATTTAAACCTAACTATATATTTTTAAATTATTATTTTAAAGCACATGCAAAATTAGTGGTTTTAGAGTATGCGTGCGTGTGCATGCATGTGCGCTGACTGTTACTATGTGAAACAGCAGCATTTACTTCACGCAGCAACAGCTCCAACACGCGCATGCACTCTAAAACTCTGCTAATCAGTTTGAGATGAAAATTGCGAGTGTTTGCTCTGAAAGGGTTAAACCTTGTCCCTAAATTTAGGTGGTCGTTTGAACAGGTTAACTCATTTTGGTTTTTTTCAATGTTAATAAACAATCCAACATTTTTTTTATTAATAATGTTTGTTCCGGGGTAATTTTAGAATCCGAATCCAAAAGTTAATTGCTTTCGACTAAAATAAATTTAACATTCAATGTACTGCTTCCTAATAATAGATTGGAAATACTTAGCATGTATACATAAAATTGTGTTTGTCCCGGGATAATTATGGAATCTCATTTTCAAGGTAAATTGTATTGTTTGAAATCGTTTGTTAAGTTTCAACCCTCTTCAACTATGTAGGTTACATTGTCACTTCACTGTGCTCGGTGTAATATCTTAGTGTTTACTTTTTATAGATTATCCTGCGGTGCCTTAATTATTGATTAATTTGTTCCCAATTGACTGTGTGTGTTAAATACGTCCGATCGCTGTGTTTGTTTCACAGCCTATGCTCGCGTGAGCTTTTATAATTTTAATGGAATGTTGTTGAGAAAGTTACTTGGAATTTTTAAAGGGACATATTTAGCTGTTTTGAATTTTTAAATTAATCGTTTGACCACCGTATATTTATTATTTATTTATACACATGACTGATATAATCGTTTGTTCTCTTTGATTTATTCTATGTTTAATGTTCTTTCAGTCAGTTTATTTTTGGGTATTATGGATTTCCACACGATCCATTGATCGTGTTACCAAAAAAAAAAGAAAAAAAAAAAAAGGTGGTAGTAGTAGTAGTAGTAGTAGTAGTAGTAATCATAGTCGTAGTAGTAGTAGTAGTAGTAGTAGTAGTAGTGGTAGTAGTAGTAGTAGTAGTAGTAGTAGTAGTAGTAGTAGTAGTAGTAGTAGTAGTAGTAGTAGTAGTAGTAGTAGTAGTAGTAGTAGTAGATGTAGTTGTATTAGTAGTTGCAGTTGTATTGGTAGTTATAGTACTTATCTTTCTATTAGCGTTCAGATTGTTTCTGTTTTCACATGGCCATACATTCTTCACTAGTGATCGTAAGCTGACCAACCAGGACAGATATTTAGCTGACAAATGTCCTCAAGGGTAATGTCTTGACGTGAGTAAATATGCCTTAATGGTGCATACAGTAATATTTGAAAAGTTCGCTTAACGAAATTTTCAATCACCCTCTCTCTCTCTCTCTCTCTCTCTCGCGATATCACCCCATCCAGTTCCATTTTGAGACTCCTATCAATATGTTAGATAATAATGTAATGTTCATTGAGTGCCCGTGCAAGGTCTCCGTAGCTTCACATCTGCATATCTGACCTCCTTTGGTGCATCACCGATACCGCCATTTGTCATGCGCCGTCATGTATCCAGTGGTCAGTTTGCCGAGTGTTGTGCTACAGTATGCTTAGTGAACCTAAACACCAGCACATTTACAAATTTGGAAGCCATTGTAGTGGCACATCAATGTCTTAGCGTTAATAACTTAGCATTCGCTAAGCACACAATCTGAAACTTTCAATGGTTCCGGTATTCATCTTTTATCTACTACTATACTATATTGGACAATGATTAATTTATTGACACATTAATTATTAATCAAATTGTAAGGATTCAGACATTGATTTGTATTTCGTATTATTTAAGTGTGAAAGTCAATCACCTAGTTACAACCAGCTGTGTATAGCATCAAATAGCTTTGGTTACGAGAAAACTAATCAATCACCATTGTAGTCGTCATCATCAATCGTGTCGTGTCAGAGGGCAGCGCTGTATTTAGGCATGGGCCGACCGGGCCGCGGTCCAGGGCCCCGCACCTCCTAGGGGCCCCATAATTCTAATAAATAAAAACAATTTTTCGACCAAAATACATAAAACTTATGTGCCTAGAAATAAATGTGTTTTTTCCCGTGTTCCCTAGTGTTTAATAGATCTGTAATTTTTCGCGGAAATTGTTGACCATGTTTAATTTGTTCAAATGTCTTACTATCGCCATATGGAGTTAGTTCATTTTTACCGGGATTATGTAAAGGATAAGGAATAATGATTTATGGGTTTGATGTTTTAAAAACACTGAGAGTGTTTGGTTTTGTTTATTCCTTTATCTAATACAGAACATCCATGCCCTCCATGTGGCATGTACTCATCGCTGGACAAAGCACTGAGGCGTTACGAACTAGCAAGAATAACAATTGAAGTTGATAAGAAGACACATGAAGGTCAGCATGGGCTGATGCTATCAATTTTCTTAGTGAAGCTCACAATGAATACCTCACCACGGCACACGATTTATCAGCAGAAGTAGCTAAATAGCTGAAACTGAGGCTGAAGCGTCAGGTTTTCTCCGGCATTTGAAACGTGTTGAGAAAGCAATTTTGCATGAAGTGTGGCAGACACTTTGGGACATATTCCACGAAACTAATCTGCAGCTGCAAAGTGGCAATCTGTCACTCAACACAGCTGCACAGCTCCTTGAGTCGCCTATAAGATTTGTTGAAGACTTGCGTTCACACATTGATGAATTTGAGCAGAAAGGCATTGAAATATACACCTGTGCAAAAGTTAAGCACCACCCTATTTGTACGCACATGCGAGGGTATATTCATGTGCTATGAAGAAAGCAATAGCATAAACATTTATGTACCCATCCATCTTAGTGCAAGAGGTAATAATGCAACTAGAGGAATGCTGATTATGATGGTGGGGAAACACTGTATGTTTTTGTTTGAACTTGAAAACGAGGCCTGAATATGGGTACGTTGACACAACTGACAACTGTTGCCCTACAGTTGACACACGTGGCTAAATTGTCATTAATGGTGTCTGAAAACGAAGTTTAACATCTGTGCACGAGTTTGAGACTGTCATTATTAATACCGGGTATATCCACCTTGTGCCTGGATGACGGCCTGGACACGACGTCTCATGCTGGTCACCAACCGACTGATACGCCATTGTGGTATTCGTTGTCATTCAAGATGGAGTGCGTCTGTTAATTCATGTAGGTTCTGCACAGGAGGATCCCTCATTCTCACCATGTTTCCCAGAATGTCCCAGCTATGCTCAATAGGGTTCATGTCAGGGCTCCTTGCTGGCGATGGTAGGGTTTCGATGGCATTCTGGCGGAGGTATTCATGCACAGCTCTAGCACGATGTGGTCGGGCGTTGCCATCCATGAATATAGGGTGGGTTCCAGGTGCATGATTTACAAAATGAGGGACCACAACTCTATCCAGTATGGAATCTTGATATCTTTGTCCATTTAGTGTTCCAGGTACAGTCAACAGATCCAGCTTACAATCAAATGAGATGCACCCCCATATCATAACGGAACCTCCACCAAATGGAACTTCTTCCATGATGTTACGTTGGTCGTACGCCGTGCGTCTGGACCTCCATACACAAGTTCGACCATCTGTGGCATGAAGCAGGAACCGACTTTCATCGGACCAGTGTACCCGTCTCCAGGATCTCATGTTCCAGTGTCTTCTTTCGTTGCACCACCTCAGACGCTCCTCTTTGTGGTGTGCAGTGAGGAGAGGACGTCTGACAGGTCTCCTAGCTTTCATGCCAGCAGCATACAGTCGCCTTTTGACGGTAGACATTGACACTCTATTGCGCGTTTCCCATTGCTGGCTGAGCACTCTGCTGTTGGTGAATGGAGATCTCCTAACAAGGCGTACTAGGGCTCGATCATCACGGGCAGTAGTCTTCTTCGGTCTTCCAGATCTAGGCCTGTCCTTCACCTCGTTAGTTTGCCCATGTTTTGCAATCAAACGACTGATTACAGTATGGTTAATGTTCAGCTGTCTGCCAATCTCTCTGCATGACATACCAGTGGTATGCATGCCTATGATTTACCATTTCACACGATCACTTAACCTTCGTCTTGCCATAGCGGTTCACAATCAAGAGCTAATTCTCTCTGTACAAATAAACCACGGTCATGAACACAAAATTCCTAATCTTGTCGCCTAAATCTGTATGTAATGTTCTACACCTCAAACTGGACTTTTACATAACTGAACACGTGTGCTGTTTCCCGCCACGCACGGACATCAAGCGGCGTGAAGTCATGCATGCATGTGCATTTCGTACTTGGAATTATGTCAGCTAACGCGGGGACAAAAAGTATGGCAGCCTAGTTGTACCATCATGTGTCTACGTTCTATTGTTTTTGCTGGTGCTTAACTTTTGCACAGGTGTATATGTTGCCATCATGATTAAGAACAACTGGCTCCATTGTGAGCTAGTCATGGTAGAGGATGTTCAACTATCACATGTAGATACGCTTAGAGCGAGTGTCTACCTTCCCATTATGGATAGAGTTTATGCTGCATTGAATCAATGTCTTCAAGCAAATATTTAAGAAAGGTTTGAATTTCTATCAAGTGTGCTGATTTTACCCATAAATGAGCTCAGAGGAGCGGCAGCAAACCGTGTCAAATACTATCCACATGGCCTGTTGAAAAATCATGTAATCAGAATAGTGCAGTTCGTTCTCAAATGTAGAAATAGCTCAGCGTCTGTATCTATGCATGTTTGTCAACAACTTTTGGCCTACTGGAGGAGTGACCCCTTTCAAAATTAAAACTAATCAAAATTACATTAAGAGTACAATGCGACAGGGTCGATTGTGTTCTAACAATTCAGTGTGGAACATGAGATATTCCGAAGAATTGACTTTGGCGACCTTATTAATGATTGCTTTCATGGGAACGGTTCACAAACACCCATTTTGAACCGTGTAGCACAACGCATTTGGTCAGTGATGGAACATAACAGATACATACTTTATACGATCAATGTTTGGCCAGACCTTGTAATGAAATGTTTACGAAAGCAGGGACATACAGAACAACAAAAAGATATCGGCAACCATCTGGCAACGCGGAGAATCGAAGAGGACAGACTGACATACGTTTTGAACGATATAAATTATTTTACATGCACTCAGAAACCAGCTGATACAATTGATCCTATGATTTCAAAACTACAGATTCGGGTCAAACGTGTAAAGTTACTACCCTGAAAGATGGACTGATTCGTGATAGAATAATGTGTAGTGTGGCAAATAACAATCTGAGACGGAAGGTGCTATGGGAAGATGATCTGACACAAAACAGGGCTATATATTGATTTGCAGAGCTGAATATGGCACTAGCGGTCACGTAAATGGGCTCCCTGACGAAAGTACAGTATCGGTGTCTTCTGCGACGTGTGATGATGTTAAGAAAGATTCCAATGGAGATTATAGTAGAAAAGATAATGATAATAAGTTCAACTGTAGTTTTTGTGGCTTTAGGCATGGTCCCAGGTCTTGTCCAGCATACGGAAAAAATTGTAGAAAGTGGGATAAAGCCGAACATTTCCTCGAATGTAGTAAATCTCCTCAGAAGCAGTCTAAGGTTGATGCAGTTTGTACGGATAACGAACATTCATTGGAAGATGACTTTGAAGAACTATTTGTAGATAGTTTAAATTGCAGAGTTGACCAGTGGCAGTGGCGGGTTACTCCATTAGAACTTGAGAGTAGAGTAAGCCTCATGAAATTGGATATTGGGGCTACTGTCAATATTATTAGCGAGACTGATTACCTGAGCATTAAGAAGAGGCCATTACTGCTTACATCCAGTGTTAACCTCATATGCTGGCCATATGGTTCTAATCAAAGGATAATGTATCATACTTATCAGGTATAAAAAAGATAAACACCGGACAATATTTGTGATTTCTCATCCATACGTTCAGCCACTACTCCGATTGCAGAAGTGTGAAAAGATGGATCTGGTGAAGCCTGTATTTCAGGTAACCGTGAATCAATCGAGTGGAGGAAAACACACATCTATTGCAGCAGAAGCAATCTTCAGCGAATACCCAGATTCGTTTACAGGACAGGGCGCTTACCATCCACCCACAGCATTCGCATTGACCCATCAGTCATTCCAGCAGTTTAACCACGCTGTAAGGTACCATTCAGGCTGCGTGCTCAGTTAAGAAGGAGCTAGATAGAATGGATGCGCTGCCGGTAATTGTAAGAGCCAAAGAGCCAACTAAATGGGTAGGCTCGATGGTAGTTGTACATAAGAAGTATAGTCGGATTAGACCAGGTCTAGATCTGATAACCTTGAATCGATCAATTCGTAGGTAGCACTTCAAATTGCTGACTAGGGAGGGGATCATGGCACGGTTTTTAGGGGCGAAGGTGTTTGCGATGCTGGATGAGTCACCTGTTATGGGATGATAAATCGTCACAGCTCTGCACGTTTAACACCCATTTGGACGAAAGTGACATCAGTTTGAAATCAGTGTTGGAGAAAGCAAAGCAGATGAATTTAAATCTTAATCCAGTTAAATGCCAGTGTAGTCTTCCGGAGATCATATTTCTCGAAGACTGGCTATCCAAGGATGGTGTCGAACCAGACAGAAGCAAGATTGCCGTTACTGATGCGTTGAACATGCCATCAACGAAGAAAGACATACAGCGGTGACTTGGCATGGTGAATTTCCTGGCGAAATTGATAGCTGGTCTATCAATAAGAACCGCTGCACTAAGATCACTCCGACACTTAAAACTCTATGTGGGAGTGGCAACATGCACACGAGACAGCTTGGCAAGGCTTGACAAATTCACTGCCAGAGCAGCGAAGATCAATTAAGATCTCGACAGATGCATCGCAGAGTGGATTAGGAATAGTGTTCGTTGCAAGAACATGGTGGACACTGGTGCCCAGTGGCGTACGCTTCGAGAGCGGTGACAGAATCAGAGAGCCGACATACTGAAATTGAGAAGCGCAACCTGTAATTGCCGAGACGGATCGTACGCCCTTACTCACAATTTTCAGTAAATCGCTTGCTGACTGTCCACTATGCTAATGCTTTCAAAAGGGGCATTCTACTATCTCCTATAGAAACAAAATTCCATGAAACAAATTAACATTGACCCTTTAGATCTGCCAACATATTTCTATCTACACGCTTTGTAAGTCGCAACAATGTATAGTTGTCATATTTTAAGAAACAGCTAAAATGTGTGCCCTTCGACCTCTGATGACATAATTCTCCAATTAATTTGCATACAACATACATGAAATTGCAGATAATACTACAGGACAGATTTTGAGTAGTCTTTTATTATTCGAAATTATCAAGATGTGAATATTATGTTCATTTAATTTTTCACTTCCCCATAATTGCATTCTTGAGCAAGTCTCGACAAGGATATTCTGCCAGTTGATATTGTAACCTGCACCTCAACATTCCTTCTATAGGTTTGTTGGAAGGTATCTGTTATTAACTTCATAGGCTAATAATAGTATAATACTCCTTTGTAAGTGCGTTGTCAGTTACAGAAAAGCGCAAACGGTAGATTTTAAGCACCGGTCAAAATTGGTGACCTTTTGGCCTCTAGTGACATAATTATTCATTTGATATGGATAAAACAAATACTGTTTTGAGTTATCATTTATGAATAATAAATAGGAAAAATGACAGTTTTCCAAATTTTTGTTTTCCCATCCCCTAACAATTGCACATGTTTGCCGACGATGACGCGGTTTTGTTTTATGTCTAGAAAATAAGGATCTTGACAATTTGTTTCTGGTTACATGTCCAGATCTTTTACTTAGAAGCTAATACATGAAAAATCATGATGGCGGTTGATCCTGGGATTGTGTACAGGTATCTCTCCTGACACCCAGCCTAGTTGTGGCTAACGAGATCTGCTCGTACTGTAAAAGCAATAGGTTCTGACAATGATACACACCTGAACGCACTAAATTAACTACGTTAGCCAGTTCTATAATAAATTCCTAGCATTGATTTGTAACTACATCTCTATCCATCTACTGCGATCCCGAGTGTTATTTTAGGGACACACAGCCACTTGGAGGGGCGGGGTGGGGCTGGGGGTCATAACATTGAACACACTATTATTAACACAGGGATGGATTTATTGTTATGCCATGGCCGTTTCTTACAAAGTTTCGCCCACGTTGTACGTGTGGTGGAATCGAGTGTCATATATTGGACCCTAAATTATCAGAATCCCAATTTCAAAGTGACATATTTGTTGCTGTCATATCCTTGCCATATGTCTTATTGATGACGCTATGTATTATCTCGTAAAACACAATTTTCCTGGTTGAAAATGAACGAGATCGTCGTCACCTTCCCAGCACCATTGCCAACTCGCACTGCATACCGTTGTTAACGCATGGCTCTCGCATCTGACAACCAGTACATGGTTCAGGATAATAGTACCCTGAAAAAGCATTAATGAAATTCCTAGATTCTACATAGGTTGTATTTGATAAATGTGTGTACAGGCGTACACAATATTCACGCCTCATTTCTCTCTAAATGGGGAGATTTATTAAATATACATTAACTACACATTGCTCTTGTCATTATCATGGTATTTAATGGTAATTTAAAGTTTTATTTTCTAATGAAGTGACCGACATCTGTCAGCATGGCGCGTGATGAATTGATGCCATTAGATTAGTATTGCTATTAATACAGAGGCCCTACTTGTGATTATATTCAACATCAAACACGTATGTTCCAGTATTTATCTATCTATCTGCATATATACATGTCAGGACTAGCTACTCAAAGGTAACCATGGCAGAACAACACGGCGTCGTGTACATATCACAAACATCCCTCATCATGTACCACCATTCTAGGTATATAGCAGGTCGACATCAACCAGTGCACGATCTTTTATTAAACCAACTCGGTGTCTCAAGTCTGTTCTTTTCCCATCAGCTCTTTCAAAATTCAGGTTCACATTTTATTCTCTCAGGCCTTGCAAAGGACTTTACAGAGGCACATTGAACAATGCATCACCGTGACGAAACCGGCCAAAATTGGCCTCTGTAGTGGTTTTGAGGAATGTCCATTTGCAGGCCAAGAGAATACAATTTTTGATATTTTACTACTGAAATGACTGGCTCGGCAACATAGTCAGTCATTGCACTGTTAAATTTTCAAAAATAGTCTTCTCTTACCCTGCTAATGGACATTCAATTAATAAATATTTTAATTTTTCGAGGAAATTTGGTCATTAAAGGGTTAAACCGACTACGTGTCTCAAGTCTGTTCTTTTCCCCTCAGCTTTTTCAATGTTAAAGTTTATATTTTATTCTCTCTGGTTTTGCAAAGGCCTTTACAGAGGCACATTGAACGATCCATCCGGACACTCAGCTCTCAGAACAACCCAGACACGCTTTCCAACACAACATGGCTGCAATTTGATCGGAGATCCATAAGTGGTTCTTACTCTCATTCCCTGCTAGAGAACTATACCAGGATCAACTCTGATATGCTCCATATTTCGATATGATGAATCCAATCTGTCGCTCAAGTATATGACGTCATAATCAATTACGTAACATGTAGGTTGACGTTAGAGATCATAATCGTCAGAGAATACTCCGTCATAAAGCAGGAATAGTCCGCCAAGTGGATGGATTCACTATTTAATAAAATTTCCATTGAATATTTTAATACTAATTTGGCTGACCAAAACACTTGTCTTGAAATTGGGATTCTGGCAATTCAGGGTTCGAAGTATATACATCGATCTCAGCATAGGCAACGTATAGGCGGAGCTTAACTTGAAATTCACCTTCCCAGAGTACCCACCCATCATATGACGTCATAATGAATTGCGTGATGTGTACATTGACATCATAATGAATGACGTCATGAATGGCGTCGATAAGTACGTCACGAACGCATATTTGAAGACGGTTTATGCGTTGTTGTACAAATTGTTTGCTTTTACTATTTAATAAATATTCTGTTGAATATTTTGAAACTAATTTGACTGGGTGCTGTTTCTGCCATATTCAACAGCTGACCTGTATAGTTTTCTTGAAATTGATGTTCAGAGATTACATGGATCGATCGATCAACACGGGCAAAGCGTGGATGAACTTGGCTAGAGATGGGCGGTGTATAGCTAGAGATGGGCGGGGCGTGGCTAAAGATGGGCGGGGCTTAGCTAGAGATGGGCGGGGCATAGCTAAAGCTGGATTCATACATTCTGCTTCTATTTCACAATTCTATTAGCCGCCTTATTTTTA
This sequence comes from Chaetoderma sp. LZ-2023a, assembly GCA_034401795.1. Classification (NCBI taxonomy): domain Eukaryota; kingdom Metazoa; phylum Mollusca; class Caudofoveata; order Chaetodermatida; family Chaetodermatidae; genus Chaetoderma; species Chaetoderma sp. LZ-2023a. Next base: position 75,805,600 of record CM067361.1, on the reverse strand, counting down.
AGTTAGATATGCGGGTAAGCTGGTGAATATTTTCAAACTAATTTATCTTGAGCTTGTTATTGCGTTACTGCTATAGGCAGCAAGATCTCCCAGGCCAATTAGTTTCAAAATATGGAATAAAATAGCGATTGCATCATAAATCATTTTTTGTGTTTGACCTTTCGCGTTTAAATCGTGTAATTATATTTAAAATATTGTTCGTCTGTGTAGGCCGTGCAATTGACGAAACCCATTCTGTCATTCAAACATACGACATCATTATGACTAACGTCACGCGCATGCTGATGTCAAAATCAAATAGCTAATGAATGACGTAACTAAGTCCGTCAGGATCATTCAATAGTCCATGAGTGGTACGAATTGAATGCCTTTATCATTTAATGAATATTCAGTTTAATATTTTGAAATTAATTTGTCAAGGGGTTGTTGCTGCAATAGGCCTGCATAGTTACCTTGAAATTACCAATCGGAGTATTATCCGAACATGATCATTATAATGATCATATGGCTCTGTATTTTCCCGGATATTTGGCCATCCCAACGCGTCGGCATTGCGGAAGATATGGGCATATTATGAAATAAACAATTTATGATTGCATGTCGTTGACGGGTATCCATTTGAAATGTCGGCTATTGCGCGGACTCGGCTGGTACAAGTAACAATAGCGTACGTATGTGATCTTAGTTTTCAGCCAATATTTTGTCATGATTATGATGAAAATTTCAATTTTAGGCAGAACCAGGACGACCAACTCGTCATGATATGTTGTCCGGAAATTAAGTTCAGATAAGCACGAACGCGCGTGATTTGCGCTTTTCAGACGGAGCGCGTGGTTTGTTTTCTTCCTATGTTTGCATATATGATCATAACATGCAGCAATGCATACAAATCATCAATTTAAACTATAAATTGGCTAATGAGTTGAAAAAATATGTCTGTTGAATTATATTTATGCCATCACAATTTTGCTAAACATATTTCATGATAGATAGCTGAAAACAGATATTTCACAGCGTGTCTATTCCACAGGACGTCCGGAAATCTGGAGGCCTGTTGAAAAATGTGCGTTCTTCTGATAAATCCGGAAGGTGGTCTCTCCGTAAAGCTTGTATTCACCCTACACATACCATTTGCTCAACATATTCATCCATGAACTCTTACACATTACCCGGGCTATCGGGCGGGCAGGCATTGGGCAGGCGTATGGGCAGTCGGACGGGCATGCAGGCTGGCAGGTTGGGCAGGTGAGCGGTCTGTGGGTGAGCAGGCCCATGGCTGGGTAGTGGGTGGGTGGACTGTCGGTCGGGAACACGGGCATGCAGGCAGGCAGGCGCGCTGGCGGGCGAATGGGCAGGTTGATGGCCAGGTGGACAGAGGGCAGGCGGGTGGGCAGGCGGTGGGCGGGCAGGTAGGCAGGCGGACGGACATACAGACAGGCAGGTGGGTGGGCGGGCAGGCGGGCAGGCGGATGGCTGGGTGAGTGGACAGGCATGCAAGTGGGCGGATGAATAGGCGGTGGGCGGGCGGGTGGCCCGGTGGGGACTGGATGGGCGAGTGGGTGGGTGGCTGATCGGACATGCAGGCAGACGGGCAGGTGGCGCGTGAGTGGATAGACGGACAGGTGGATGGAAGAAAGTATGGACATATGGATGGATGGAGGGCAATAGAGGTGGACGGGCAGACAGACAGACGGGCGGATGTAGGCGGGTTTCAGATATATGTTAGGATTCCGTAAGCGCGGACGCGGACGCAGAGATGACAGGTGCGAGCGTTTCAATAGGCCTTTTAGTCGCGAGGTGTGCTTCTGTAAAAATTGAGTAATGCGCGTGTATTGTTTTTTTTCATGTGCAACTATCAAAAGATAAGCATTCGTATCAGCTTCGGCAGGCTGTCATTGATGAGGAAGAGATGAGCATAGTTACTTTGGCAGTCTAGAAATTGATCTAAATACAACACAAATTTAGAAAAAGGAAACATCTATGATGTATCCACAGACTATTTCAGAAGAGAAGTCAAATAGGGGCAGTTTCCCATATATTCACATAGCTAGAAAATGATAACAAAAAGCTATAACAATATTTTCGTCTAACTAGACAACGATTTGCACAAGTACTGGCACTTATTGAATTGAACCTGGCATTGTGACACATTCTCCTTCCCGATAAGTGATAAAAGCAACGACTTGAGATACGCTTAATGTGGGCTCGGTAATATATGTACTCATTAATTAATGAACATATACAATTACTAAGTAATACACTCAAACCTGCTCTGAAGATCAGTTTGCTTAAGATATAACCTGCATATAAACACAACTGTATTCGATTCTCAAATCCAATTAAACAATTTATTAGTCACTGTTTAAGAGGCCACCTCCCTCATCGGTTCAACTGTAGTGTTTATTTCATTTATTTATTTATTTTTATTTTATTTTATTTATTTATTTATTTTTTTATGTAAAAAAAAAAAAAAAAAAAAAAAAAATAAAATAAAATAAAAATCACGACAATAATCGTAAGCGAATACTCTGTGAAACTGTAATAAAATCTGCTGTCAAATGTCTGTTTATGTTTTGACATTATTTTGGAATTTCTATTTACCACCTTGGTGATTGATGTTCGTATTTAGAGGAATCGAAGATCACATGATATTATTGACCCTATAGCAGCCAATGTATCTTTAACCAATGAAATCGTTGCTTTCATACTACATCTTCATGCATTACTCTCATTGTGATACCGTCATGTGTTGTGTTCTTATCATTAACTCTTTCACTGTGAAGCTGGCCAAAACCGGCCAAAAAATGGCCTCCCAGACGTATTGAGCTATGCCCAAGAGAATAATTTTTTTAAACCGAGCCAGTTGTACCAGCACTACATCTAAAAAAAATAAATTGTAAATGTCCGCAAATGGACAATCAATAAGCAAATATGATTATTGTCTTTAAATGGATAAATGATAACCACGTGCTTCATTCAGGTAAATACTGTGGAGTAGAAAGCTCAATTCGATGAATGAATCCAGTTTTACCCACGTACACCCCATCTCTAACTTTGATTTTGTTGAGATCGACCGAAAAATGAACTACGCCAATCTCAATGTCCAGAAAACAATACAGACCTGTAAGCTGTTAAATATTTTGAAAGTAATTTGTCTAGGTGGTGTTGCTGCTTATGCAGTTTAGTTTCAAAATAGTAAACATCACGTTTATTAAGTAGTAAAGGCATACAAGTTGTTCAACAATGCTTAGTCCGTCAAGAAGTAAGCGTCCCTGGTGGACTAGAAACGTTATTCATTACGTATGTTGATTATGGCGTCAGCCAACCTGTCACGTAATTGATCGTTACAAGCACACCTTTCTTAGCATGACATAATAATAATAATAATAATAATAATAATAATAATAACAACAAATTATTATTATTCCTTGTTACTGCTATTGACCGTGTAAATGTATATACTGCTGTTCCCTTATGCCACATTGTGGCCTGTGTGTAAATAAATTGAATTGAAATTGAAAATTGATTACGACATCAAATGCTTGGTTGACAGACTGGATTCCTCTACTCATAAATTGGAAAATTGAATTTGAACTCACATTAGTTGGAACGTACACTCCTCCTGAGAGTCTATACAGCCCCTCATACCTCACTTCGTAATCAACTGTAGGGACACAGGCATGTGTTGTAACCGTGATGGCGGCTAACACACTAACGACCAGACAAAGGAGCATGTTTCCTGATAGCTGTTAGATATCGTTGCAAATTCTATAAAGAAACATATATCATTTGCAGAAAGCAAATTGAAGACATAGGTGAATAGTTAATACTATCAAAAACCAGATATTTTTGTCTTGATCCTCTCGCTCTCTCTCTCTCTCGCTCTCTCTCTCTCGCTCTCTCTCTCTCTCTCTCGCTCTCTCACTCTCTCTCTCTCTCTCTCTCTCCCTCTCTTTCTCTTTCTCTCTCTCTCTCTCTCTCTCTCTCTCTCTCTCTCTCTCTCTCTCTCTCTTCATCTCTCTCTCTCTCTCTATATATATATATATATATATATATATATATATATATATATATATATATATATATATATATATATATATATATATATATATATATATATATATGTATATATATATATATATATATATATATATATATATATATATATATATATATATATATATATATATATATATATATATATATATATATATATATATATATATATATATATATATCTAGATTAGACACAGTACCTCATGTAAAACAGCTTAACAAATTGGGGGCTTACAGAATGGGCAGCCACATACTGCACTGGATTTATAATTTTCTCACCAACATGATGCAAAGAGTACAACCGGGATCAATTCAATCTGAGTAACAGGAGGAGGAGGAGGAGGAGGAGGAGGAGGAGGAGGAGGAGGAGGAGGAGGAGGAGGTAGCTAATGGTGCGCTAGCTGGAAGTATCCTTATGCCACTTGACTGGTAGCTTAGATTCAATTCTTCTGAAATCCATGTTCTCGACCTTGGTAGAAACAACCCACAAATGGAGTATGACATGATAGATTGTCAAATTTGCTCACCAATAATCATAACATGTTGTGAAAAAGATATTGGTATCCACAGGGACAATTAACTAAATTTTGACTACCACATAAACACCATCGTCAACATGGCAACTAGAATACTAGGAGTTATCACAAGATGATCTACCTAGACTTGAAAACATTGCTACACCTCTAGAAAACACTAATCAGTCTAAGACAACCACGGACATTAGCACGAGGACAGCGCCAAACGAATAAGTGATTCGCTGACTTGCATCACCTCAGTTACGAGAGGAGGCTAATCTTAAGTGTGCACGATTATTACTTTTAGTGATCGCGATCGATTATTTAAGAATAATCGTGATTACTCGATTAATCGGCTTGGTTACAAATTACACCAATAACAACAAAGCTATATCAATGACGAAAGCTGCAATGATGTTTAGAAATGTTTTTTGCAGGACACGAGAAGACTAATTTTTAAATGTATCACTGGAATGCAATCGCTGAGCAAAATATAAATAAAAAGGTAGATTTTGAAATATTGTATGCAGTGGAATTATTCACGATTATCCGATTATTTCGTTTTTAATCAAATAAATTAAGGATTTAAAAAAGAATCGCGATTTTCGATTTGATCACATAATCGCGCAAGCCTAGCTGATTTCATTAACTGTTTCACTCTGAAGTATCGCATAACACGTGGAGATCTGATTGAAGTGTACACACTTAGGAGAAATACCCACAATGTTGATTCAGCCAACATCTTCACCGAATCCTCCAAACGCATCGCCCCTGGTCATACCTTCAAACAAGGAATCCTAAGATGTAAGACTAACTTGAGATAGTACTCTTTTACAAAACGCACCACACAAATCTGGAATAAGCTACAGGTACGCGTGGAAACCAAGAACTTAGACGCATTCAAGGCAAAATGAAGTGTTATATGATGAAAACAGCACATCTCTTCGACTCATTTTCAGAAATAATGACGACGGGATACTGTAAATTGAACCACAACTAGATTTTCTGAATTCATACATATACATGAGTATAGATACAGAACTTTATCAAACAATGGCAGCGTAAGCTGGTTTTCATGTTTTGGCGGCACACCGCTCCTACTACTTACATCTATATCTGGCATCTGTAAGGCGGCACACTGCAGCTAACGGCTGCTGGCCAGGCGCATCCTACAACTAGCAAATAATAATTATTGTTTAATATATGGGACTAAACTGATTGAAGCACAAACAAAATGGGCCTATACCTCTCTCTCTCCCTCTCTCTCTCACCCATGTCTCTCTCGCCCCCTCGCCCCCACCCCCCTCTCTCTCTCTCTCTCGAGATTTCTCTCTCCTCACCCTCTCTCTCTCTGCGCTTCTCTTTCTCCTCTCTTCTCTCTCTCTCTCTCTCTCTCTCTCTCTCTCTCTCTCTCTCTCTCTCTCTCTGTCTCTCGCTGTCTCTCTCTATCGCTGTCTCTATCTCTCTCACATTTTCTAAGTATAAATTAATTAAGCTAGGTCCTGAGAAAATGATAATTGTGATGATGATGATTATGACGACCACGACGACGATGACGACGGTGACGATAACGACGGCTACGACGAGGAAACACTTAATTCTAGGTACCAAGCAATACTATAGAGCAAGTAATACGATTTAGAGTTACCGTTAATAATTATTATATCGTGCTTGCATAACGGTACGGAACTTGGGCAGTTTCAGAATAATTTCTGTAAGGTACAACACACCGTACTCACAGTATATGTTGTATGGTTTGATATACGAATGTGAATATTGGATATTAAAACACAGCAAATAGACAGTACTGAAATAGAGCTTACCTTGCTGAGTCAGTTTTTCCAAGCAAGTTGTAGAATCTTCAAACGCGACTTCTCGCTCTGCGCTAAAGATGGAGGACAGGCTGTTTTATAGTCACTTTCTCACCACGGATGCGCAGATTATTGTCCACGTGGACAGTGTAATCTACGACATCGCACGAATTCAGAGACATACGGTGATCATTGGTTAGATTTAGTAGGTCATCCAGGTTTTAGAGGAAATTGTGGGCAATTCACGGGGTTTAAAACATTAATGCAACCAACTCAGACTATTGATTATGGGTTTTCAATATGTAACACACCAACGTTCTTTATTGTATTCAGATGCACCCATCATCTCCGCTTATAGCGGAACACACGTTTCAACTGTTTGCTTTAATACGTCCTCGTGGACCGCTATAGCAGAAAACACGTCCGATAGACTTGCCTTAATTGGTTCAGGTATACTTGTATAGTAGAGCACATGGAAGTGAGGCTAAGTATTCACAATTTTGCATCGGGCTGCTAGGTCGTCTCTTCACAAGACTCTACACAGCATACTCCCACTTATCATCGAATTAAATGGAATAGTAAGACACTATTCCTCAGCCATATTATGTTCCTACGACTACTATTACTACTACTACTACTACTACTACTACTACTACTACTACTACTACTACTACTACTACTACTACTACTACTACTACTACTACTACTACTACTACTACTACTACTACTTCCACTACTGCTGCTGATGTTGCTCCTGCTCCTGTTGCTGCTGTTGCTGCTACGACGGCGACGACGACGATGAAGACGACGACGACGACGACGACGACGACGACGACGACAACGACGTGTTTGGGATTTACTCCACAATCAAGGTGCACCAAAGCAGCCCAGACGCTTGAACAATTTTGACAAAGCTCATGGAACATCTTTCATTATTTCATCTCGCTTCAGCTGGAACCTGTGCTTGAACCCGTTGGTCGGTCTTTCAGTTGGTCAGACAGTCGGTCAGTTAGTTGATCAGATGGTTGGTCTGTCGGTCAGTCAGTCATTCGGTCAGTCGTTAGGTCAGTCAGTCGAAAGTTGTATGCTTTTCTATTGCTTTTAGTTATGCTAGTTTTAGTTTTGTATGGGGTAGTCCAGATTTCTTTTTAATTTATGCTATGTTGAGGCATCTGTGTACAATGGAGTATTCTAGAGTTATAAAGATAATATAAAGAGAAAAAATGACTTAGGTCTGCACATGATGCCACTGCTCATTGATTCCTTAGATCTAACTCTTTCTTATGTTTCTCATATGTTAAGCTTCAATCCAAAAATATGCAAAGTATTGATATATTGTGCTAACGAAATTTCTCGATTGTTTACTTCAATTTTGGGGAGAGCAATCTGTTTACGTTCTTGGATGTTGTGAAACGTATATAGTTAGGTTTATTGAAATCTATTCACTTTAAACGAATCTAAGATTTTTTATATTTCCGTATATACATACTGGGGTACAGTACCTATGTGCCTGCGGCTACACAAATCATCGATCTCATCCACAAATCATATTACTGAGAGGTTGGTTCAGGCTATGCCTAAGTCATGCATGTACAATAAGAAAAGCAGAGGTCCAAGAATTGAACCATGCAACACGTCACAGAGCAATTCACTGTATCCGGAAATGGCCGCGCTGAAATATTTTATATTCCTGTTAGATAAGTAACTAGCTGTGCATTGTGATGCAATGGCTCATATACCATTGTAATCTTTGTAGTAGTTGTTGTAATATTGTATGATGAATAGGTTTGAAAGATTTGGAGACGTCCACAATACAGCAGCTAACCTGCATTTTACACGCAATGGCAAGCATGGTGGAGGGTTTTTTTCCTGAAGCAGTACTCTGGTTCACAAATCAGTTTTACTTGATACATCATATGCTTACTGGCCTCCAGTGATTAATAATCTGACCAATATTTAGCTTTGAATATAGGAGGATGACTTGCGAAATCGGTAGGTCACACATCGGGAGATAGTATTTCTCTAGCACAGTATTTAAAGAGCTATCCTTTAAAGTTATCAATGTCGAGACCCACAGTTAAGTTAACTGGCATTTAGTCGTGTGTATTTATCTCAGGTCTAAATTGCACTTCCGGGATAAATTACTAAAGTATTTATTAACCCTTTAATATTCAAATTTATTTAATAAAAAAAGTTCTTATTAAATGTCCATTTACAGGGGAAGAGAAGACTATTTTAGAAAAAAATTACTAATGCGATAACTGGGTCTGCCAGCCAGTCATTTCAGATGTAAGTTTTCAAAGGTTTCCGTTAGCTTTGAAGCATTGTTTCCTGATAAATAGTATAGACGATTTAGATACGTGTTATTCTTCTTGTGACAGGCAGCTATCAATCATAGTATTAATGCCAGTTGGGTAGGATTTTGTGTAATTATTTTAGTGGAAAGCTTGATTCATAACTGTTAGTACATAGGTGCTGTTTGTATCTTCACACATCTCTCACTCAATTCACCTTTCCAGAGTATCCACCCATCATATGACGTCATAATCAACTACGTGATGCGTATACTGACATCATAATGAATGACGTCATGTATGACGTCGATAAGTACGTCACGAACGCATATTTGAAGACGGTCTATGCGTTGTTGTAAAAATTGTTTGCTTTTACTATTTTATAAATATTCTGTTGAATAATTTGAAACTAATTTGACTGGGCGCAGTTTCAGCCGTAGGCAGCATCAGCACCCAGCCAAATCAGTTACACAATACTCAACAGCGTCCCTGTATAGTGTTCAGGAAATTACTAGTTAGTGTATTCGGGGATCGATCAATCCCAAAACGGCGAGGTGTGGGTGGGGCTTACCTTGTGATGGGCGGGGCATAGCTAAACATGGAAAGGTCCATTATCCTGATTCCCGTTTATGCCTATCATACATGTTTTACTATCTTCTATAGAATCATTTCTAAAACATCTACTCATTATTTCATCTTTTATGGATAATGTTTTCTCAAACTATATACATTATATATTATTGCTCCAAATATATAAAAGGCTTTTAATTCAGATTGAAAGGTTTGTAGATTATTTTTATTTATAGATTTATCACTGTCCCTTCAAAGGGGCATTAAAATAACCCATGCCTTGCCGCACGCACCCAATACTTAGCTATTAGCTATTCAACAGCATGTGTCTTCCGTTGCATAAATATTAACTTTATAAACCTTTCCATCGTTAGCTATGCCCCGCCCATCGTTAGCTAAGCTCCACCCACACCTAGCTCGCGTTGGGATCGATCGATCGCTGAACACCGTAACTATCAATTTCCGGAAAACTACACAGGTAAGCTGTTGAAAATTTTGAAACCAATTTGACTTGGTGCTGTTGCTGCAACAGCGCCCAGTCAAATTAGTTTCAAAACATTCAACAACATGTTTATTAAATAGCAAACAATTACAAAGACATACAATTCATGCAACGTGTCAGACTATTTGAGATCTAATGACGGTCTAATTGGAACCCTTTGTGACGTAATGACTGAGCCGTTATCATACACACGCTGAGCTGATGATGACGTCATACGAGGTCAGATGATGGATGGATACTCTGGAAAGGTGAATTAGCTAAATAATGCGAACCTTGCCTCACATACTCTAACCAGCATTGTGAGTCACATTGCTCGACAGCGAAAAACATTTATTCCCATGATACGTGAATGATTCTCTCAGATATTTGGCCTTTGTACTCGATATCCAGCAGAACATAAAAGCTCGATTAAAACAGAAAAACTAATTATTGACACTATGCCTGATGTTTCTGTGACAAAACACATTACTCCAGGATGTGGGAACCTAGTGTATTCTTTTGTTACGAATGCTGTAATCGATGCGCAATGTGAGTTTTAGAACATGTGTTAGACCTGTGTTAGACAATATCCGTTCAATGTCTCGTTTTCTTATTTACCCAGTGTAACGGGGCAACACGTGCATTGGTGTATTCCCTGCAATGGACATATGTGCAATCCGAAAGACAGAGATGATTAACTCTTTTTCAAATAAAAATAAATTTCACATCATAAGCTTCTTTCCAAATCCTGTGTCATATATATGCTGTTTATTTTGTAAATATACATTTGTCGACTGTCCTGCGCTGTCCAAGAGAACAGCAATTTTCGGCAAAAGAGATCTAGATCCCATACTTTGTTACATGTCATTCATACGGTACATTCTCTGATGATCCGGATCTAGATACTAGACTGTGTTACATGTGATTCATACGGTACATTCTCTGATGATCCGGATCTAGATTGGAGACTGTGTTACATGTCATTCATATGGTACATTCTCTGATGATCTGGATCTAGATCCCGGAGTTTGCTACATGTGATTCATACGGTACATTCTCTGATGATCCGGATCTAGATCCCGGAGTTTGCTACATGTCATTCATACGGTACATTCTCTGATGATCCGGATCTAGATCCGAGACATTGTTACATGTCAGTCATGTGGTACATTCTCTGATGATTTATATCTAGATCCCAGATAGTGTTACATGTCAGTCATGTGGTACATTCTCTGATGATTCGTATCTAGATTGGAGACTGTGTTACATGTCATTCATATGGTACATTCTCTGATGATCCGGATCTAGATCCCGGAGTTTGCTACATGTGATTCATACGGTACATTCTCTGATGATCCGGATCTAGATCCCGGAGTTTGCTACATGTCATTCATACGGTACATTCTCTGATGATCCGGATCTAGATCCCGGAGTTTGCTACATGCCATTCATACGGTACATTCTCTGATGATCCGGATCTAGATCCCGGAGTTTGCTACATGTCATTCATACGGTACATTCTCTGATGATCCGGATCTAGATCCCGGAGTTTGCTACATGCCATTCATACGGTACATTCTCTGATGATCCGGATCTAGATCCCGGAGTTTGCTACATGCCATTCATACGGTACATTCTCTGATGATCCGGATCTAGATCCGAGACATTGTTACATGTCAGTCATGTGGTACATTCTCTGATGATTTATATCTAGATCCCAGATAGTGTTACATGTCAGTCATGTAGTACATTCTCAGATGATTCGTATCTAGATCCCATACAGTGTTACATGTCGGTCATGTGGTACATTCTCAGATGATTTGTATCTAGATCCAAGACTGTGTTACATGTCAGTCATATGGTACCTTATGTGATGATCCGGATCTAGATCCCAGACAGTGTTACATGTCAGTCATGTGGTACATTCTCAGATGATTTGTATCTAGATCCAAGACTGTGTTACATGTCAGTCATATGGTACCTTATGTGATGATCCGGATCTAGATCCCAGACAGTGTTACATGTCAGTCATGTGGTACATTCTCTGATGATTCGTATCTAGATCCCAGACAGTGTTACATGTCAGTCATGTGGTACATTCTCAGATGATTTGTATCTAGATCCAAGACTGTGTTACATGTCAGTCATATGGTACCTTATGTGATGATCCGGATCTAGATCCCAGACATTGTGACATGTCAGTCATGTGGTCCATTCTCTGATGATTCGGATCTCGATCCCAGACTTTGTTACATGTCATTCACATGGTACCTTCTCTGATGATTTCTTGATCTAGATCCCAGACCTTGTTACACGCCAGTCATATGGTACCTTCTGTGATCTCGGGATCTTTGTCCCTAACATTGTTACATGTTTTCATATGGTACATTCTCTGATGATTCGGATCGAGATTACAGACTTTGTTTTCACTCTGTTAGCAGGAAATGGATGATATGTCTCCACATGCTTTCATAAAAAGCAAACTACAAAGACCACATATAATGGAGCTTTCCACATTTAGCTATGCCCCGCCCATCTCAATCTAAGCTGTCCATGTTGGGATCGATAGGTCTCTGAACTCCCTGCCTATCAATTTCCATAAAATTATGCATGTAAGATGTTGACATTTTTTTAAGTTTCAGAGTATTTGGCAGCATGGTTACTAAATAGTAAAGACATACAATTCGTGCCCCGTGTCGGACAATTAAGCATTACAGGCGGACTAATTCGAATCATGCATGACGTCATAATTATGACGTCATCCTACACGTCGCGTAGTTTATTATGACGTCATATGATGGATGGCTAAATTGGAAACGTCTATTCCTTGGTAATATATATGTAATGGATATGGTATGATATCTTTCAGCAATGTCTAGACCCTGATCTAAAGCATTTAACTCAGATGCCGTTCATATTAGGAAACTCTATCGACATTATCGTTAGCCTTAAGAGTGTGTTGCTGAAACTTGCTGCAGACATCCAAACGACTTTCAGCAAAATCAGTTTTCAAAATGAGCACCCGGTGCCATACAAAAGACAGAAGATAGATAAAGTGCTAATCATCCCTGACCTTCTGATTGCCAATTTGTCCTCAACAGAGTACACATCACACGTGCTGTCATACTAGACTCCTGGTTAAATAGAAAAAACCATTAAACGGATATTGCATGTCTCTCTGTGTATATGACATTTTGCAGCAATTACACCATTCCTAGACTTTAAAATGCATCGGCTTTCACTACGCTGGATTACGGCTTTTTTATCACAGAAACGTCAGGGATAATGTCAATAATGTGTTTGTGAGATCCATCAGAATTTGTAATATTCTGCTTTACATCTGCTACAGAGGACAACTAACTCAGACAGGAATTCTATGAAATTAAATGTAGAAATTGTTATCACTTGTCCCCACGATTGTCGACAAATAGCAGGGTTAATCATTTGTGAACTTCTGTTTGCACATATGGCATAAGGAATACGTCAATACGCTTGTTGTCACATTAAATGGAAAACAAACATTGAACGAATATTGTCTGGACATTGGCGAGGATCAGCAATCATCATGAGGCATTAACATGTACCCGGTCCCCCAGCGCTGGGTTACTGTGTGCTTTAACACTAAAACACCCGCCATAATGTCAATAATGCGTGTTTCTGTTCTAATCGAATATCGAATATTGTGCTGGATATCTAGTACAGAGGCCAAATAACTCAGACTGAACTTGTTTGAAATTCAAGTTTTCCCCGTTCTTCATTATTGTTGATAAATAACGGAGCTCTGATCTAATTTACTTTTTTCAAATAAATAGCTTTATCTTGGTTGCAATATGGTAATGTGACTATTTACTATAAAGAATAGTTAGTGTTAGTTTTTTCTAACGAGGTTGGTATAAAGGTGCAAGACATCTCGTACCATTTCGAATAATGCGACACATAATATCGATTTGGTCATGCGAGTCCAGCCTTTATTTCTTTCACATATGTAGATGACACAGAACGTAGTTGAAGAATATTATCGTATCAGTCCATTTCACACATGATTAATCTTGCGATTATTCGATAATGTATGAGAGTATGATGTGTATGCTGTGTAGAGTCCAGTAAAGAAGTTACTTAGTACATGCACGTTCCTCTCAAAATGCTGGTGCCCCTTGAAATGCTGGTGCCCCTCAGAAAGATGGTGTCCATTAAAATGCTGGTGTCCCTCAAAATACTGGTGTCCCTCAAGATGCACGTAAACAAGCCAAATTGGCTAGGGTAAACGAAGTACCGGGCGCACTTTTTCCATTCAAGCTAAAATGCAAAATGCCCGATATTTGTCTGGAAGTTCCCAGTTATTTAATGACAAAAATAATTTTCCTGCAAATTTTAAGCACACTATTTTCAAGAGAAACAGACGTATCTCTTCCACACGTCAATGAAAACGGACAAGAGAGGGGTAATTTATATTGGAAATTTACATAGTTCGTGGATGGTAGTCAAAAGGAATGGTCGCTTTAATATTTGATCATGGCTGTACGATTGATCAAGGGGCAGTTCCTGGTTTGGAGTGCACTAGTTACCTTTGCAATTCACCTTTCCAGAGTACTCACCCATCATATGACGTCATAATGAACTGCGTGATGTGTACAATGACATCATAATGAATGACGTCACGAACGCATATTTGAAGACGGTCTAAGGGTTGTTGTACAAATTGTTTGCTTTTACTATTTAATAAATATTCTGTTGAATATTTTGAAACTAATTTGACTGGGCGCTGTTGCTGGTGATAGATAGGGCATTTGGGATCGATCAATCCCAACACAACGAGGTATGGGTGGGGCTTAGCTAGTGATGGTCGGGGCAAGGCTAAAACTGGAAAGGTCCATTGGTATCCATACACTAGTGCACTTCACGACTTATCCGCTGAACTTTCACATTTATATGTTGACACATTATTCGGTACTTGGCACGTGATCGATGGCAAGGCACTGTACACTTTATATCCCTTATTTTTCCTCTTCCTTAATCCGCGAGGGTTCTTTAAGTTACCTTTATTTATCAGTTTCGTCTGCTGTATTCAAAACAGGTAGCCGTTCAATCAGCATAGTTTAAAAGTATCATGACATTAAATGGAAGATTAAGGTGTACCCTAATATCCAAAAGGTGTCGAGTTGCACGCCATCTTAATGGACAATTGGTTTCACCAGCAATCTGCTTTTGACACAATTTTCATGTGGTTAGATACATCAAATTTTCAGAATCGCAATCTACATTAAACTGAATTTGAAACATTTAGTCTTGATGCTCCTGAATTCGTCCAACTTGCGATACATTTATCTAATTTGCATAATTTCTTTTCGCATTTTAGAGATTCTTATCCACTCAGACTTGTCGTAAAGGGGCATGCGTCACGATATACAGATTTTAATGCAGAAAGTGTTCCACCTATTCAGAAATGTTAAATATGTCTCAAATAATATAAAAATTCATGTTAGCACTCTGGCAATTTGTTCGATTGTAAATTGATTGTAAATTGCGACCATTTTCCAAAATTATAGATGGAAAGCATGTGACACGGGGGCAGGCAGCCGATATGTTGACTCTACAACCTCTGTTAACTTTGTATCAAAGACTGCACAGAGTACTCTTAGCTGCTGGCTCTAATCGAGAAAGCTGCAAAGAACCTCGGCAACGCGTTTCAAGAAGACAACAGTGAGAATATAACTCAAGCACATTAACACATTAAATCATTGCAAATACTACAGAAGATGGGTGAGTCTGATGTACTAAAGAGAACCCAGCCTTTCTTTTCTAGTATGGGTTAGTACATGCAGATAGTGCTAGAGACGATGATATTTATTAAAGCAGCTCGTACAGGAGTTCTGGAGCTACATTTGATTGCCCTTGAGATCTTCATAACGTGCTTTTCCGCACATGATCGCCTTAACTATGTACGATTGATTCCCCTCTAACCAGCAGAAATGAAATCGCTCACGCTATCAGAACCTGAAATTTATGAGGAATTCCTTAACAGATCCATGAAAGTGTTCGGTGGTTTAGTGGGAATTACCTTGAACCCATCTGCTAGAACCAAGTTCATTTCTATCTCTCCAGAACGTGTTAGGCTTGCTACAGAAGCACAACGAATGGCAGGGGCAATTAACCTAAGCGACCCAAGCATCATGGCTGTACTGAACCTTCAGGAAAGGACCGTCTAAGATCTTACTGCAACATTTAGAAGTTTTACGAGTCCTTTTACTGTTAAGAATGATGACTTATTCAACTTGGTCACCAAGTCAGTTACTCTAAAAGAAGTCAGCGAAAATCTCTGCAGACAAAGCGATATTGTCACCAAACTATTTGCAACATTTGTATAAGAGCGTATCCAGAAAGGAGATACCAACCTGTGGTCACAAATGAAGAAGCATACATTGGCCACTTGAAAGAGCATTGCGAAAAAAGTTAAAATAGCAGTCAAAGAGAAAGTGTTCGAACTCTAGGAGGAGCGATCATTGTTTCCGAGTTTGTTAGTAGTGTGCACACGAATGCCTGAGATCAATTTCAAGGATGCTATAAATTGGTAAGCATGCATTTCCTGTGCTTCCACGTTCAATCTTTGCTGCTGATGTATGCGTGCTTCATTGTTCAATGAAGAGGAGCTTCTTGACGAGCATTTTAGAGGGATCACATGTAGGTGAGAACCCACAAGCGAACAAAACAAAACAGATCATCCTTGATCTCGACAGTTAACCATCGTGTTCTGCTGAAGAGGCAGGAAAAATATTCACTACAACAAAAAAATGGGCCCTTGTTGATGCTATGGCTGACATTCAATCAATAGGTAAACAGATGCAATAAAAAACTGGTCTCATCTATCAGACAACTTCATAAGCCACGTGGTAAAGAAGTACGACAATTATCACTAGGTGCGATTGATTTTTATCAGTACAAACTATCACATTGAAAATGGCAACTCGCCTCATGAGACAAGACGGCCATCCCGCTGTTTTCTTTTCCCATACTGATACAACAAACATACTGAAACAACAAACAATGCCAAATTGCCTGTGAGAAATCTGCTTTCACACACAAAGACAAAGCTGCAATAGCCCGCATATCTAGCAGATAAGATAATGCAAAGTGAGCATCTACATCAGCGTTTGATTGCTGCGCATGGAGACAAATGCATAGGTACGCACATGGATATGAGCCACCTATACACAGTGAACAAGAAGAAGCTGGCACAAAGCTAGTGATGCATGCTGTGGACGCAACAGACTCCGGGGCAACGGGCATCCGCATCAACCCACCAGACAGCAACATTTCTGTTCTTTCTGACTTGTGTGAGGAAACTTAATTTGTGACAGGAACCAGGCAGCATAAGTGCGCGATCCCACTGAAGCCCATAGTGCAGGCGCTGGGACCAAGCAAACACGCTGCCCTTCCTACATTTCATGTTCTCAGTGGTGCTGACAACACGGGTAGATGTGCAGGTAAAGGGAAGCTTATCTGTTGGAAGGCTGCTCAGGTGGCCAATGACGGCATATATATATATGAACAAGATAAGCGTTGATTATTCTAAAGATCGTCAAAGGAAAACTACAAATTCCCATACCTGGGTAAGTCAGATAGGATAGGAAGGCCCAAATAGTCAATATAAATATTATTCAGTGACACCGCTCGAAGAATCCGAGTCAACTATCACCTTCGTTCACCATTAGAGGCAAGTGTAGACGCAGCTACACAACCAGTGTACCTCTAGTAAAGACCGATTCGTAGTAGCATCAGTTGAGAATCGATAAGAACATATTATCTTTTATTGTGAATCGAAAATTGTGAGAAACGACCGACCGACCAAAGTCAGACGGTCCTGAAAATGTTCAATATGATAACAATACTCGCTACGCGATGGAAGGTCAAGGCCGTTAATTATATATATATATATATATAGTTTTATGAACGGTACCTTGCTGGATATATAGTGTGTCTCATAGTCGTCTTGTGGGTCACTGCCAAAAATCATGGTACTTTATGGGTCACAATGACCCACAAAGCACCATCTCAAAATGTATTCTAAATGTTAAAACTCGCGGAAACAAGCATTTCCCCACATGTTCGTAAATAGTGACCCGCAAGACCCAATTGACCAGTGACCCACAAAGCCCACTTTTGAAAGGCGCCTTCAGCCGTACTTCAACTTTTTGCGTCAAATGCAAGATTCCGAAACGGTTGTAGATGACCCACAAGTAACTGCTGCGCATAATATGGAATTATGGGTAAATTGATCACGTGTGCCCTTGAAATCAACATGGATGTACCTACAGAGACGCTAGAAACATGTTTGTAAGTATTGCTACTGTTTTGTAATGTTTTGCCTTTTGGTGGTAACATTTTTAGGGATTTGTAATGTTTAATAATTAAACACAGGAGATGTTTTGCGTTTTAGTTATTGGAGTGTGCATTTTGAGTAGGTCTATGCGGCACGGCATGCCTCAGAAGAAGAGCACGTATTTCTATATATTGCAATATTGAATATTAGTTATTATTAAACAATAACAGATTATTGCTCTACCCCTCTACGCTAAACGCTGGCTTAAAAAAATGCTGTGTCGGCAATTGGCGATAAAATAGCATTGGTCACATCATTATATAGTCAATATTTCCTGATGTTCTAAATATGTGACCCACAATGTGACATGTTTACAATTCTTAATAATATACGTCTGCACGGTGGATGATACGGGGGTGGGTGGGTGGGTGGGGTTGGGGGGGGGGGTGGTTGGAGGAGGAAACCACCAAAGCGTAGTGCACGTAAGACGTCAAATTCATAGATCATTAAAAATACAATTATCATGTACGCGGTCAAGCGAAGAATTTTACCTGCCCACATATTTTTTACCTAGGTGCATCTGATAAATGGTCTCGACTTTCGTGACAATTTTATTTAGCCGAATTTTGAAAATGTTATTGAAGATAGGCTGCACAGACACATCTATGTATAATGTAAATAATAAATAGTTTTGTTTGACCTGATGCAGTGGCTTAGCCATACAAAATAGTTTATGGGTGGTGGGTTGGTGGGTGGCATAAGCCTAAACGTAACGGTGATAGGGGTGCAAGGTCGGTGTCTTCGAAATATATGGAGGGGCCTGGGTGATAACAGTGATGCGTGCTTCCCCAGTCCCCACCCACCCACTCGAGACACTCCCATCGCTAGGCCACTGAAGCCACGCCATAAAAAGCATAAAATAGTTGGTTAAATTTAGATTGAGTGGCCGCGTCATCACCTTGCGATGCACTCAGTAACGCCAAGATTCTAGGTCAAGTTCTTTATTTAGAACTTAATTATAGATAGATAGATATTTATTTCCACAATAGGCCATCGACCTTTGAGTGCACATTGAACACAATTATGTACATGACGGATACCGTATATAAGATTCAATTAATACATAAGTTTAAGTATACTATGGCTGTATATGTTAACATTTAACTCTGTTCTTGCAATAATTTATACACACATCCACTCAACCACACCGAAACGCACTCACGTGCACAGACACACACACGTGCCAGACACTCGAACGCACACCACCAACGCATACACACACACGCTCATGCACCCATGCACAATTGTATACACACACGAACTCACACCCAATCATATACATGCTCGCAGACGCAATCCCACGTGCAGGCACTCCTGCGCGTGCGCACACACGCTCGCACGCATGCACCCACGCACGCACACACGCACGTACTCACGCACGCACTTTCACACGCACGCACACACACACACACACGCAAAAACGCACGCACAAAACGCACATTCCCACGTACGGAGGCGTACGGCGGTGTACAATATCGTTACGAAAATATGCAATAAGATTAGTAAACTACAATTTACACCCAGACCGCAGCGTGATTGTTTATAATAGTTAGAATTTTTACATCGGTTGTGGAGTTTAGTTAAGTAATGGCAATAACCTAATCGATATAGCTTAATTAGCAGTCTCAATATAGTTATACAATTGTTATTATCGTCGCCGTGACGCTGTCATTAAAATTTGCATTGCTATCGGTGTTGTTCTTGCGAGTGCTGGTGTCTCCGCCGTTATCGTCGCAGTCGTCGTAGTGTACGGCAGTTTTTCATGCAAGACGGACCGGACCGCCTTCGATGTCAACATGTACTCGGTGATGATTGGCTATAACGGACTCATACTGGCAACTATCAGACTTAGAAAAATTGAGAATGTGTTTAACTCAATTTCGCGGTATAGAATGGCCGATTGGTCGATTGATGGTGTTGTAACCAATACACAAATTGTTTGATTGACTGAGAGGATAATTCTGTCAGGTGAGTACATGTTTGTATGTGAGTTTGAAAACCGGTTTTCGAGGAAAAAGATTCAAGATTATTTATTTAATACACCACAATTGGGTATTCCATCAAACGTAAACATTAAACATCTAGGCATTAAATATACCTCAAGATTCAAGATTATTTATTTATCTTGGTGGCCTGAGGACACATTTTCTCCATCTACTGGTGTATTAATTAAATGGTATAAATGTCTGGATATTTCACATACTGGAGCTATGCCGTACTAGTCTAAGCTATACTAATGTAAGGTATACTAGTTCAATAGTGTACGGTAGACTAGTCTAAGCTATACTAGTTTAATCTTTTCTAGTTTCAGCTATACTAGTCTAAGCTATACTAGTCTAAGTTATATTAGTCTAGTCTAAGCTATGTTAGTCTAGTCTAAGCTATGTTAGTCTAGTCTAAGCCATGTTAGTCTAGTCTAAGCTATGTTAGTCTAGTCAAAGCTATAGCGCTATAGTTTAAGTCATAACAGTGTAAGCCATACTAGTCCAAGCCATACTAGTCTAAGCTATGGTAGTCTATGTTATACTAGTCTAAGATCTACTAGTTTAGTCTAAGATATACTAGCTAACCAAGCTAAACCAACCTATACAAGTCTAACCTATACTGGCTTGGGGTGGGTGGGTGAAGGGGTGGATCAAGTTCCTGTTCTATAGAATTCCAATAATTTAATTCCCTTATACCCTTAGGTTTTTTCTGACTTGTTACTGAAAATGTAGTGAGGTGAGCTAAACTAATCTGAGCCATACTAGTGTAAGAGGAATTAAGGCCATAGTAGTCTAAGCCACACTAGCCTAAGGTATACTGATGTAGGCTGCACTAGTCTAAGGTAGACTAGTCTAGGCTATACTAGTCTAAGGTATACTAGTCTAGGCTATACTAGTGTAGTCTAAACTATGTTAGTGTAGTCAAAGCTATACTAGTCTAAGCCATACAAGTCTAAACCATATTAGTCTAAGTTATACAACTCTAAGCAGTACTAGTCTAGTCTAAGCTATACTAGTCTAGTCTACACTGTACTTTTTTAGTTTAAGCTATAGATGTCTAGTCTACGCTATACTAGCTAGCCAAGCTATTCAAGTCTAAGCTATACTAGTTTAGAAGCTAAACTAGTTAAGATATATTAGTCTCAGCTATACTAGCCTAAGCCATGCTAGTCTAAGCTATTCTAGTCTAGTCTAACTATAGTAGTCTAGTCAAAGCTATGCTAGTATAGTCCTAGCTATAGTAGTTTAGTCTAAGCTCTGCTATCCTAGTCTAAGTTATACTATGATAGTCTAAGCTATGCTTGACTAGGTTAAGCTATACCAGTCTAGTCTAAGCTATAGTAGTTTAGTCTAAGCTATACTAGTCTAGGCTAAGCTATACTAGTCTAGTCTAAGCTATACTAGTCTAGTCTAAGCTATACTAAGCCGAGCTATATAAGTTGTAATATATACTAGCCTGGGGTGTGTGGTGTGTGGGTGGAAGGGGTGTATCAAGTTCCTGTTCATTTATAGAGTATCAATAGTTGTAATTCCCTTAGACCCTTGCCGTTTTTTGTGACGTGTCAGTGAAAATATGGTGAGTTAAGCTAAGATTGTCTCCGCCATACTAGTCTAAGCCACACTATGTCACTATGCTAAACTATACTAATGTAAGCTTTACCAGTCTAAGGTAGACTAGTCTAAGAAATACTTGTATAATCTAAGCTATGCTAGTCAAAGCTATACTAGTGTAGTCTAAGCTATGTTAGTCTAGTCACAGCTATACAAGTATAGGCCTAGCTATATTAGGCTAGTCTAATCTCTGCTATCCGAGTCTAAGCTATACTATCCTAGTCTAAGCTATGCTCGTCTAGCCTAAGCTATGTCCATTTAGTCTAAGTTATAGTAGTCTAGTCTAAGCTATACTAATCTAGGCTAAGTTATGCTTGACTAGGTTAAGCGATACCAGTCTAGTCTAATTTATAGGATCCTAGGCTATGCCAAACTAGTCTAGGCTAAGATATACTATACCAGTCTAGGCTAAGCTATACTAGTCTAGTCTACACTGTACTTTTCTAGTTTAAGCTATAGATGTCTAGTCTACGCTATACTAGCTAGCCAAGCTATTCAAGTCTAAGCTATACTAGTCTAGAAGCTAAACTAGTTAAGATATATTAGTCTCAGCTATACTAGCCTAAGCCATGCTAGTCTAAGCTATTCTAGTCTAGTCTAACTATAGTAGTCTAGTCAAAGCTATGCTAGTATAGTCCTAGCTATAGTAGTTTAGTCTAAGCTCTGCTATCATAGTATAAGCTATACTATGCTAGTCTAAGCTATGCTTGACTAGGTTAAGCTATACCAGTCTAGTCTAAGCTATAGTAGTTTAGTCTAAGCTATACTAGTCTAGGCTAAGCTATACTAGTCTAGTCTAAGCTATACTAGTCTAGTCTAAGCTATACTAAGCCGAGCTATAAAGTTGTAATATATACTAGCCTGGGGTGTGCGGTGTGTGGGTGGAAGGGGTGTATCAAGTTCCTGTTCATTTATAGAGTATCAATAGTTTTAATTCCCTTAGACCCTTGCCGTTTTTTGTGACGTGTCAGTGAAAATATGGTGAGTTAAGCTAAGGATTGTCTCCGCCATACTAGTCTAAGCCACACTATGTCACTATGCTAAGCTATACTAATGTAAGCTTTACGAGTCTACGGTAGACTAGTCTAAGAAATACTTGTATAATCTATGCTACGCTAGTCAAAGCTATACTAGTGTAGTCTAAGCCATGTTAGTCTAGTCACAGCTATACAAGTATAGGCCTAGCTATATTAGGCTAGTCTAATCTCTGCTATCCGAGTCTAAGCTATCCTATCCTAGTCTAAGCTATGCTCGTCTAGGCTAAGCTATGTCCATCTAGTCTAAGTTATAGTAGTCTAGTCTAAGCTATACTAGTCTAGGCTAAGTTATGCTTGACTAGGTTAAGCGATACCAGTCTAGTCTAATTTATAGCATCCTAGGCTATGCCATACTAGTCTAGGCTAAGATATACTATACCAGTCTAGGCTAAGCTATACTAGTCTAGTCTACACTGTACTTTTCTAGTTTAAGCTATAGATGTCTAGTCTACGCTATACTAGCTAGCCAAGCTATTCAAGTCTAAGCTATACTAGTCTAGAAGCTAAACTAGTTAAGATATATTAGTCTCAGCTATACTAGCCTAAGCCATGCTAGTCTAAGCTATTCTAGTCTAGTCTAACTATAGTAGTCTAGTCAAAGCTATGCTAGTATAGTCCTAGCTATAGTAGTTTAGTCTAAGCTCTGCTATCCTAGTATAAGCTATACTATGCTAGTCTAAGCTATGCTTGACTAGGTTAAGCTATACCAGTCTAGTCTAAGCTATAGTAGTTTAGTCTAAGCTATACTAGTCCAGGCTGAGCTATACTAGTCTAGTCTAAGCTATACTAGTCTAGTCTAAGCTATACTAAGCCGAGCTATAAAGTTGTAATATATACTAGCCTGGGGTGTGTGGTGTGTGGGTGGAAGGGGTGTATCAAGTTCCTGTTCATTTATAGAGTATCAATAGTTTTAATTCCCTTAGACCCTTGCCGTTTTTTGTGACGTGTCAGTGAAAATCTGGTGAGTTAAGCTAAGATTGTCTCCGCCATACTAGTCTAAGCCACACTATGTCACTATGCTAAGCTATACTAATGTAAGCTTTACCAGTCTAAGGTAGACTAGTCTAAGAAATACTTGTATAATCTAAGCTATGCTAGTCAAAGCTATACTAGTGTAGTCTAAGCTATGTTAGTCTAGTCACAGCTATACAAGTATAGGCCTAGCTATATTAGGCTAGTCTAATCTCTGCTATCCGAGTCTAAGCTATACTATCCTAGTCTAAGCTATGCTCGTCTAGGCTAAGCTATGTCCATCTAGTCTAAGTTATAGTAGTCTAGTCTAAGCTATACTAGTCTAGGCTAAGTTATGCTTGACTAGGTTAAGCGATACCAATCTAGTCTAATTTATAGCATCCTAGGCTATGCCATACTAGTCTAGGCTAAGATATACTATACCAGTCTAGGCTAAGCTATACTAGTCTAGTCTACACTGTACTTTTCTAGTTTAAGATATAGATGTCTAGTCTACGCTATACTAGTTAGCCAAGCTATTCAAGTCTAAGCTATACTAGTCTAGAAGCTAAACTAGTTAAGATATATTAGTCTCAGCTATACTAGCCTAAGCCATGCTAGTCTAAGCAATTCTAGTCTAGTCTAACTATAGTAGTCTAGTCAAAGCTATGCTAGTATAGTCCTAGCTATAGTAGTTTAGTCTAAGCTCTGCTATCCTAGTATAAGCTATACTATGCTAGTCTAAGCTATGCTTGACTAGGTTAAGCTATACCAGTCTAGTCTAAGCTATAGTAGTTTAGTCTAAGCTATACTAGTCCAGGCTGAGCTATACTAGTCTAGTCTAAGCTATACAAGTCTAGTCTAAGCTATACTAAGCCGAGCTATAAAGTTGTAATATATACTAGCCTGGGGTGTGCGGTGTGTGGGTGGAAGGGGTGTATCAAGTTCCTGTTCATTTATAGAGTATCAATAGTTTTAATTCCCTTAGACCCTTGCCGTTTTTTGTGACGTGTCAGTGAAAATATGGTGAGTTAAGCTAAGATTGTCTCCGCCATACTAGTCTAAGCCACACTATGTCACTATGCTAAGCTATACTAATGTAAGCTTTACCAGTCTAAGGTAGACTAGTCTAAGAAATACTTGTATAATCTAAGCTATGCTAGTCAAAGCTATACTAGTGTAGTCTAAGCTATGTTAGTCTAGTCACAGCTATACAAGTACAGGCCTAGCTATATTAGGCTAGTCTAATCTCTGCTATCCGAGTCTAAGCTATACTATCCTAGTCTAAGCTATGCTCGTCTAGGCTAAGCTATGTCCATTTAGTCTAAGTTATAGTAGTCTAGTCTAAGCTATACTAGTCTAGGCTAAGTTATGCTTGACTAGGTTAAGCGATACCAGTCTAGTCTAATTTATAGGATCCTAGGCTATGCCATACTAGTCTAGGCTAAGATATACTATACCAGTCTAGGCTAAGCTATACTAGTCTAGTCTACACTGTACTTTTCTAGTTTAAGCTATAGATGTCTAGTCTACGCTATACTAGCTAGCCAAGCTATTCAAGTCTAAGCTATACTAGTCTAGAAGCTAAACTAGTTAAGATATATTAGTCTCAGCTATACTAGCCTAAGCCATGCTAGTCTAAGCTATTCTAGTCTAGTCTAACTATAGTAGTCTAGTCAAAGCTATGCTAGTATAGTCCTAGCTATAGTAGTTTAATCTAAGCTCTGCTATCCTAGTATAAGCTATACTATGCTAGTCTAAGCTATGCTTGACTAGGTTAAGCTATACCAGTCTAGTCTAAGCTATAGTAGTTTAGTCTAAGCTATACTAGTCCAGGCTGAGCTATACTAGTCTAGTCTAAGCTATACTAGTCTAGTCTAAGCTATACTAAGCCGAGCTATAAAGTTGTAATATATACTAGCCTGGGGTGTGTGGTGTGTGGGTGGAAGGGGTGTATCAAGTTCCTGTTCATTTATAGAGTATCAATAGTTTTAATTCCCTTAGACCCTTGCCGTTTTTTGTGACGTGTCAGTGAAAATCTGGTGAGTTAAGCTAAGATTGTCTCCGCCATACTAGTCTAAGCCACACTATGTCACTATGCTAAGCTATACTAATGTAAGCTTTACCAGTCTAAGGTAGACTAGTCTAAGAAATACTTGTATAATCTAAGCTATGCTAGTCAAAGCTATACTAGTGTAGTCTAAGCTATGTTAGTCTAGTCACAGCTATACAAGTATAGGCCTAGCTATATTAGGCTAGTCTAATCTCTGCTATCCGAGTCTAAGCTATACTATCCTAGTCTAAGCTATGCTCGTCTAGGCTAAGCTATGTCCATCTAGTCTAAGTTATAGTAGTCTAGTCTAAGCTATACTAGTCTAGGCTAAGTTATGCTTGACTAGGTTAAGCGATACCAATCTAGTCTAATTTATAGCATCCTAGGCTATGCCATACTAGTCTAGGCTAAGATATACTATACCAGTCTAGGCTAAGCTATACTAGTCTAGTCTACACTGTACTTTTCTAGTTTAAGATATAGATGTCTAGTCTACGCTATACTAGCTAGCCAAGCTATTCAAGTCTAAGCTATACTAGTCTAGAAGCTAAACTAGTTAAGATATATTAGTCTCAGCTATACTAGCCTAAGCCATGCTAGTCTAAGCAATTCTAGTCTAGTCTAACTATAGTAGTCTAGTCAAAGCTATGCTAGTATAGTCCTAGCTATAGTAGTTTAGTCTAAGCTCTGCTATCCTAGTATAAGCTATACTATGCTAGTCTAAGCTATGCTTGACTAGGTTAAGCTATACCAGTCTAGTCTAAGCTATAGTAGTTTAGTCTAAGCTATACTAGTCCAGGCTGAGCTATACTAGTCTAGTCTAAGCTATACAAGTCTAGTCTAAGCTATACTAAGCCGAGCTATAAAGTTGTAATATATACTAGCCTGGGGTGTGTGGTGTGTGGGTGGAAGGGGTGTATCAAGTTCCTGTTCATTTATAGAGTATCAATAGTTTTAATTCCCTTAGACCCTTGCCGTTTTTTGTGACGTGTCAGTGAAAATATGGTGAGTTAAGCTAAGATTGTCTCCGCCATACTAGTCTAAGCCACACTATGTCACTATGCTAAGCTATACTAATGTAAGCTTTACCAGTCTAAGGTAGACTAGTCTAAGAAATACTTGTATAATCTAAGCTATGCTAGTCAAAGCTATACTAGTGTAGTCTAAGCTATGTTAGTCTAGTCACAGCTATACAAGTATAGGCCTAGCTATATTAGGCTAGTCTAATCTCTGCTATCCGAGTCTAAGCTATACTATCCTAGTCTAAGCTATGCTCGTCTAGGCTAAGCTATGTCCATTTAGTCTAAGTTATAGTAGTCTAGTCTAAGCTATACTAGTCTAGGCTAAGTTATGCTTGACTAGGTTAAGCGATACCAGTCTAGTCTAATTTATAGGATCCTAGGCTATGCCATACTAGTCTAGGCTAAGAAATACTATACCAGTCTAGGCTAAGCTATACTAGTCTAGTCTACACTGTACTTTTCTAGTTTAAGATATAGATGTCTAGTCTACGCTATACTAGCTAGCCAAGCTATTCAAGTCCAAGCTATACTAGTCTAGAAGCTAAACTAGTTAAGATATATTAGTCTCAGCTATACTAGCCTAAGCCATGCTATAGTAAGCTATTCTAGTCTAGTCTAACTATAATAGTCTAGTCAAAGCTATGCTAGTATAGTCCTAGCTTTAGTAGTTTAGTCTAAGCTCTGCTATCCTAGTATAAGCTATACTATGCTAGTCTAAGCTATGCTTGACTAGGTTAAGCTATACAAGTCTAGTCTAAGCTATAGTAGTTAGTCTAAGCTATACTAGTCTAGGCTAAGCTATACTAGTCTAGTCTAAGCTATACTAGTCTAGTCTAAGCTATACTAAGCCGAGCTATAAAGTTGTAATATATACTAGCCTGGGGTGTGCGGTGTGTGGGTGGAAGGGGTGTATCAAGTTCCTGTTCATTTATAGAGTATCAATAGTTTTAATTCCCTTAGACCCTTGCCGTTTTTTGTGACGTGTCAGTGAAAATATGGTGAGTTAAGCTAAGATTGTCTCCGCCATACTAGTCTAAGCCACACTATGTCACTATGCTAAGCTATACTAATGTAAGCTTTACCAGTCTAAGGTAGACTAGTCTAAGAAATACTTGTATAATCTAAGCTATGCTAGTCAAAGCTATACTAATGTAGTCTAAGCTATGTTAGTCTAGTCACAGCTATACAAGTACAGGCCTAGCTATATTAGGCTAGTCTAATCTCTGCTATCCGAGTCTAAGCTATACTATCCTAGTCTAAGCTATGCTCGTCTAGGCTAAGCTATGTCCATTTAGTCTAAGTTATAGTAGTCTAGTCTAAGCTATACTAGTCTAGGCTAAGTTATGCTTGACTAGGTTAAGCGATACCAGTCTAGTCTAATTTATAGGATCCTAGGCTATGCCATACTAGTCTAGGCTAAGATATAATATACCAGTCTAGGCTAAGCTATACTAGTCTAGTCTACACTGTACTTTTCTAGTTTAAGCTATAGATGTCTAGTCTACGCTATACTAGCTAGCCAAGCTATTCAAGTCTAAGCTATACTAGTCTAGAAGCTAAACTAGTTAAGATATATTAGTCTCAGCTATACTAGCCTAAGCCATGCTATAGTAAGCTATTCTAGTCTAGTCTAACTATAGTAGTCTAGTCAAAGCTATGCTAGTATAGTCCTAGCTTGAGTAGTTTAGTCTAAGCTCTGCTATCCTAGTATAAGCTATACTATGCTAGTCTAAGCTATGCTTGACTAGGTTAAGCTATACAAGTCTAGTCTAAGCTATAGTAGTTTAGTCTAAGCTATACTAGTCTAGGCTAAGCTATACTAGTCTAGTCTAAGCTATACTAGTCTAGTCTAAGCTATACTAAGCCGAGCTATAAAGTTGTAATATATACTAGCCTGGGGTGTGCGGTGTGTGGGTGGAAGGGGTGTATCAAGTTCCTGTTCATTTATAGAGTATCAATAGTTTTAATTCCCTTAGACCCTTGCCGTTTTTTGTGACGTGTCAGTGAAAATATGGTGAGTTAAGCTAAGATTGTCTCCGCCATACTAGTCTAAGCCACACTATGTCACTATGCTAAGCTATACTAATGTAAGCTTTACCAGTCTAAGGTAGACTAGTCTAAGAAATACTTGTATAATCTAAGCTATGCTAGTCAAAGCTATACTAGTATAGTCTACGCTATGTTAGTCTAGTCACAGCTATGCAAGTATAGGCCTAGCTATATTAGGCTAGTCTAAGCTCTGCTATCCGAGTCTAAGCTATACTATCCTAGTCTAAGCTATGCTCGTCTAGGCTAAGCTATGTCCATTTAGTCTAAGTTATAGTAGTATAGTCTAAGCTATACTAGTCTAGGCTAAGTTATGCTTGACTAGGTTAAGCGATACCAGTCTAGTATAATTTATAGGATCCTAGGCTATGCCATACTAGTCTAGGCTAAGATATACTATACCAGTCTAGGCTAAGCTATACTAGTCTAGTCTACACTGTACTTTTCTAGTTTAAGCTATAGATGTCTAGTCTACGCTATACTAGCTAGCCAAGCTATTCAAGTCTAAGCTATTCTAGTCTAGAAGCTAAACTAGTTAAGATATATTAGTCTCAGCTATACTAGCCTAAGCCATGCTAGTCTAAGCTATTCTAGTCTAGTCTAACTATAGTAGTCTAGTCAAAGCTATGCTAGTATAGTCCTAGCTATAGTAGTTTAGTCTAAGCTCTGCTATCCTAGTATAAGCTATACTATGCTAGTCTAAGCTATGCTTGACTAGGTTAAGCTATACCAGTCTAGTCTAAGCTATAGTAGTTTAGTCTAAGCTATACTAGTCTAGGCTAAGCTATACTAGTCTAGTCTAAGCTATACTAGTCTAGTCTAAGCTATACTAAGCCGAGCTATAAAGTTGTAATATATACTAGCCTGGGGTGTGCGGTGTGTGGGTGGAAGGGGTGTATCAAGTTCATGTTCATTTATAGAGTATCAATAGTTTTAATTCCCTTAGACCCTTGCCGTTTTTTGTGACGTGTCAGTGAAAATATGGTGAGTTAAGCTAAGGATTGTCTCCGCCATACTATTCTAAGCCACACTATGTCACTATGCTAAGCTATACTAATGTAAGCTTTACGAGTCTACGGTAGACTAGTCTAAGAAATACTTGTATAATCTAAGCTACGCTAGTCAAAGCTATACTAGTGTAGTCTAAGCCATGTTAGTCTAGTCACAGCTATACAAGTATAGGCCTAGCTATATTAGGCTAGTCTAATCTCTGCTATCCGAGTCTAAGCTATACTATCCTAGTCTAAGCTATGCTCGTCTAGGCTAAGCTATGTCCATCTAGTCTAAGTTATAGTAGTCTAGTCTAAGCTATACTAGTCTAGGCTAAGTTATGCTTGACTAGGTTAAGCGATACCAGTCTAGTCTAATTTATAGCATCCTAGGCTATGCCATACTAGTCTAGGCTAAGATATACTATACCAGTCTAGGCTAAGCTATACTAGTGTAGTCTACACTGTACTTTTCTAGTTTAAGATATAGATGTCTAGTCTACGCTATACTAGCTAGCCAAGCTATTCAAGTCTAAGCTATACTAGTCTAGAAGCTAAACTAGTTAAGATATATTAGTCTCAGCTATACTAGCCTAAGCCATGCTAGTCTAAGCAATTCTAGTCTAGTCTAACTATAGTAGTCTAGTCAAAGTTATGCTAGTATAGTCCTAGCTATAGTAGTTTAGTCTAAGCTCTGCTATCCTAGTATAAGCTATACTATGCTAGTCTAAGCTATGCTTGACTAGGTTAAGCTATACCAGTCTAGTCTAAGCTATAGTAGTTTAGTCTAAGCTATACTAGTCCAGGCTGAGCTATACTAGTCTAGTCTAAGCTATACTAGTCTAGTCTAAGCTATACTAAGCCGAGCTATAAAGTTGTAATATATACTAGCCTGGGGTGTGTGGTGTGTGGGTGGAAGGGGTGTATCAAGTTCCTGTTCATTTATAGAGTATCAATAGTTTTAATTCCCTTAGACCCTTGCCGTTTTTTGTGACGTGTCAGTGAAAATATGGTGAGTTAAGCTAAGATTGTCTCCGCCATACTAGTCTAAGCCACACTATGTCACTATGCTAAGCTATACTAATGTAAGCTTTACCAGTCTAAGGTAGACTAGTCTAAGAAATACTTGTATAATCTAAGCTATGCTAGTCAAAGCTATACTAGTGTAGTCTAAGCTATGTTAGTCTAGTCACAGCTATACAAGTATAGGCCTAGCTATATTAGGCTAGTCTAATCTCTGCTATCCGAGTCTAAGCTATACTATCCTAGTCTAAGCTATGCTCGTCTAGGCTAAGCTATGTCCATTTAGTCTAAGTTATAGTAGTCTAGTCTAAGCTATACTAGTCTAGGCTAAGTTATGCTTGACTAGGTTAAGCGATACCAGTCTAGTCTAATTTATAGGATCCTAGGCTATGCCATACTAGTCTAGGTTAAGAAATACTATACCAGTCTAGGCTAAGCTATACTAGTCTAGTCTACACTGTACTTTTCTAGTTTAAGCTATAGATGTCTAGTCTACGCTATACTAGCTAGCCAAGCTATTCAAGTCCAAGCTATACTAGTCTAGAAGCTAAACTAGTTAAGATATATTAGTCTCAGCTATACTAGCCTAAGCCATGCTATAGTAAGCTATTCTAGTCTAGTCTAACTATAGTAGTCTAGTCAAAGCTATGCTAGTATAGTCCTAGCTTTAGTAGTTTAGTCTAAGCTCTGCTATCCTAGTATAAGCTATACTATGCTAGTCTAAGCTATGCTTGACTAGGTTAAGCTATACAAGTCTAGTCTAAGCTATAGAAGTTAGTCTAAGCTATACTAGTCTAGGCTAAGCTATACTAGTCTAGTCTAAGCTATACTAGTCTAGTCTAAGCTATACTAAGCCGAGCTATAAAGTTGTAATATATACTAGCCTGGGGTGTGCGGTGTGTGGGTGGAAGGGGTGTATCAAGTTCCTGTTCATTTATAGAGTATCAATAGTTTTAATTCCCTTAGACCCTTGCCGTTTTTTGTGACGTGTCAGTGAAAATATGGTGAGTTAAGCTAAGATTGTCTCCGCCATACTAGTCTAAGCCACACTATTTCACTATGCTAAGCTATACTAATGTAAGCTTTACCAGTCTAAGGTAGACTAGTCTAAGAAATACTTGTATAATCTAAGCTATGCTAGTCAAAGCTATACTAGTGTAGTCTAAGCTATGTTAGTCTAGTCACAGCTATACAAGTATAGGCCTAGCTATATTAGGCTAGTCTAATCTCTGCTATCCGAGTCTAAGCTATACTATCCTAGTCTAAGCTATGCTCGTCTAGGCTAAGCTATGTCCATTTAGTCTAAGTTATAGTAGTCTAGTCTAAGCTATACTAGTCTAGGCTAAGTTATGCTTGACTAGGTTAAGCGATACCAGTCTAGTCTAATTTATAGGATCCTAGGGTATGCCATACTAGTCTAGGCTAAGATATACTATACCAGTCTAGGCTAAGCTATACTAGTCTAGTCTACACTGTACTTTTCTAGTTTAAGCTATAGATGTCTAGTCTACGCTATACTAGCTAGCCAAGCTATTTAAGTCTAAGCTATACTAGTCTAGAAGCTAAACTAGTTAGGATATATTAGTCTCAGCTATACTAGCCTAAGCCATGCTAGTCTAAGCTATTCTAGTCTAGTCTAACTATAGTAGTCTAGTCAAAGCTATGCTAGTATAGTCCTAGCTATAGTAGTTTAGTCTAAGCTCTGCTATCCTAGTATAAGCTATACTATGCTAGTCTAAGCTATGCTTGACTAGGTTAAGCTATACCAGTCTAGTCTAAGCTATAGTAGTTTAGTCTAAGCTATACTAGTCTAGGCTAAGCTATGCTAGTCTAGTCTAAGCTATACTAGTCTAGTCTAAGCTATACTAAGCCGAGCTATAAAGTTGTAATATATACTAGCCTGGGGTGTGCGGTGTGTGGGTGGAAGGGGTGTATCAAGTTCCTGTTCATTTATAGAGTATCAATAGTTTTAATTCCCTTAGACCCTTGCCGTTTTTTGTGACGTGTCAGTGAAAATATGGTGAGTTAAGCTAAGGATTGTCTCCGCCATACTAGTCTAAGCCACACTATGTCACTATGCTAAGCTATACTAATGTAAGCTTTACGAGTCTACGGTAGACTAGTCTAAGAAATACTTGTATAATCTAAGCTAAGCTAGTCAAAGCTATACTATTGTAGTCTAAGCCATGTTAGTCTAGTCACAGCTATACAAGTATAGGCCTAGCTATATTAGGCTAGTCTAATCTCTGCTATCCGAGTCTAAGCTATACTATCCTAGTCTAAGCTATGCTCGTCTAGGCTAAGCTATGTCCATTTAGTCTAAGTTATAGTGGTCTAGTCTAAGCTATACTAATCTAGGCTAAGTTATGCTTGACTAGGTTAAGCGATACCAGTCTAGTCTAATTTATAGGATCCTAGGCTATGCCATACTAGTCTAGGCTAAGATATACTATACCAGTCTAGGCTAAGATATACTATACCAGTCTAGGCTAAGCTATACTAGTCTAGTCTACACTGTACTTTTCTAGTTTAAGCTATAGATGTCTAGTCTACGCTATACTAGCTAGCCAAGCTATTCAAGTCTAAGCTATACTAGTCTAGAAGCTAAACTAGTTAAGATATATCAGTCTCAGCTATACTAGCCTAAGCCATGCTAGTCTGAGCTATTCTAGTCTAGTCTAACTATAGTAGTCTAGTCAAAGCTATGCTAGTATAGTCCTAGCTATAGTAGTTTAGTCTAAGCTCTGCTATCCTAGTATAAGCTATACTATGCTAGTCTAAGCTATGCTTGACTAGGTTAAGCTATACCAGTCTAGTCTAAGCTATAGTAGTTTAGTCTAAGCTATACTAGTCTAGGCTAAGCTATACTAGTCTAGTCTAAGCTATACTAGTCTAGTCTAAGCTATACTAAGCCGAGCTATACAGTTGTAATATATACTAGCCTGGGGTGTGCGGTGTGTGGGTGGAAGGGGTGTATCAAGTTCCTGTTCATTTATAGAGTATCAATAGTTTTAATTCCCTTAGACCCTTGCCGTTTTTTGTGACGTGTCAGTGAAAATATGGTGAGTTAAGCTAAGGATTGTCTCCGCCATACTAGTCTAAGCCACACTATGTCACTATGCTAAGCTATACTAATGTAAGCTTTACGAGTCTACGGTAGACTAGTCTAAGAAATACTTGTATAATCTAAGCTACGCTAGTCAAAGCTATACTAGTGTAGTCTAAGCCATGTTAGTCTAGTCACAGCTATACAAGTATAGGCCTAGCTATATTAGGCTAGTCTAATCTCTGCTATCCGAGTCTAAGCTATACTATCCTAGTCTAAGCTATGCTCGTCTAGGCTAAGCTATGTCCATCTAGTCTAAGTTATAGTAGTCTAGTCTAAGCTATACTAGTCTAGGCTAAGTTATGCTTGACTAGGTTAAGCGATACCAGTCTAGTCTAATTTATAGCATCCTAGGCTATGCCATACTAGTCTAGGCTAAGATATACTATACCAGTCTAGGCTAAGCTATACTAGTCTAGTCTACACTGTACTTTTCTAGTTTAAGCTATAGATGTCTAGTCTACGCTATACTAGCTAGCCAAGCTATTCAAGTCTAAGCTATACTAGTCTAGAAGCTAAACTAGTTAAGATATATTAGTCTCAGCTATACTAGCCTAAGCCATGCTAGTCTAAGCTATTCTAGTCTAGTCTAACTATAGTAGTCTAGTCAAAGCTATGCTAGTATAGTCCTAGCTATAGTAGTTTAGTCTAAGCTCTGCTATCCTAGTATAAGCTATACTATGCTAGTCTAAGCTATGCTTGACTAGGTTAAGCTATACCAGTCTAGTCTAAGCTATTGTAGTTTAGTCTAAGCTATACTAGTCCAGGCTGAGCTATACTAGTCTAGTCTACGCTATACTAGTCTAGTCTAAGCTATACTAAGCCGAGCTATAAAGTTGTAATATATACTAGCCTGGGGTGTGTGGTGTGTGGGTGGAAGGGGTGTATCAAGTTCCTGTTCATTTATAGAGTATCAATAGTTTTAATTCCCTTAGACCCTTGCCGTTTTTTGTGACGTGTCAGTGAAAATATGGTGAGTTAAGCTAAGGATTGTCTCCGCCATACTAGTCTAAGCCACACTATGTCACTATGCTAAGCTATACTAATGTAAGCTTTACCAGTCTAAGGTAGACGAGTCTAAGAAATACTTGTATAATCTAAGCTATGCTAGTCAAAGCTATACTAGTGTAGTCTAAGCTATGTTAGTCTAGTCACAGCTATACAAGTATAGGCCTAGCTGTATTAGGCTAGTCTAATCTCTGCTATCCGAGTCTAAGCTATACTATCCTAGTCTAAGCTATGCTCGTCTAGGCTAAGCTATGTCCATCTAGTCTAAGTTATAGCAGTCTAGTCTAAGCTATACTAGTCTATGCTAAGTTATGCTTGACTAGGTTAAGCGATACCTGTCTAGTCTAATTTATAGGATCCTAGGCTATGCCATACTAGTCTAGGCTAAGATATACTATACCAGTCTAGGCTAAGCTATACTAGTCTAGTCTACACTGTACTTTTCTCGTTTAAGCTATAGATGTCTAGTCTACGCTATACTAGCTAGCCAAGCTATTCCAGTCTAAGCTATACTAGTCTAGAAGCTAAACTAGTTAAGATATATTAGTCTCAGCTATACTAGCCTAAGCCATGCTAGTCTAAGCTATTCTAGTCTAGTCTAACTATAGTAGTCTAGTCAAAGCTATGCTAGTATAGTCCTAGCTATAGTAGTTTAGTCTAAGCTCTGCTATCCTAGTCTATGTTATACTTTGCTAGTCTAAGCTATGCTTGACTAGGTTAAGCTATACCAGTCTAGTCTAAGCTATAGTAGTTTAGTCTAAGCTATACTAGTCTAGTCTAAGCTATACTAGTCTAGTCTAAGCTATACTAAGCCGAGCTATATAAGTTGTAATATATACTAGCCTGGGGTGTCTAAGAAATACTTGTATAATCTAAGCTATACTAGTGTAGTCTAAGCTATGTTAGTCTAGTCACAGCTATACAAGTATAGACCTAGCTATATTAGGCTAGTCTAATCTCTGCTATCTGAGTCTAAGCTATACTATCCTAGTCTAAGCTATGCTCGTCTAGGCTAAGCTATGTCATCAAGTCTAAGTTATAGTAGTCTAGTCTAAGCTATACTAATCTAGGCTAAGTTATGCTTGACTAGGTTAAGCGATACCAGTCTAGTCTAAGTTATAGGATCCTAGGCTATGCCATACTAGTCTAGGCTAAGATATATTATAGTAGTCTAGGCTAAGCTATGCGTACTATAGTCTAGACTAAGCTATACTAGTCTAATCTAAGTTATAGTAGTCTAGCCTAAGCTATATTATTCTAAGCTATACTGAACTAGGCTATGCTATATTAGTCTAGACTAAGCTATACTAGTCTAAGCTACACTAGTCTAAGTTATACTAGTCTAGTCTAAGCTATGATACTTTAGTCTAAGCTGTACTAGACTAGTTTAAGCTATACTATTCTAAGCTAAGCTATGCTATACTAGGCTATGCTCTGCTATACCAGTCTAGGCTAAGCTCTGCTATACCAGTCTAGGCGATGCTATACTAGGCTAAGCTATACTATACTACACTAGGATAAGCTATGCTGTACGAGTCTACTAATCTAGGCTACACTATGCTATAGTAGTCTAGCTAAGTTATTGTAGTCTAGTCTAAGCTTATACTAATTTATTCTACGAAGTAGAGCTGTACAAGTCATAAGCTATACTAGCTTGGTTGTGTGTGTTGGTGGAGGGGTGTATCAAGTTCCCGAATATCAATAATTTTAATTCCGTAGTCTAGGTTATACTAGTCAAGTCTAAGCTATTCTACTTTAGTCTAAGCTATTCTAGACTAGTTTAAGCTATACTAGTCTAGGCTATACTATACTAGTCTAGGCAATCCTATGCTATACTAAGCTAAGCTATGTTATATCAGTCTAGGCTATGCTATGCTACACTAGGGTAAGTTATGCTGTACGAGTCTACGCTATGATATACTAATCTAGGCTACACAATGCCATAGTTGTCTAGCTTAAGCTATTGTAGTCTAGTCTAAGCTTATATTAGGCAAGTCATAAGCTATACTAGCTTGGGTGTGTGTGTGTGTGGAGGGGTGTATCAAGTTCCCGTTCATTTATAGAAATAGAATATCAATAATTTTAATTCCCTTAGACCCTTATGGGTAATTTCTGACTCGTCAGTCAAAGCTATATTAGTATAGTCCTAGCTATATTGGGCTGGTCTAACCTATAGTAGTGTAAGCTAAGCTATACTTGGCTAGGCTAAGCAATACTAGTCTAGGCTAAGCTATACTAGTCTAAGTTACGCTAGTCTAAGCTACACTGGTCTAGTATAAGCTAGTCCACATTAGTCTAAGATATACTAGACTAGTTTACGCTACACTAGTCTAAGCTATGCTATACTAGTCTAGGCTAAGCGATGCTAATCTAAGTTATGCTAGTCTAAGCTATCCTAGTCTAAACTACACTAGTCTAGTATAAGCTATGCTACATTAGTCTCAGCTATACTAGACTAGTTTAAGCGATACTAGTCTAGGCTATACTATACGAGTCTAGGCTAAGCTATACTATACTAAGCTAAGATATGTTCTATCAGTCTAGGCTAAGCTATACTAGGCTATACTAGGCTATGCTAAGCTATGCTATACTACACTTGGGTAAGCTATGCTATAGGAGTCTAGGCTATGATATACGAATCTGGACTACACTATGCCACAGTAGTCTAGCCCAAGACATTGTAGTCTAGTTTAAGCTATACTAGGCTAGGCTAGGCTAAGTTATACTAGTCTAAACTATGATATACTAGTCCATGTTAAGATATGCTATACTAGTCTATGCTACACTAAGCTGTGCTAGTCTAAGCTTTACTGGTCTACACTAAGCTAAACTATGATAGGCTATGCTAGTCTAAGCCAAGCTGTGCTATGTTCGGCTAAGTTAAGCTAAGATAATAAGTAAGTTTACATTTTACAGTATAGTCTTCACCGAAGTGCTCAGCGAGTTTTATCCCCTGGTCATTGGGCCTGTTCACCCTTATTGAGCTTTCAGCCTCAGCTGGGTTGCGCCTTAAGCTATGCATTCACATTACTTACACTGTCCTTGCAGGTACCTATTTACGGCTAGGTGGACTGGAGCAAGGCAGAGTGAAGTACCTTGCTCAAGGACACAATACATTGGCCTGGCCGTGAGGAGAACTGTCAACCTTTGAGTTAGCAACGCTCGCGACTAACCACTCGCCCAATACGCCTCTACTCTAGATAGTCTAATCCAAGTTATTCTAGCATAAGCTTTGTTACGCTAAGCTAATCTAAGCTAAGCTAGTCTAAACTAAGCTGTCTTACTCTAAGCAAACCTATGCTAGTCTACACTAAGCTAAGATATGCTATGCTAGCCTAAGATAGTCTAAGCTAAGCTATGCTAGTCTAAGCTAAGATAGGCTAAGCCAACCTATGCTAAGTTATGCTAATCTAATTTATGTTGGTCTAGGCTAAGGTATGCCAAGCTACATTAGTCTAAACTAAGTTAAGAAAGCTATGCTTATCTAAGCTAAGCTAGGCTAAGCTATTCTGAGCAACCTATGCTAAGTTGTGCCAATCTAATCTATGCTAGTCTATCACACGATTTGCTTGTCTAAACTAAGCTAGTATGCTCTTGTCTAAGCTAAGCTAGTCTAAACAAAGTTATGATATGCTAGTCTAAGCTAAGGTATGCTAGTCGAGTCTAAGCTGGACTAACTAGGCCTGTGCAAGAATTTGTAATCTATGCATAGCTTAGCCTATGTTACAGTTAGGATAAGCATACGGCTAGTTTTAGGCTAAGCTAGCCTAGATGCTAGGTCTATGGTAGCCTAATGTGACATGGCTAGGCTACACAAGTTTTGTACCTCTAGTGGTTACTGGTACCTATAGTGGATACAGGTACCTCTAGAAGTTACTGGAGTCTCTAGTGGTTACTGATAGTTCTAGTCGTTATTGGGAACCTCTAGTGGTTATCACATACATCTAGTGGTTATTTATTAGGTACCTCTAGTGGTTACTGTACCTCTAGTGGTTAGTAGGTACCTCTATCTTAGCTTAGACTAGCATAGCTTAGACCGGTATATCTTAGACTAGCATGGGCTGGTATAGAGTAGCATATCTTAGCATTCACTAGCATAGCTTAGGTTGGCGTTGACTAGTACAGTTTAGCTTAGCATAGCATAGCTTAGCCAACTACATCTTAGCTTAGCTTATCCAAGTATATCTTAGGATAATTTAGCCAAGTATACCATAGTTTAACATAGTATAGCTTAGCTTATCCTAGTTTAGCGTAGCTCAGTATAGCTTAGCTTAGTCTAGCCCATTATAGCTTAGCATAGTTTAGCCCATTATAGCTTAGCTTAGCCCAGAATAACTTAGCCCGGTATGGTAGCTTATTTCAGTATAGCTTACTTAGGCCAGTATAGCTTAGCTTAGCCAACTACAGCATAGCTTAGACTAGTATAGCAAAGCTTAGCCTACACAAGTATAGCATAGCTTGGCCTAGTATAGCATAGCCTTGCCTATACTAGTATAGCTTAGCATAGACTACTATAGCTTGGCCTTGACTAGTGTAGCAAAGCTTACCATACATTAGTCTCGCATAGCTTAGCTTAGTCTACTATGGCATAGCTTAGCCTGGACACGCATAGCATAGCTTAGTCAAGACGAGTATAGCATAGCTTAGACTAGACTAGTTTAACTTAGACTAGACTAGTATAGCGTAGACTAGACTACCATAGCTTAGGCTAGACTAGTGTAGCTTATCGTAGCTTATACTAGTATAGCATAGCCTAGACTAGTATAGCATAACGTAGCCTAGACTATTATAGCATAGCTAGCTTAAACTATACTAGCATAGCTTAGACTAGCATACCTTAGACTAGTATAACTTAGACTACTGTCACCTAGACTTGTATAGCTTAGACTA
This sequence comes from Chaetoderma sp. LZ-2023a, assembly GCA_034401795.1. Taxonomy (NCBI): domain Eukaryota; kingdom Metazoa; phylum Mollusca; class Caudofoveata; order Chaetodermatida; family Chaetodermatidae; genus Chaetoderma; species Chaetoderma sp. LZ-2023a. The sequence continues at coordinate 75,765,775 of CM067361.1, read as the reverse complement.
GTATAGTTTAGACTAGTATGGCTTGGAGTAGTATGGCATAGCTTAAGATAGACTACTATAGCGAAGCTTAGTGTGGATGGGAATAGGATACATTAGACTAGACTAATATAGCATAACGTAACCGAGACGAGTATAGCAAAGCTTAGCCTAGTCTAGTATGACATAACTTAACCTAGACTAGAATAGCATAGCTTAGACTAATATAGCATAGTGTGACCTAGACTATCATAGTTTAGCCTAGATTAGTATAGCATAACTTAACCTAGACCAGTATAGCAATACCTTAGCCTAGCGTAGTATAGCATATCTTAGCCTAGAGTAGTAGAGCATAGCTTAGCTTAGCCTAAACTGGGATAGCATAGCTTTGCCTAGTTTAGTATAGCATAGCCTTAACTATGCCTTACGCAGGTGTTGGCCAGACCTTCTCGGACCTTACCTAGGCATAAGCCAGGATTTGATAGATTTTATCTAGGCCTAACAAACCCTTGCTAGTTAAGGCTTAACAATGCCTGGCTAATGCCAGGGTAATGTCTAGGTAAATGTCTAGGTAAATCTTAGCCAAGCCTTCTAAGGCCTGTCTAAGGACTGGTTACGGCCTCTGTAAGGTTCAGCAAGCCCTTGCTAAGGCCTAGTTGCGGCTTAAGTAGGGTTGAGCAACTACCACCACCTCCACCGTTGCCATCGCCGCCCCACCCCCCCCTCCCGCCCGTTGTCAATGCCACCACTACTACTACTACTGTCGCTACCGATGTCGCTACTGTTGTTGCTGTGTCATTAAAACGTGGCTCGCCTACGGTAGTAATAGATCAAGTCGTATTAAAATTATCTCGAGCGCTCGACATATTATCTTGAGCGCTCACGATATTAAGTCGAGCCCTCGGGATAATATCTTTTCGCAGACATAGCCCTTCAGGGCTTCCGTATTTAAGCCACCGAAACTGCGGGGACCAGGATTTTGTCACCGGGGAAATTATTGTATGTCCCCGCAATGCCGGTTGAGGCTGAAAAATTACCCCCATGGTTACGGTGTAGTCATCTCTCTCTCTCTCTCTCTCTCTCTCTCTCTCTCTCTCTCTCTCTCTCTCTTTCTCTCTCTCTCTCTCTCTCTCTCTCTCTCTCTCTCTCTCTCTCTCTCTCATATAGCATCACGATAATTAAGCTATTATGCTTTCGTTACACTAGGGCGGGAACCAATTGGTGATGATGTTGGTGTATGCTGAGGGAAAAAATATTAATATCCTCTACATCTGGGCATATAATCTTTTCTATTCGCTTTAAGCTGATTAGTCACCACGTCTTACAGGTAAAATACTGTCAAATTTAAAAGAATTTGACTGAAAGTCGTTGCGACAGGACCTACTGTCAGTCCCACAAATTTCAAAATATTCATTAGGTATCATGTTACGACACTTGAAACCAGAAGTGTATGTTGAAACCATTTTGCCCCTAAACTTGCACCAGCAATGTCACTAATTGGTTTTAGCACTTCTAGAGTTAGTAAACTTTTTTCAAATTATTCCGTTTTTACTGAACGTAGTGTATTTAAAATTGCATGAAATTATCAGTAAACATCATTTAATAGTTCGCTTTTCCATTCTTTTAAAGTTATAAAATAATTGCTTGTGTTTACTTCTCTCTACAGGTGATGAGAAAAGCAGAGAAGACAGGTTCAACTTCTTCAATAGAGGTTTATTACAACAGGCACGACAAGGTTAGTTCATCGCTGCTGTGTACCAGTGTTAAATAAGGCTGTCGTTGACTCATCCAGAGTACTCACGATTATAAGCTTTCTGCTATACGTTTATGCTTAAAGGAAATGGAAAATGAACTCTTAAATGATGTTGACCTGTAACATCATATAATAATCAAAATACCAACAGTCGCAAAAATGTGTTTCAGGACGTTAACTGTTCAGTGGATCTATTTGAAACTTCACAGGACAACTAGACTAGGTCTGAGGCAGAAATCTGTCCAAATCGAAAATCCAGTATGGCTATCAACAGTCATACTGAAAATAATTTGCGAGATGATTACTCCATTACTGTTTATCAGATCCCTTTCAGCGTGCATATATTTTTTGATAGAGTTACGTCCCCTTTTGACTTATGAAATGCGAAAAATATCAGTTTTCCTCACTGTCTTTCGCACTCCTTCAAGATATTCAAATGAGAATTGGTAGGTTGCTTTATTATAGGGAGTGACAGAGCAGGTTTGAGTTTCAGCAATTTTCGTCAATTTTCCATGGAGTTATGCCCCCTTTCGACTTATGAAATACAGGATAACTTCAAGGTTTTATACTTCAATTAGAGTAATATAATAATTGCCTATGTTTGCTTTTTTCTACAGGTCACAGCGCTAGCGGAAAAGACAACGTCCACTTCATCACTGTAGGTTCCTCACAGCAAGGTTAGTTCATTACTGCTAAAGTTGGTAATTGTGTATCTGTGTTAAATAAGATCAGTGTTTTTCGCTGTTTGAACATTGATTTATTTTAGGGCTGATTTATGCAGACTAAATGGCGAGGTATAGGTTTTGGCTGCGTTAAGCTTTTTTCCAAACGACATTTACTCCCACAAGGGGTTGTCCGATTTGAATAAAACTTAACAGGTTTGTTCTATCCGATAGTTAGGACTAGCCCACATCAAAAGGAAATTGACTTCCAAATTTTCCTCAAATGTTTTTGTCGTTTGAACTTTGATAAGGCTAGTGCTGATTTGTATCCATGTTTTAGGTATGCTTAAGCTCAGCATAATACATATAACCTAAATGAAAATCGGCTATAAAAGTTCAAACGGCGAAAAAATATGGAAAACATTTGAAAATAGATTTCTTTTTCATGTGGACTATTCCTAAGCACCGTATAGAACAAATCTGTCACATTTTATTCAAAATCGGATAACCCATTGTGGGTGCAAATGTCGTTTGAAAGAAGCTTAACCACAGCATAATGAGTATAACCTGGATGGATACAAATCAGGCCTAACATAATCAAAGTTCAAAGGCCAAAAGGAATATGGAACAAATTTGAAAATCAATTTCTTTTTCATGTGGACTACTCCTCAGACTAAACATGGTATAGACACCAGTGATGGTTTTTTTAAAAATCTCAACTCCTTGTGGGTACAAATGTCATTTAAAAACAGCTTAATCAAAGCAAAACCCATAACCTGGACCGAGAAAATATTCAAACATGAAAAAAGTATGGAAAAAATTTTAAAATCGATATAAGTCTCTATCTTGGCTTTTCACGAAGTGAACAAGAGGTATCAGAAGATACCAAATAACTCGCCTTATTAAGTTGTCACAGGACCCGGTCTGCCCTGAATTACATATTCTGGGAAACAATAATGTCCAAGCCATGTACATATATACAACAAGAGCTTTAGAAGATAGCAAATAGCTTACCTGTATATTAATTGAACATCACAGGATATGATGATTTTACAGTTGGTAATGCTTATAACATCAACATGATTGTCTAGATATTACTCTTTATTAATTTCAGAATTGCTTGACCATTTTGGAACAAAACTTGGACACATGATTGGCTATGCTGTAACTTTTGCTATTAGGAATCATGTTTGTGTCATGGAGGGCACTATGTCAAACTTTCAACATTAAATAAACTGAACAATCAATTAATATTTAATGTAAACATATTAAAACTCTACATTGTTGGCTTACAGGTAGATTGCTGAAACACACCAGCCACCAAAAAATAGATGTAACGTATGGAAGGCTACAATGTGCATTATACCAACCTGGAAATCAGCCACGATATTGTATCAAGAGCCACCATGCGTCTGACCTGTAGTGTCACCTTTGTGACCGTCTCAATGTAGTCAAACCAATAACGGAATAGCAGCACCCAATCCATCTAGCCAGGTGAGATACGAATCACAGTTCAAAGGATTCAGCTTCACCTGGTCGACAAGATCTAGCACAGTATATCATCTGGAGAATGTTGCACAAACAGTTGCTGACACACTTCGTTCATTAAACATCTGTATTATAGTTTATTTGGATCATTGTCTGTATATACATACATATATATTTGTTAAGCCAAAAAGGTGAAAACCAACACCCTTCTGGAATTGGCGTACAAATAAATGATTTTTATCATTAAACTGTTAGTTGTCAAATGTATACCCAACCATTATCAATGAGGTTCATTAGATAGGCGTGATAATGTACTAATTATCCCCCACATGTTAAAATGGCAGGTATATTTCAATCGCCTTCCTAATCTGTATAGCTCCACTGCAAACGTTTGTTGGAAATCGACTGGATTGCGAGATGATATTTTTGTTTGCTTTCACCGGCGCTCCGCCCACTAGAGAGCCAGATCACGGGCCAAGAGGTCACATATCATACAAATTCAGTTTCTCATGCTATCTCTGGAATTGTTCGATGGAATTTAATCAAATTTGTATATGTGAGTTACACAAGTGATCGACATCAGCCAATCAGTTAAGTCGTTTCTATAGCGCACTTTACGATGGCAGGCTTGTTGGGTATGTTAACCTTGTGATGGCCAACCACATCTAGGGGAAGTAATTCTATAAGCAAGAAGGGACAGCTTGAAAATTCCCGTGCATCCTCTTTTTATACTTATATGGCGAGATTTTCCTCAGCCCACCAATACTATTAAGCAGTGTGTGCGCGAGGGCATGCATGTGTGCATATGGTTTAGGGGCATACCCATGCCCTTCCCATTGGGAATTGTCATACACGCCCACATGCTCACACACCCATTTTGAAATCAGCTTGACTGAAAGTACTTGCTGTCACTGTCAAGGACTTTCAGTCAAATTGTTTCACAAAATAATCGTTATCTTTCTTACCTGTAGGGAGTATAAGCGCATCACCATTATACAAATATAAGAGTGATTATATATTGCGGTGATAAAGCATATTATTTGTATCTTAATACAAAGATGCTAAGATAGTGTCATTTTGAAAGAGGCAAAGATTGGCACACACATATATATATATATATATATATATATATAGAAATTTTTCAGATGGATGGTCACGATAAATTTGTCCGGGATGACCTCATTTGCATAAATTCAAAATGACCCCTTGCCTGAAATGTGCATATCTCTGAATGTATTTGAGAGATTAAGATAAACTTGGGGTCTAGCTTGATAGCTCTTTGGTTGGCTAATCCAGCGGCATTGGTTTCATGACCTTCAGTGAAAATGTTCCTGAGTCAAGGTCAATCGCTAGTCCTAATTTTTTTACAATTTTGGCATATTTTTGACATATTTCTGCCTCTACATGGCATATTAAGACAAAGTGATAGTTCTTTGGGTGCCCAATCCAACGGAATTGGTTTCAGGCCCTTTAAAATTCAAGTGCATCAGCAACAATCGGGGTCAAACATTACCAGCCATTAACTCGTGTGTAGGTTAATTATAGATATGCAAGTTTTGGACAGGGGGATCATTTTGGGGAGTGGCCTTCTTGGATTTAAGCAAATAAGGTTATTCCAGATAGCCCTATCTCTGTCCATCCACACTATCTCGTATTGGCGTCCAATCAAGGTTGAGCTAATATATCAGCATGGCTTCACCCTATTGGAACCAAATTTGGTTGGACACGCTTCCATATATAATGGGGATGGGGCACTGTGATATAGATGTGATGAAGCTAAAGTTCAAGGTCACGATAACCTTGGTAGAAAACTATCTTTTACGGTTAAGTTTTGTGTTTAGCTCAACATATCATCTTACCAGTATATCTCGGCATGGCTTTACCCTATTGGGACTAAATTTGGTTGGTTGCATGCTTCCTTATATCAAGGGGGTTGAGGACAATGATATCGAGGTCATGAGGTCAATGTTCAATGTCACTGAACTTTGTATATGACTATTTTTTATGATTAGGTTTTGCGCTTAGCTCAAGTCTTGTATCTCGCCATGGCTTCAGCCTATTGGGACGAAACTTGGACACATGATTACATATATCAAACGGATGTAACACAATGTCACTAGCAAATTAGACATATTATGCTAGTAAAACTGAAATCTGGCTCTTGAAAAGCAGATCTGGCTGATTCATTGGCTAATGAGAAATGTCCATTTGCAGACCAAGAGAAGACTATTTTTGAAAATTTACCACTGGAATGACTGGCTCAATAACCGAATCAGTAATTCCAGTGATACATTTAAAATAAATAGTCCTCTTGTTCTGCAAATGGACATTTTTAATGAGAAAATTGAATTTGAAAACAAATTCCAGGGTTAAAGAGTTAAAATTAAATTAATTTTCTCAACTAATTCCAGGCAAAAATTCCTGTTTATATTGTTGAATATTTTGAAATTAATATGGCTGAAAGCTGTACTGCCTGTTCAGTCATATTAGTTACAAAATCTTCAACACCTTTATAATATATTAAGACCCTATTGTATCTGGACTCTAAAATTGAGAGTATTAACTGATGATGACTCTAAAAGCACGTTCATAAGTGACATTGAAGTAAAGATGTGGCTAAAATATTTACTATTTAGCTAAGAAAAATTGCATTTGGCTAATTTATTGGCTCGAACATTATAAAAGCCAGACCTGTCCCTGTAACCCTATGATTTTATAGTGCATGGACATTTGCTGCACGCTGCTTCATGGGGAATATAGCTTTCCAGTCCTTCTGGAAGCTATGGATTCGTAGATCAAAGATCCTCTTGATAAAAAGACTACGTTTATACAATGAGACCTGCGTATCCTTGATGATGTATAACTGTAACAGCTGGGCATCTCCAAAGGCGGCTTTAGACTAACTCGACGCTTGCCACGGCTAAGGCCTAATTAAGGCATAGTCTAGCTTGACGAAGGCTTAGGTCAGGCCTAGCAAAGTTGTCTGGCTAATGTTCAGACCTGTAAGACCTAGCAATTCCTGTCTAAAGCCTAGGTAACTCCTAGTCAAGCCTGGATAAGGCCTAGGTAAGGCATATGTAATGGCTAACCAAGCCTAGCCAAGGCTTGAATAAGGCCTATCCAAGCTAAGGTCAGGTTTATGTAAGTCCTACCCAAACCTAGCTATGGCCTATGTAACTTAGGGATAGCCTAGCCTAGATAAGATCTAGCTAAGAAGTATGTACGCCTGGTTAAGGCCTAGCACTGGTCTATGTATGGCAATTTACGTATAGCTAACACCTAACCAGGACTAACCTAAAGCCTAGATAATTGCTATGTACGTCTAGCTACGGTCTATGCAAGCCTTATCATAGCTTAGCATAGACTAGCATAGGTTAGCTTAGACTAGTTCAGAATAGCGTAGGTTAGCTTAGACGAGGTCAGACTAACGTAGGTTACCATAGGCTAGGGCAGACTAGCCTAGGTTAGCATAGACTAGTCCAGACTAGCCTAGGTTAGCATAGACTAGTCCAGACTAGCCTAGGTTAGCATAGACTAGTCCAGACTAGCCTAGGTTAGCATAGACTAGTCCAGACTAGGCTAGGTTAGCATAGACTTGGTCAGGTTAGCTTAGACTGGGTCAGACTAGCCTAGGTTGACTTAGACTAGGTCAGACTAGCCTAGGTTAGCTTAGACTATGTCAGACTAGCTTAGTTTGGCTTAGACTAGGTCAGACTAGCCTAGGTTAACATAGCGAAGGCCAGACTAACCTAGGTTAGCATAGACTAGGTCAGACTAGCCTATGTTAGCATAGACTAGGTCAGATTAGCCTAGGTTAGCATAGCATAGGCCAGACTAGCCTAGGTTAGCTTAGACTATGTCAGACTAGCTTAGTTTAGCTCAGACTAGCCTAGGTTAGCATAGGCTAGGTCAGACTAGCCTTGGTTAGCATAGACTAGGCCAAATGAGCCTAGGTTAGCATAGACTAGGTCAGACTAGCTTAGGTTAGCTTAGACTAGTCCAGACTGGGCTAGGTTAGCATAGACTAGGTCAGGTTAGCTTAGACTGGGTCAGACTAGCCTAGGTTGACTTAGACTAGGTCAGACTAGCCTAGGTTAGCATAGCCTAGGCCAGACTAGCCTAAGTTAGCATAGACTAGGTCAGACTAACCTAGGTTAGGATAGACTAGGTCAGACTAGCTTAGGTTAGCTTAGACTAGTCCAGACTAGCCTAGGCTAGCATAGACTAGGTCAGACTAGCTTAGGTTAGCTTAGACTAGGTCAGACTAGTTTAGGTTGGCTTAGACTAGGTCAGAATAGCCTAGGTTAGCATAGCATAGGCCATACTAGCCTAGGTTGGCTTAGACTAGGTCAGAATAGCCTAGGTTAGCATAGCATAGGCCAGACTAGCCTAGGTTAGCTTAGACTAGGTCAGACTAACCTAGGTTAGCATAGACTAGGTAAGACTAGCTTAGGTTAGCTTAGCATAGACCAGACTATCCTAGATTAGCTTAGACTATGTCAGACTAACTTAGTTTGGCTTAGACTAGGTCAAACTAGCCTAGGTTAACATAGCGAAGGCCAGACTAACCTAGGTTAGCATAGACTAGGTCAGACTAGCTTAGGTTAGCTTAGACTTGGTCAGACTAGCCAGGTTAGCTTAGACTAGCTCAGACTAACCTAGGTTATCATAGACTAGGTAAGACTAGCTTAGGTTAGCATAGACTAGGTCAGACTAGTTTAGGTTGGCTTAGACTAGGTCAGAATAGCCTAGGTTAGCATAGCATAGGCCAGACTAGCCTAGGTTGGCTTAGACTAGGTCAGAATAGCCTAGGTTAGCATAGCATAGGCCAGACTAGCCTAGGTTAGCTTAGACTAGGTCAGACTAACCTAGGTTAGCATAGACTAGGTAAGACTAGCTTAGGTTAGCTTAGCATAGACCAGACTATCCTAGATTAGCTTAGACTATGTCAGACTAACTTAGTTTGGCTTAGACTAGGTCAAACTAGCCTAGGTTAACATAGCGAAGGCCAGACTAACCTAGGTTAGCATAGACTAGGTCAGACTAGCTTAGGTTAGCTTAGACTGGGTCAGACTAGCCAGGTTAGCTTAGACTAGCTCAGACTAACCTAGGTTAGCATAGACTAGGTAAGACTAGCTTAGGTTAGCATAGACTAGGTCAGACTAGCCTATGTTAGCATAGACTAGGTCAGATTAGCCTAGGTTAGCATAGCATAGGCCAGACTGGCCTAGGTTAGCTTAGACTATGTCAGACTAGCTTAGTTTAGCTTAGACTAGCGTAGGTTAGCATATACTAGGTCAGACTAGCCTATGTTAGCATAGCGTAGGCCAGACTAGCCTAGGTAAGCATAGACTAGTGCAGACTAGCCTAGGTTAGTATAGACTAGTTCAGACTAGCATATGTTGACTTAGACTAGGTCAGACTAGCTTAGTTTGGCTTAGACTAGGTCAGACTAGCCTAGGTTAACATAGCGAAGGCCAGACTAACCTAGGTTAGCATAGACTAGGTCAGATTAGCCTAGGTTAGCATAGCATAGGCCAGACTAGCCTAGGTTAGCTTAGACTATGTCAGACTAGCTTAGCTTAGCTCAGACTAGCCTAGGTTAGCATTGGCTAGGTCAGACTAGCCTAGGTTAACATAGCGAAGGCCAGACTAACCTAGGTTATCATAGACTAGGTCAGACTAGCTTAGGTTAGCTTAGACTAGTCCAGACTTGGATAGGTTAGCATAGACTAGGTCAGGTTAGCTTAGACTGGATCAGACTAGCTTTGGTTGACTTAGACTAGGTCAGACTAGCCTAGGTTAGCATAGCGTAGGCCAGACTAGCCTAGGTTAGCATAGACTAGGTCAGACTAACCTAGGTTAGCATAGACAAGGTCAGACTAGCTTAGGTTAGCTTAGACTAGTCCAGACTAGCCTAGGTTAGCATAGACTAGGTCAGACTAGCTTAGGTTAGCTTAGACTAGGTCAAACTAGTCTAGGTTGGCTTAGACTAGGTCAGAATAGCCTAGGTTAGCATAGCATAGGCCAGACTAGCCTAGGTTAGCTTAGACTAGGTCAGACCAACCTAGGTTAGCATAGACTAGGTAAGACTGGCCTAGGTTAACATAGCGAAGGCCAGACTAACCTAGGTTAGCATAGACTAGGTCAGACTGGCTTAGGTTAGCTTAGACTAGGCCAGACTAGCCTAGGTTAACATAGCGAAGGCCAGACTAACCTAGGTTAGCATAGACTAGCTTAGGTTAGCTTAGACTAGGTGAGACTAGCCTATGTTAGCATAGACTTGGTCAGATTATCCTAAGTTAGCATAGCATAGGCCAGACTAGCCTAGGTTAGCTTAGACTGTGTCAGACTAGCTTAGTTTGGCTCAGACTAGCCTAGGTTAGCATAGACTAGGTCAGACTAGCCTTGGTTAGCATAGACTAGGCCAAATGAGCCTAGGTTAGCTTAGACTAGGTCAGACTAGTGCAGGTTAGGTTAGCTTAGACTATTGGCCTAGGTTAGCTTAGACTAGGTCAGACTACCCTATGTTAGCGTAGACTAGCTTGGATAAGCCTGTTAGCTTAGGCCAGCTTAGCTTAGACTAGCCTAGCTTAGAAAAGCATAACTTAGACTAGATTTGCTTAGAGTAGCTTAGCTTAGACTAGCTTAGCTACCTTAGACTAGCTTAGTTTTGACTAGCTTAGCTTAGAGTAGCTTGGCTTTGACTACCTTACCTTAGCTTAGACTAGCTTTGCTTAGACTAGCTTAGCTTAGACTACCTTACCTTAGCTTAGACTAGCTTCGCTTAGACTAGCTTAGCTTAGACTAACTTAGCTTAGCTTATACTGGATTAGATTGGCACACACACACACACATATATATATATATATATATATATATGTGTGTGTGTGTGTGCCAATCTTTGCCTCTTTCAATATTTTAGCATTTTTGTATTAAGATACAAATAATATGCTTTATCACCGCAAAATATAATTACTGTTATATTTGTATAATGGTGATGAGCTTATAGTATAATCCCTACATGTAAGAAAGATACTGATTATTTTGTGAAACAATTTGACTGAAAGGTTTTGACAGTGACAGCAAGTACTTTCAGTCAAGCCGATTTCAAAATCCGTGTGTGAGCGTGCGGGCGTGTATGACAATTCTCAATGAAAAGGGGACGGGTATGTTCCTAAACCATATGCACACATAGCACTCACACACACACTGCTTAATAGTATTGGTGGCCTGAGGGCATTCTCTCCCTATAAGTATTAAAAGAGGAGATGCACGGGCATTTTCAAGCTGTCCCTTCTTGCTTATAGAATTACTTCCTCTAGATGTGGTTGGCCATCACAAGGATAACATATCCAACAAACCTGCCATCTATAAAGGGCGCTTATAGAAACAACTTAGCTGATTGGCTGATGTCGATCACTTGCGTAACTCACATATACAAATTTGATTGAATTCCATCAAACAAGTCCAGAGATAGCATGAGAAACTGAATTTGAATGATATTTGACCCGTGATCTGGCTCTCTAGTGGGCGGAGCGCCGGTAAAGGCAAACATATCATCTCGCAATCCACAATAACATGGATAAATTTCTTACATACAAAATTTGGTTGAATTTCAATAAACGCTTGCAGTGGAGCTATACATACTAGGAAGGCGATTGCAATATACCTGTCAGTTTAACATGTGGGGATAATTCATTCATTATCACGCCTATCTAATGAACCTCATTGCTAATGGTTGGGCATACATTTGACAACTAACAGTTTAATGATAAAAATCATTTATTGGTACCCCAACTCCAGCGGGATGTTGGTTTTCGCCTTTTTGGCGTAACAAATATATATGTATGTATATACAATGATCTAGATAAATTAAGCAATACAGATGTTTAATGAACGAAGTGTGTCAGCAACTGTTTGTGCAACATTCTCCAGATGATATACTGCGCTAGATCTTGTCGGCCAGCTGAAGCTGAATCCTTTGAACTCGTATCTCACGTGGCTAGATGGATTGGGTGCTGCTATTACGTTATTGGTTTGACTACATCGAGACGCTCACAAAGATGACACTACAGGTCAGACCCATGGCGGCTCTTGATACAATATCATGGCTGATTTCCAGGTCAGTATAATGCAAATTGTAGCCTTCCATACTTTACATCTATTCTATTGTGGCTGGTATGTTTCTGCAATCTACCTGTAAGGCAACAATGTAGAGTTTTAATATGTTTACATTAAATATTAATTGATTGTTCAGTTTAATTAATGTTGAAAGAACAGTTTCCTTCCAAGCTCAGTGACTGTTGACATAGTGCCCTCAATGACACAAACATAATTCCTAACAGCATAGCCAATCATGTGTCCAAAAGGGTCTAGCAATTCTGAAATTAATAAAGACCCATGCTGTTTACCAGAGTGAGACTAACAATTTTGTTCAATACGTGTCTGCCTGCTGAATTTCTGCAGACTATATTTTCAATGGAGTTTAACTCTGGATATGCTGAATATTTTGAAACCAATTTGAACGTTGTTTGTGGCTAACCCAATAATTTCCAGCAAAATTATTTTCAAAATATACAGCAGATCCTGAGGTATTACCCACTGAAATTATTGTCTGGTAGCTTGCAGCAGTCAGACAGTTAAAATATGTATATATATATGGAAGTTTCATATAGGTGAAAAAAGTCCAAACCAATTTATATTCTTATTCTACTTTTTCATAAAAGTAGGTAGGCTGACATGTAAACTAAGAAATAAAATTGATGTGACCTTAGGTGAACATGGCCTTGTAATTCTAAGAAAACAGGAGGCTGAATGGCCTTGACACTCGGTTCCAAAAAACTTGAGCTATTGTGGCTATACATCTATATGCATAATTATCAAGGTAATCTGAAAGTGAACAAACTTTTAAATATATATTAAGTTAAAATAACATGTTTCATCATTTTATGACTCATCAGTGTGGCTCACTCTACCAGTTGCATATGTCGAAGGCACTCTATCAAAAAATAATTATTTATAAGCAATTGGCAGGTTTTGTCTGGCAACTAGTACAGCATCCACAGACATGCACATAAAGTACACAGGGGGTCAAAAGTTTGAAAATTTTAAACTATTCATTGAAGAATCTCACATTTCATGTGGTCATCTAAACTGAATTGAGGTTAATTTTTATATATGTAAGTAATACAAATTTCTAAGATTTGAAATCATCCATGAATGACTAAACAAAAATTAAGCTCATCCATATCAATTGCTCATCTTAAAAATAAGTTTAAGAGCGAACATTTGGGCCCCTGGATGTACAAGCCCAGGGGTTGCTGTTGAAGGTCACAATTCTTTCCAATGAATATGTTGCACATGCATTTCACTTAATACAATAAGGTCTATCTCAAAGCTATTTCATTTCAAAAGAAATAGGGCTGCATTAATCATTACTTTTGTCAGTGAAGTTAAGGCAGTACTAAAACTACAAAGTTATATGCAATATTCCATAGAAGATATAGCAGATTATACAGAAGCATGTAATGCCCAGCATAAACATAACTCACAAAATGTATCCTACAATAGGAATTAGTTATCTGTTAGGACCAGAATAGTACTACATAGTATGTAGAGACTCGCTAAGTGAGCCGAGACATACACTTTTCAGGAGACATAGCTTCTGCATAGGGAAATGCATAAAGCATCGGAATGGGCATTCTAGGAGAGCAACCTCTGCAGTTTCAGTACACAATATTGTATTAGTTATAGATATGAAGCCGTAGATCACTTATGACGTTTTTAAAGACGACATTTCAGAGTTCAGTAATTTCTCAACGATATCGTTTATAGGAGAATATCATATTACTAAATGCAAAATCTTAATTTTGTTGCAAATTCCATTAACTAATCAAATAAACTGTCAGATTAACAGCTAACCAAATTTTATTTATGATAAAAACTAATAAATCCGGATCACGAGTGTCTGCATGTGTCAATTAGTTAGACAGGTTGATTATTATGCTACTGTACAGAGCGCATGGCAACATTAAAAATCGTTGTGTTCAGTCTCTCTTCTGATTACGGATCAAATTAGAGTCACATCATTATGTTTGCTGGCACAGTATTATAGACCGCGGTGTTTGGACCGGACTGTAGCCGGAAGAATGAGAAGAGTACCGAGAAATGTCACGATCAACTGATAGTTGTTGACTAACTGCGGAGATGAAATGAACACGTCTGTTGCTGTTACTGTCAGCTTGCTTCAACACATCACAATCTAAAAATACCATATCAGGCGCACTGGCGTTTTACTGAGCACACGTCACCAGCGATCGGGACAACTAGTGAAGGTATGTGGAAGAGTGATGTACAGCTTCATATCTATGGTATTAGTAATTAAGCAGATATGGTTTAGTAGAATATATCAAGTGATAAATATATAAGATTTAACTTAGATACAATAATAATAATAATAATAATAATAATAATAATAATCAACAAAAACAATAATAACAAGGGCAGTTAGAGATGGGTGACAATCACCCTCCCATTTTGGTCACATTGCAAAGATTTGCCATCTTTTTACCGGATTTATTGAATTTTATTATTTTAGCGCAGGGTCACACCCTTTCTTGTGTTAGAATTTGAGCCAATTCTGACCAGTATTTTCCAACATATGGATAGGTTTCTGCGATTTGGATTGAGGCTCCTTTACCTGGAGCATGAGCAAACTATGGAAATCTTGGTTCAGAGTAAGTTTTTTTGTTGTGTTAACATTTGGGCCTAATCGGATCCATGTTTTAAGGTACACCTCCATGTGTACACACACGCATGTGCATGCACGCGCACGCATGCACACACAAAATGTAATACCCTCTTCCACCCGAAGGTAATAAGGATGCAACAGTAGGATAAATACACACCCCACTCCGTATGCACACACACAGAGAGATGACCAAACCGCAATACTCACATCAGCCTTCAGTGGTGTAGGTAATAACAATGTTGCTGATAGAGACAGAATTTGTCTATAAAAATTAACATACAGTTAAAGCATACCAAGATTGTTATATTGCAACAAAAATACTGTATTTCGAGATTTGTTTATATCTCATAGCCTCTTTAATTTCCCTTCCTGGACATCATATCCTTGTTTTATTTAGTTCAAAACCCATTTTCAGAAGGCAAAGGAAGACAGGCTTCAAAGTGTATACAGAAAGTATTCCGGAACTAGAAAACAGTGCTTGACTCAGAGGGCTCATGATCACATATAATATATCTTTTTGTAGTGTGTAGCATTTTTAATCAGAACCTTAACCATTCAATGGTCAAAGCTGGCCTCTGTTATGATCTTGTGGAATGTCCATTTACAGGTCAAGAGAATACAATTTTTGAAAATTTATCACTGGAATGACTGGCTTGATAACTGAGCCAGTCATAAATTTTCAAAAGTTGTATTCTCTTGGCCTGTAAATGGACATTCAATAAGCAGATATTAAAATTTTCTTGACCAAATTTGACCATTAAAGAGTTAATAGATATGTATCTTCAATCAGTTTTCATTCTTATTCTTGATATATAACTCCATCAAAGTTGATAGAACATTCTAAACAGTACTATTTTGTAGCCTTTGGTTCTTTAGAAATGCAAACGCAATGCCAATGATACCAGTTATCACACCGATCACAACAAATGGATGGTGGCCTTTCTTTGCATTCCTTACTGCATATAGGACATGGAAACTTTTTCTTTCGAAGTTTGTTTCTCTTCTTCTCCTCGTATAATAACTCTGTTGCCTCAGCCTTTCTTTTGTGTCTTAAGGACAACTTACGTTTATATTCTACACGATTTTTAACCCCCAAACCCTTTGCTCGCAATGGTAAATGTTTTTTATAATTTTCATCCACATTTTTCTTACAAAGATTTGACTGGATTTTACAGTGATTTATTTCACATTTTCCTGAATAAGAATTAGAGTTATCTTTATCAACATAACTGGAGTCATCTTTATTAGAAAAATTAGAGTTATCTTTATTCGAAAAATTAGTGTTATCTTTATTAGAAAAATTAGTGTTATCTTTATTAGAAAAATTAGTGTTATCTTTACTAGAAAAATTAGTGTTATCTTTATTTGAAAAATTAGTGTTATCTTTATTAGAAAAATTTGAGTTATCTTTAATACCACTAAATTTATTAACACTTTCTGTATTACATGTTTGGCTGCTTTTGTTAGAATCTTCAAAGTCTGATGTTGGATTTATACTTATTCTCTCAGCGGGGATGCTATTTTTCATAACATGGTGAACAGATGCATGTTTCTTAAGAAAATTCTCAGTTTCAAAACTAACTAACTCACCAGATGTTTTCCAACAGTCGGCACATGCAAAATGTTTCAAGCCATGTGCTGTAGATATATGTTTAAACAGAACATTCTGAGTGCAACACGTAAATGGAGGCACAACGTTATTAGTAATACACATTACACAGAGAATATTCTTTACAGATGCAGTTTTAATATTACTTTGCGCTAATTTTTGTGAGCTTAGTTTAGGTTTCTTTTCAGGAATGTGTTGTTCAATTTCAATATCTATGATGTCAGCCAAATCAGTATCTTCGGTTTGCACATTTCCATCATTTTCTCTGAAACTTTCTTTCAATTTTATGCTTGCAGTTTTCATTGCATTATGGACCAATTGTGCAAAATTAAGACCTCGACTTGTAACACGACCTCTCTTACGTCCTCCAAAGCAACCATTGGAATTTTCAGGAAACTGAACTTTTGGTCTATATGGATCTTCTATTACCTGACTGCATGCATCTTCAACTAAAGAATATGAACGTTCTTTAATGCTACCATCTTTTTCTCGATACCCGCCATAATGAGGTGCTCTCTTAGCTTGTCTACCAGGAATAAGGGACAATGGAATAGGCTTATCATGCAGTAGTATTAAGATGGTCCCATTATTGGCAGCTTCTAGTTCCTTTTCTGAAGCAGAATGAGATACATTAAGTAACTGATGAATTCGGGTGAGATTAGAATGACTTGAATTTTCTTTAATATCTGGAAGTGTAAAAGTAGGCACCTGCTTCAGGTAAGCTTGAAAAAGTTCTGTTGGTAATTGTATGCCCTTGGTTTTGGCAAAACACGCATATAAATGTTTGCAAAAATACGGCTGACCTCTCGTGACAAAATGCATACAAGAACATACACCAAATTCCAGATTACAAATAGTGTGTTCTTCTTTATAGAGAGGTAGCAAAGAGCTAGGCAGACATGACTTTAAATGTTTTTTAAAGAGCAAGCAAGATTTTGGTTGTAGTTCAAATATCAGAGATTTACATGAATTAACAGCATCATATTTATGTTCGTCTGTTATTTCTTTAACTAAAGATTGGACACTCTTTTGAGAGAAAACAACATCCACATCCTCAAGCTTTTCAACATCTGGATATGCATCTGTTTCGCCAGTGAAAAAGTTGGCTGATAGTTGTGCATCCTGTAAATTAGTTTTTTGTACATTATTAAGCAACAACATCCAACCATCAGTCTGTGAAATTTCAACAACTGCATTATCTTTGATCATATTTAATGCTTTTTCAATTTTATTCATCTCCTCTCCTTTATGTGTAACATTTGCTAGTCTGAAGTTATTATGGCCTGGTTTTGGATGGTGACATTCAGTCTCTACAGCCGGTAAAAGCATATCTGCCATTCTATGTACAAAATTAGATATTGTTTTATTCAAATGTGAATTTAATAAACTTTCATCGATGTCTCGAAACTTGCGCTCAGTTATATTATCTGTCAGGATTTCTCCTTTCTTCAATTGGCACTTTATAAAAAACTTCAGTGAAACCAATTGTTATTTAGATACTCTTTTAGTTTATCTTTTGTTTCAGAACCAACAAATGTTTCTGGAATTTCCTCTGTAATAAAAGCTAAATATTGATTAATGAGTGTTTCATATGCCTCATCATTCCAGCTTCGCATTATTACTTTAAAACCTGTCTCTAATGGACGCAAGAACATCTTCAAGCTGGAATCAGCAACAATATGTTCACGTATAGCACTTAGTGCATGAAAATTACACAGTGTAGTTGAGAGACCGAGTTCAGTCACAGCAGCTTTAATAGAAATACTCTTGTCATGCTGAATCATTGGTTTGAGTGGTTCTTTAAGAGAACAAGGTCTGAAGAAAAAGAATCCATGTTGATCATTAAATATATGTAGCTGTCTCTCATGAGAACATGATGTGTCTGAACATGGTATATTAGCAAAAAAGCGTTTGTAGAGTCAAAGCATGACTACATGCATCTTCACGATTACTAATGCCTACACAAGCTATTCGACCATTATTATTTGCATCAGCGAATGTCACCATTCCAGTACTAAATCTAACAGAAACATAATCATGCTTTGTATCATAACCTAAGACATGTTGGCCAAATGTTCTAACATTTATTAAATTACTATCGTTAGCAAGGGCAATGTGATAATTTCTATCAAACTTACTGAAACCTCTTTGGAAAAGCAAAACACCTTCTAAATTACTTTCTAGGAATTTTTCTGTGTTTCGCCAGTCGGACCCAAAAAGTGGAAATTGATCAGCATTCTTCATGCCACATTTTATTTCATGTGTATCAACAGTTTTTAATCATCGCTGTATCTGTTTAATTGGTTGAAATGATTGATTTTGTTTACCAGAATTGTTCACATGTATTGAGGTTTTTCTGTTTTGACTAATATAGATCTGTTTAGCAGTACACCTCTGACTGACACGGTGAAAGTCTACAATATCTCGGTGAAAAAGACTTGGGTTTTTATTCACCTGGACGGCTGACTGCTGGTGATATTTAGGATTTTCATGCCTTGAGTAAACTTTCCCAGTGTTCATTCTATCGCTATACAGCACTAATTTGAGCTGCCAATTGCATATAAAATGACTGTTGTATAATGGCTTCTTTCTGTTACATATAAACTCTGAATCGCTTAATTTTGCAGGTCTACGGATTCTATACTTTTTAATGTACTTATAACATGCTGTGCAGCATTGTTTATTATCCAAAACATACCACTGATGAGAATCCTTTGTTTTGCAATGTTCACATAGCTGGCCTTCTATCATTAAATCTTTTTCACATGCTGGACAAGGTTTGATAGATTTGTCTACAAATATTGATGTATCAATGTCAGTCAAAGGAGTAAAGCATCTAGATCTACACTGTGGGCTTTTAGATGCACATTTAATGTACATGGTCACAACCGGAAAATTACCATCTGGAATAGCATCAGCAAAACGATAACACTCATCAAAACGATGTGTCTTACCCCAAACTTCGTCTTCTACAACCGAAACTCTAGCTGTCTGATCATGGTACTGGACCGCAACAGATTTGTGGATCTGTATGTCTGTCCTAGTTATATCAAATTTAAATTCATCAAAATATTCTTTAGTTTTCACTCCAACATCAAGATCACTATCCTCTACCCATTGACATTGTGAATTAATTTTGTCTTTAATCCATAAAAATGCCTCTCCATTATCAAGAAAGTTTTGTATACTTGCTTGTCTTTGTTCTCCATGATCAGAATATTTAAACTTTTTATTAAATTCCTTTCCGTTCTTGAGGCAAAATCTTACTACCATATCATCATTGGAAGAATGCTTTACTATAATAGGCTTTGACTGCAGTAACTCCTCTAGAGATTCACATTCAGATACATTAAACAGAACTGCAGCCTTGTGCTTTTTCTCTAAGAGACTTTTACATTCCATACTTTTGAGAAAGTCATTGATTTTTCCAATTGCAACAGTGTCATCCTTTCCTTTCTCTGAACACCTAAATATTTTCTTTACTGGGTTAGATGAATTCTTAACAAAGCATCGTAAAGATAAGGTTTTAGGCTTAATAAATGTCACAACAGGATTTCCCCGAAGGAATTTGCATACAGACTGAGGAACATTTAAGATGCTTTTATCGGCACTTTTGAATTTGACATGTTGATGCTTAGTACTCTTTGTTGGTATTTTAGGACCATTAACATTGCTGCATCAATGATTCTTTTAACTTTGAAACATTTCTGTCAGTGTCTGGGGTTAAACAAGATGGTTGTTCTGTACAAATATCATTTACTTCTTGAAGTTTCTCATCCTGGTGTACATATGAACTTGAAGGATCTGTAAGCTTTTTCCCTAATGATAATCTCTTAGTCTTTTCCTTCAATCCCGAAAAAAGAATATTGCCTATGTCAATTTCTCCTTTTAATATCCAGTTTACAATGCTTAACCTGAATAATGTAGAGTGTGAAGACAAATTCACGATAAAATACGACATTATAGATAAGCTCTCAGGCAAAATAGCACCTCGTTTTAAATTGATGAGACTACTAAATTGGTCAGGACAAAAAACACACAATCAGATCCCACAAATAACAGCTGGACCACAGATTGTAGCACAGGTCTGTTTGGGGTAGATGGTACACTGATTGGAACAATTAGTACCCCAGCACATATGACATACTGAAACTACTAAATCTCTAAAATTTTCAAAACCATAGCTCAAAAGAAATTCTTTTAAAGCATCTTCCAATGAAGGTGGTACTGAATAACCTAATGTGTCAATATATGTTAACTTTGGTTGTGCTGATGCTATATCCAGAAGACAAAAAGAAAAATGATTACCTTCACTTATATCATCAAGTCCAGTTATATTAGTCCTTAAAAAAGCCAATTCTGGTAAGTTGTCAACCTGAACATTCATCGCAAACACAAATTTCTTAATGTTACTGCCATATTGTGCCTTCACAACTTCACCTGCCTTCAGAAAATCAGTAATATTGCCGAGATAACCTGCATATACGTCCTGCTGTTGCATCATTAAAATTTCCAAAAACTTCAAAATAACACAGTCCCAAATCCACCGATCACATAATAAGGAAGAAAATTTGACCTTTGTTAGCTGGTAATGTCCAGGTAATTGTAAAATTTCATTTCCCGTAGTCAACATAATGCATTGAAAAAATAATTTAATTTCATCCACCGGAATTCTAGTTTTCACACTAATTATCCAAACTGCTACTTGAAATCCATTGACTTTCTGTATCAAAATTTTTTGTATGCCTATCAAGCAATGTCAAAATACCAGCCCTATCAAAGTTTCCACCTGGAAAAATGACATAATTGGATTCATCTAATAAACTCAGTATTGTTTGAAGTTCCTGTACTGGTGGCAAGATTTTAGTGGATTTGGGATTGAGTGACACATGATTACCGACCACAATTGTGGATATATTATAACCTGTATGACATGTCACTGCTGGCTGATCTGGCTTATCACCACCTCTCTTACACTCCTATAAAAAGTTAACAAGTTATATTCATCCCACATACACTTTACTATGTGTATCAGATTATTAATCTGCACTTCGATGATATGTACAGATGAAATTCTAAAACAAGAAGTCAAAGCGCCTTGATCAGCTGCCTAATACTGAAAGTGCATGCTTTATAGGTTGGTTTACAGAATTTCATCATTTTAAAATTATGTAAAGCAACCTAAAGAGCATGCAAATAATATTAATCAAATCTTAGCTAGGGGCCATAGTGCGCGTCTAGCTGATGAGGAACTGTAAAATCATCATATCCTGTGATGTTCAATTAATATACAGGTAAGCTATTTGCTCTCTTCTAAAGCTCTTGTTGTATATATGTACATTGCTTGGACATTATTGTTTCGCAGAATATGTAGTCCATGGAAGACGGGGTCCTGTGGCAACTTAATAAGGCGAGATATTTAGTATCTTCTGATACCTCTTGTTTACTTCATGAAAAGCTGAGATAGAGATTTATATTGATTTAAAGAATTTTCCCATACTTTTTTCATGTTTGAATATTTTCTGGGTCCAGGTTATGGGTCTTGCTTTGGTTAAGCTTTTTTTAAATGACATTTGCACCTACAATTAAGGTGCGAGTTAAAAAAACCATCACAGGTGTCTACGATGTTTAGCCCGAGGAGTAGTCCACATGAAAAAGAAATTGATTTTCAAATTTGTTCCATATTTTTTTGGTCTGAACTTTGATTATGTTAGGCCTGATTTGTATCCATCCAGGTTATACTCATTACGCTGTGGTTAGGCTTTTTTCAAACAACATTTTCACCCACAAGGGATTATCCAATTTTGAATAAAATGTGACAGATTTGTTCTATATGGTGCTTAGGACTAGCCCACATGAAAAAGAAATCTATTTTCAAATGGTTTCCATATTTTTTCGCCGTTTGAACTTTTATGGTCGATTTTCATATGTATTATGCTGTGGCTAAGCATACGTAAAACATGGATACAAATCAGCCCTAGACTGATCAAAGTTCAAACGACGAAAACATCCGGGGAAAATTTGAAAATCAATTTCATTTTGATGTGGACTAGTCCTAACTATCGGATAGAATAAATTTGTCAAGTTTTATTCAAATCGGACAACCCCTTGTGTGAGTAAACGTCTTTTGAAAACACTTAAAGCAGCCAAAACTTATACCTGGCCATATAGCCTGCATACAAATCAGCCCTAAAATAAATCAATGTTCAAACGGCGAAAAACACTGATCTTTGACACAGATACACAATTACCAACTTTAGCAGTACTGAACTAACCTTGCTGTGAGGAACCTGCAGTGAAGAAGTGGACGTTGTCTTTTCCGTTAGCGCTGTCACCTGTAGAAAAAAGCAAACAGGCAATTATTATATTACTCTAATTGAAGTATAAAACCTTCCTGTATTTCATAAGTCGAAAGGGGGCATAACTCCATGGAAAATTGACGAAAATGTCTGAAACTCAAACCTGCTCTATAACTCCCTATAATAAAGCAACAGAAAACTGATATTTTTCGCATTTCATAAGTCAAAATGGGACGTAACTCCATCAAAAATATATGCAAACAGAAATCTGATAAACAGTAATAGAGTAATCAGTATGACTGTTGATAGCCATATTGGATTTTGGATTGTCGATTTGGATAGATTTCTGCCTCAGACCTAGTCCAGTTATACTGTGAAGTTTCAAATAGATCCACTGAACGGTAATGGAGTTAACGTCCAGAAGCAAATTTTTTATGACTGTTGGTATTTTAACTATTATATGAGGTTACCAGTCAACATCATTTACGAGTTTTCTTTTCCACTTCCTTTAAGCATAAACGTATAGCAGAAAGCCTATAATCGTGAGTACTCTGGATGAGTCAATGCAAGACTTATTTAACACTGGTACACAACAGCAATGAACTAACCTTGTCATGCCTGTTGTAATGAACCCCTGTTGAAGAAGTTGAACCTGTCTTCTCTGCTTCTCTCATCACCTGTAGACACAAGTAAACACAAGCAATTATTTTATAACTTTAAAAGAAGGGAAAAGGGAACTATTAAATGATGTTTATTGATAATTTCATGCAATTTTAAATACACTACGTTTGGTAAAACGGAATAATTTGAAAAAAGTGTTTACTAACTCTAGCAGTGCTTAACTTGGAATTGTTAGTGACATTGCTGGTGCAAGCTTAGGGGCAAAATGTTTTCAACATACACTTCTGGTTTCAAGTGTTGCAACATGATACCTAATCAATATTTTGAAATTCGTGGAACTGACAGTAGGTCCTTTCGCAACGGCTTCCAGTCAAATTCTTTTAAATTTGACAGTATTTTACCTGTAAGACATGGTGACTAATCAGCTTAAAGCGAATATAAAAGATTATATGCCCAGATGTAGAGGATATTAATATTTATTCCCTCAGCATACACCAACATCATCACCAAATTGGTTCCTGCCATAGTGAGTTATCATTCAACAGTATTTGTATATTCCCTTGTCCTTTCCTTTAACGAAAGCATAATAGCTTAAGTATGGCGATGCTATGAGAGAGAGAGAGAGAGAGAGAGAGATAGAGAGAGAGAGAGAGAGAGAGAGAGCGAGAGAGAGAGAGAGAGAAACTTGTTTTACCGTAATTCCACGAACATTTTCACGTCTAGGCCGGGATAAGCATGAAACATAAAAAAATGAAATGTCCCCACAAGATTATCTCACACTCTCATGTTAAAAGAATGTTGCATGAGGCATATGAACACGTGATATGATAAACACTCACGTGCACAGACTAGGCGGCGGTGTAATCTCCCATCCACATACTGCTGCTACTGCATGAACTGCCAATCAGAGAGTATGTCCCCACAGTTTCTCACATGTGTGGGGACTCTCTCACTAGGTTCCCACTTTGTGTGGAGACCGTCCCCACAATGTTCTCTCACTTTGTTTAGTTAATGGTAATAATCGCTATCCCTCTTAGAAGTGTTTGTTCTTTTGAGAGAGAGAGAGAGAGAGAGAGAGAGAGAGAGAGAGAGAGAGAGAGAGAGAGAGAGAGAGAGACAGTGAGAGAGAGAGATGGAG
Organism: Chaetoderma sp. LZ-2023a; assembly: GCA_034401795.1. NCBI lineage: Eukaryota > Metazoa > Mollusca > Caudofoveata > Chaetodermatida > Chaetodermatidae > Chaetoderma > Chaetoderma sp. LZ-2023a. The sequence continues at coordinate 75,741,476 of CM067361.1, read as the reverse complement.
AGGCAGAAAGAGACAGAGAGTGAGTGAGAGAGAGAGAGAGAGCGAGAGAGAGAGAGAGAGAGAGAGAGAGGGGGGTAAAACTAATTAACCCTTTAATGGTCAAGATTAGTAAAAAGAATTGGGGTTGCATAGTGAATGTCCATTTACAGGCCTACGGAAGACTACATGTATTTTTTGCAAATTTACCACTAGAATGACTGGCTCGGTTACTGAGCCAATCATTCCAGTCATACATTTTTAAAACTTTTCCTCTTGGCCTGTAAATGAATATTAGTCAAGATCACTGTAGAGGCGGGTTCTGACTGGCATGACCATCAAAGGTTAAAATAAACAATTCCAGTAAATTGTGTTTAATATACCTGCTCTTCTCCAAGGGTTGCACATTCCGCAATGATGTGGTCGAGTAGTTCATGATCTGATACTAATATATGTGTGCAGAAGGGACAGTCCGTGGTAGCAACCTTAGGACACAAAATATATGATAGATCTGTATTCAGGAAAACATTGGTTAATCCATTGACAGCATCTGATGTCAACTCTTGGTGATACAATCAACTGCTCGTCTGCATTGCAATTATTTTTGCCTGCGACTGTTGTCTAGAAACATTTAAGAGGCCTTATCAATGATGCATGCAAACTTAATCAAAATCAGATGTTGCTGCCGCTGATCAATATGCAAGGTATCCCATTAGCTCTTCTGTTCTCTGATTATTACCATGATAACGATTCCAATGAACTTGAAATCGAGATTACTTATGCTGTCACAGGTATCTCAAAATAATTTGACTGGAATTCAATGCTGCTTCAGGAAGCAATGACTTCCAACCAAATTATTTTTTTAAATACTACCAAGAATTCTGTGAAATAAAATGTCTCGCCTGTTACCTTGACCTTTGACCATGTGACCTCGATGTTATCATGCTGCTTCCTAACATTATAGGTAACCATGTATCCAAGTTTAGTTCTAATAGGATTGACCAATCCTGAAATAAAAAATGGAAATCGGATAACCCCTTGTTGATAAAAATGTTGTTTGAAAAATTTGTAACGACATCAAAAATCCTTAACCTGAAGGCATAAAATTATCTAAGTTCAAAAACAGAAAAAAGGAGGCCATTAAAAAAAAAATCTATTTCTTTTTTATACACACTAGTCCTAATGATTGCACAGCACAAATCTGTGAAGTTTTATGGAAATCTGATAACTCTATAGAGAGTAAATTGTCATTTCATAATAACTTAGCAAGGTTTATTTTTTTCACAACGGTCCAAAATAAACGATGTCCAAACTGCGTAAAAATCTGGCAAAATTTAGAAAATCTATTTCATTTTGACACAGTGTAGTTCTAATCATTGTATAGAACAAATCTGTTGAGCTTTACATGTATGTAAATCCGATAACTCTTTAGTGTGTAAATAGTCATTTGAAAAAACTTAACATAAACTTTAACGACGACGCCGTTGTCGGAAAAGTGGTACCCATGTCTCGCTTCCAGCTTCGCAGGCGAGACAAAAACCAATTCTGTAAGAGTTCCTTGAAATTGATATACTAGGATTGCTGAAATAGCAGCAGCGGCCAGAAGATAGGACAAGTAGGAGCATTGTGAAGCTGGTGGGATTACAGGATCGAATTATAACACTGACCACAAATATATATATACCTGCAATGTCTGGGAATTTTGCGTTGTCCTTCGGGATTTATGTGGCTTTCGCTTCACCTTGTCTGAACAACGCACCTGAAAATAACAACATATAAACTGTTAGAACATTAGCCCTTCCCACTCTAATGTTAGGATTTTACATGTTCAAATTAAATTAGAAGATGAACTGCTGTTCAATTTCGTTCCATGATTATGCCTGGAAAAGTATCTCGTATGTATTGAGTAGCCATTAGCGTAATGATTTCCACTGAAACTTAAAAGGACACAAGTGCTACTGTCTTCATACCAGACAATACTAATTCACGTAAGACGCGATGATATAAAGCCTATAGTAGTCTGTATGACAAGTAATTAACAGAAAAATAGTCCCTCGGAATTCGTCATAAAATTCAAATCTGTCGCACAATCTGTTGCACACAAAATGCGGTCAGGAATTTGATGACGTTGCATGGATGTTGATATCACACAAACTACTGGGTGGATCAAGTCGATTTTAATGTCTACCAAAATCAACACGATCCACATTGTTGCATTTAGTGTCCGCTACAGAGATAGAATGGGTCCCAATCTGGCTGGTCTCCGAAGTGGAGTCTGTCTAACAGTCTAGTCGGTGTGATGACGTAATAAGATGGCCGGTCAATACATTAGAGGTATATTCTCGAAGAAGCCACGCCTCTATTTTTAGATTGGCACATGGTAATGATAACACTTACACGTTTTAAAAGAATTGTAGCTAAACTGTAGAAGTTGCGTTGACAGGAAATGATTGGCAATGCAGTTATTCTGGCATCAAGATTTTTAAATGGAGATAACTCTGTAAAGAAAGATGTTCCGGCCACGAAAATAGCACATGTACATCCTCAGGTCGTAATGATAACACTTACTAAGTTTAAAAAGAATCGCAACTAAACTATAGGAGTTGCGTTGACAAGACGGGGACAGACAGATGGATGGATATATTCATCATTATATACCGTCATCTTCCGAGACCGGCGGGATAAAAATGTACACCAGTCTCTGCTATTACCATTTTCAATTAACACCGAGTGATGTCACACTCATATTACATATAGTTGTGACATTACATTATTATTATTATTATTATTATTATTATTATTATTATTATTATTATTATACCTTTCGCCCAGTGATGAAGCATGTAGGATGCAATCTGGTCTCAAGCTCACCAAACTGTAGACTTAAATATGTCTCAAAAGTATCATCCGTTAGCTGCAGCAAAATATCATAAATGTGTAAAATAGGTCAAACATGGACAGATTTTATCCTACTAATTCATAACATGCAAAGATAATTTAAAACAATTATATGGAATGTGAAATATGCCTAATGGTAAATGTATCAAGTATTAAATTCATGCAATATTCAATAAAGCATGGATACAATATAAGGGTTCATACACATTATACAGATAAGTTTTTCAGACTTATTATCGCTATTTTATGATACCTGTACTCTAATCAGTGTTCATTTCAAATTATAAACAAGAGCCCTCAAAAGACAGCATGTACATGAAATTTGGCAACCAACTGACATGCTATTTTTATAAATTCCACTAGCAAATTGATAAAATAGTCTTCATTTTCTTGAAAAGTCTCGACCATTAAGCGGTTAATTGATAAGTAAGATTTAGAGAGGTTTGACACTCTGTTAACACAAGACGGAAAGAAATGTAAGGACAATAACAAGAATTCTGTGGAATTAAGCGCCTCTTCATTTCATACCTAAATATCAGAGCAATGATTTTCATAAATATCTGAGCTCAGATCAAATTCACTTGTTAAGACAAATAGGTTTGGTTTAGTTACATTAAGGTCTGGTGACTGACTGATGGTATAAATAAAATCATGAGCATCTTGTTGTATATTACAAATATACACCATTAGTCAGTCACCAGAAATTTAGTATGATATTGACATTTGACTGTAACCACTAAATTCATCACCTCAAGTAAAATGGGGTGTTATATGGCGTATGCACACAACACTTGAGGTAAGGATCAGATATTAGTTCTTGTAACAAGTTCGACATCACCCTGACAATTGACCTTAAAAAAAATCAAACCACGACCCGCTCATCTTGCATTGGTAACAATGTATCCAAGTTAGTTCATTAACCCTTTAATGGTCAAATTTGGTCAAAAAAGTTGTCATAACTTCTTATTGAATGTCCATTTATAGGTCGAGAGAATATAATTTTTGAAAATATATCACTGGAATGACTGGCTCGGTTATCGAGGCAGTCATTCCATTGGTAAATTCAAAAACGTTCCACTAGACCATGTATGACCTCTAAATGGTTAAACAATCCTGAAGGCCATGACGACATGCAAAACGAAACACAGAAACTTAATGTAGCGATGCATACATGTATGCATTTTCAATAACGCAGAAGAACATATTATAACAACATTATTTCAACACTTACCTGAGATACCCAAATCTTTGGTTTGAGGAAACCTGTTTGCTTTGTACATGTAGAATGTTGGCTCAAGTGCCGGCGAGATTGGCGATGCCTTGCTTTCATTGCTATTTGTCGATAAGCCTTCTTAGGGAGGTGCTTTTTTGTAGACGCAGAAGGGCTGCGCGTAGCAGAAGACATATTACGCATACTCATCAACCCAGACTTTAGGATTTCACTAAAGAGAGGCTTATCTGTGGCCGGAACAAGATCGCATAGACAGTCATTGACAAATGAAGAGGCTGAAAAATGAAAACATATATACAGTGTAGGTTAGTATAGTACCATCTTTAACATAAATGTAATATGCACCGGATATATGGGGATAAATAACTAATGAATCTCCGCTGAATAATGGCAGCCATTTTTAGAAATCCAGGACAAAAAGACTAGTAAAACTTCATTCTTTGGGGCCAATGGCACTATAATATTTCTGTTATGTAGTGTTAGTGACGTAACAAAAATATGACACAAGTGGCAATGGCATTACACTGATTGTAAACTTTTCCTGGCTAAATGGTGTTTTAGCCAATACTATATTCTGGTACATGTAACAAACAAATAATTAAGCACATAAGACATATGCATTAAATCACTATAATTAGGCACATATGACATAATAGATCACAAACTCCTGAGAAAAAACATTTATGATATTATATGTTACACTAGGAATTATTCTACATCAGTGTTGTTCCTAGGTCCAAGATTCAATGGGACAATTTGAGATTTTTTAGCCCACTTTCTATTATAAGCAAATAGGGAGATGTTAAATCTAAGGGGACATGTGCATTGCCAGGTAGGCAAATGGCCCCATGGCTCGCCCTAGGCACAACAATGTACATGCATTGCCAGGTAGGCAAATGGCCCCATGGCTCGCCCTAGGCACAACACTGTACATGAATTATGTTAACCGCCTGACTGCCGAGTCTTTGCAGATGACATATTGCAGGATTTATGGGCCTGTTATTTTTTCCTCAATTTGACTAAAAGTTGTTGGTGGCTAAGCCACTTTCAGTCAAATTGTTTTCACAATATTCCTCAAGTCAGAAATGTCCATTTGCAGACCAAGAGAATACTTTGACAATATACCACTGGAATGACTGGCTCGATAACCGAGCCAGTCATTCCAGTGGTAAATTTCCATAAATAGTCTTCTCTTAGTCTGCAAATTAAAATTTTTTATGACAAAATTTTAATTTTCTTGAACAAATTCAATTATTATATGTTATATCACTTACAGTCTCTTCTCCTAAATGTGACCAGGATTTTGATAAGGGAGGTAATTGTGCATAGGTGACTAGCTGTACAGGGAAGAGTAAGTTCTCCTAGTGTCATGAAATAAGGATTTCTTAAAATAGTATGCCCCTTGATGCATCAAATATCTATTGAAAAACTAACATTCTTATAATTCTTGAAAAGGAGACAAATCACACAGAAATATACATGTACGAAGTCCAAACAATGTAAAAGTATGAAAAACCCCTTTAAATAATTTTAATCTTTCTGCAAATATAACAAATAGAACAAATCTGTAAAGTTTTGTTGGGATCGGATAAGTCTTTGATGAATTAAATGTCCACTGTCCATTGAAAAACTTTAACATTTATCTACATGTAATTCTGACCGCACATTATTTGGACAAACAGATGGCACCAACAGCAATAGTCACACCGACCTTCGGCGGCATGAGTAATAATAATTATAATATATGTTACCTGGCTCCTGGACTGCTGCTGTTACAATATTCTTGCTATGATCTTGAAATGATGTTGCAAATTCCTGGTTGCCTGAGCGGCTTAGATGGACACCATCCTGACTCAACCAGCCCCATGTAAATTCTGGATGTTCCATGATTGAGACGAGAGGAAATCTATACGCCAGCGAGTGAAGTTCAGAATTAAATCGCTCATGTCTGATGTTGTAGTCACATACTGGAAGGCCAAATGACTCCCCTTCCAGGCGGCTTTCTCTGCGCGGAAGAATTGATAAAAGAACGATGTGTAGATGCGGGTTGACCTATGATAATAATAATAATAATAATAATAATAATAATAATAATAATAAATAATAATAATAGTAATAATAATAACAACAAGAGGCCTGTATCGCTCACCTGGAACATTGGCATTTCAACTAATCTTTATTGAGTTTTACATCAATTAGTGCCACTTCCAATGACTTTCAGTCAAATGGTTTAATTTTCGAGATATTGACAACAATCTGTGGACTGCTTTTACAAAGGTGCTTTTGAACAATATTTAAGTGAAAATAGATGCCATCAGTGCTAACAATAGAAATTGATGACATACAGTCAAACTTGTATTAAGACACCCCCCAAAGGGAGAATCCGAAGGCAGTCTCTTACAGCAGCTGGTTTCTTATTAAAGTTTCAAATACATTGCTTAATTGGATTTAGTAAATGAAGAAAATGGTCTCTAAAGGCAGGTGGTCCTTTAATCCTTTCACCCATAAATCCTGGAGAAAGTAAAGTAATTTTATTGAATATTTTGAAATTAACTTTACTTGAAGCCATTGTACCGTAGGTAAGTTGTTCTGTATGGATGCCTTGAAAATGCGATATAGGGAATGCATCGGTGAAATGGTTAATGCAGGTGGTCTTTATAGCAGGTTTAACTGAGAGTACTCGCAAACTATCCATTTAACACATTGTAAAATCTGAATTATTCAAAGTGCAGATTTTTGGATATAAAAGATTACTCTGCATTCTGATTTTGAATTCAGCATGAGAAGGGCTATAGAGTGAAGCCGTGGTCACAGCCATTACGTTGGTTGCCGTTGTAGGCGTACAACAAAGGTCAGTCAACATAATGGCTGGACATTTACTGATGGTAGAGACCATTGATGTTATCGTGATACGAACACTGCACAAATTAGTCTTGAATCAGTATGGCCGTTAAAGGTCAGAATGGCGCTCGAGTGCACGGATCGGTCACAAGATGACATCAGTGATTTCTACCACAGGGTTAGTAATGATGGCATGCCGGGTCAGGATTGGCAGAGGCCGGGGGTTGATGAGCGTGCTATATATTTGCATGTCTTGTGCAAACGGGTTCTACTTTTGGAGATCACATTTTAGATCACTTTGGTTCAGTTTTCGGTCCACTTTTTATAGTATAAACATAAATGTTAGATATTAATTAGAAGTTTTAGTCAGAGTACAGTTATGATTGTTACAGAGAATAAATTCACAGTATGATAAGTTTGAAGTTGCTGTTTGTCGATACAAGTATTATAGCTAGAGTGATGCAACAAGACCAGAGAAAAACACTTTGGCACGAATATAAGAATCTTCGGGGACGGATATAAATATTTGATCACAGAATCAAAGGCGAGCCACGTCCCCAACTTGAATTCAGATAAATTTGAAAACCAATGAGCTGCTGCTGGTCCAGAATTTATAACATGTACATCTGGCTGAATGAAATGTTAGCAGAAGGGGAGGGGTATCCAGGTGAGCTGGAGTTTATTTAGAAAATAATTTGACTGAAATTCATTGCTGCCTTAGGTAGCAACATCTTTCAATCAAATACATTAAAAAAAATTCAACAGTATAGATGTCAGAGCACCTAATACATATCTTAAATATTTAGGTACTGGAGGACAAAAGTTAATAGTTTTTATCTTATTTGGCAATAAAATGTGTCATGGGTGATAAATCATCACACGGTGGGAAAAAAACTAATATTTCCCCTATGAACGTCACAACATGAATACACAAGAAATAGTTTAATGGGAATCTTTTTGAAATTTAGTCATGTAATTATCTAATTTTAATCTTAATTAGTAACTTTGTACTTGCCTTACGCAGGTCAGAGATAAACTCTCCATACCGCATCATGCACATGTAAATGCTGCTGCCATTTGACACATCATTGCTCCCAGCATGGATATAAAGAACATCTGCTTCGACCTTCACACCATTCATGACGTCTCTGATGAACTTGATATCTTTCCCCGGATAGGACTCGACACTGAATGCCGACGACAGATACTTCTGCTGGTGCTTCGCGATTGAGGTCCCAACAATTGCAAACCGGGTTGCCATCATCAGTCTCTTAGTCTTACTAACAGCCTGTAAAGATATAAAATATGCTTCTCGCCTTATCAAGGCTAAATTAGTGGAAGTAATAACACAATATTTATAAACACTTTAAATAAACAATATTTATAAACACTTTAATATTAATTACTAGTTGCAACTCTGAGAATAAGTCTCTTAAAATAGAATATGCAAATTAATTAATGCAGTATTTACTAGCAATTACTATTGAAAATTTCTAGAATAAGTCTCAAAATAGGTTTAAGAAATTAGTGTAGTATTATTAAATGATATTAATTACCGGTACTAGTGAAAAGTTTAAGAATAAGTCTTTAAAGATAGATTAAGAATGAATTAATGCAGAAGTATTAAATAATAAACAATATCAATTACTCGTGAAAATCTTGAGAATAAGTCTCTTAAAATAGAGTAGACCAATTAATTAATGCAGTATTTACTGTAACATCAATTACTAAAGACAAATTTGAGAATAACTCTTAAAATAGAAGAATTAATTAATCCAGTACATTTAACAAGCAACTTTCCGCATACAGGTAGGCAGATATTTGATAGCTTTGCACGTACAAGTATAGGTAAGCAGTGGGAGTATCTGAAAATACAAAAAGAGAAAATATTAAAGATAGATAATTAGTTCCAACGATATAAGCTCACTTGGCCCTTTGGCCAGGTGAGCTAACAATGATTAATTTCAATATGATTATGAACCTAGTCTAGTCTAGGCTAGTCTAGTCTAGGCCAATCTATTCTAGTCTAGGCTAGGCCAATCTAGTCTAGTCCAGTCTAGGCCAATCTAGTCTAGTCTAGGCAATCTAATATAGGCCAGTCTAGTCTAGGCCAATCTATTCTAGTCTATGCCCTATCTAGTCTAGTCTATGCCCTATATAGTCTAGTCTATGCCCTATCTAGTCTTGTCTAGGCCAATCTAGTCTAGTCTAGGTCGATCTAGTCTAATCTATGCCGATAAAGTCTAGTCTATGCCAATCTAGTCTAATCTATGCCAATCTAGTCTAGTCAAATCTAGTCCAGCCTAGGCCAATCTAGTCTAGTCTAGGCCAATCTAGGCTAGGCTAGTCTAGGACAGTCTGGTCTAGTCAAATCTAGTCCAGCCTAGGCCAATCTAGTCTAGTCTAGGCCAATCCAGTCTAGGTCAATCTAGTCTAGGCCAATCTAGACTAGGCCAATCTAGTCTAATCTAGGCCGATCTACTCTAGTCTAGGCTGATCTAGTCTGGTCTAGGCCAGTCTAGTCTAGGCCAATCTAGTCTAGGCCAATCCAGCCTAGGCCAATCTAGTCTAGTCTAGGCCAATCCAGTCTAGGCCAATCTAGTCTAGTCTAGGGCGATCTAGTCTAGTCGCGGCCGATCTAGTCTAGTCTGATCTATACCCCATTACCTAGGCTGTATCCTTTTTATACGTGTAGGCTAAGCTATGCGATACTAGAACATGCTAAGTTATGCTATACTAATCCAGGTTAGGCTATGCTAGACTAGTCTAAGCTAAGCTATGCTATACTAGTATAGGCTAAGCTGTTCTACTAGTCTATGGTAAGCTATACTAATCTAAGCTAAGCTGTACTGTGATACGCAACTCTATCCTGAGCTAAACTAAGCTAAAATGGACTAATCCACACTATACTGTGCTAAGCTAAAATCCGCTAAACTATGCTATACTTGGCTAAGCTAAGCTACACTTGACTAAGCTAAGCTAAGATATACTCGTCTAAGCTAAGCTATCCCATACTAAGGTAAGCAAACCTGTGCCAGTCCACGCTAAGCTATGCTAATCTATGCTAAGGTATGTTATGCTAAGCTATGCTACTCTACATTAAACTATGCTAGTCTAAGCTAAGCTAGTCTACGCTAAGCTACTCAAAGCTATTAAAAGCTATGCTTGTCTAAGCTATCTTATGCTATATGTGTTTAAGCTAAGCTAATCTACCATAATCTATTTTATGCTAAGCTAAGCTATGCTAAGCTTTGCTAGTCTAAGCTAGGCTATGCTGGTCTAAGCTACGCTATGCTGGTCTACACTAAGCTAACCTAGTCTAGGCTAGGATAATATATGCTAAGCTGTGCTCGTCTACGCTGAGCTAAGCTATGTTCAGCTAAGCTAAGCTAGTCTAGGTAAGGCTAAGTTATGATAAGCTAAGTCAAGCTGGGATAGTCTAATCAAAGCTATGCTAAGCTATTAAAGGCTAATCTCAGATAGTCTAAGCTAGGAAACTAATCTATGATAGCCTAAGCAAAGATATGCTAATTTATGCTAGTCTAAGGTAGTCTACTCTAAGGTAACCTATGCTAAGCCAATCTATAGTGGGATAAGATAATCTAAGGCAAGCTATGGTATCTATGCAAAGCTAAGCTATGTTAGTCTAGTCTAAGCTAAGCTATACTAAGTTATTTAAAGCTATCAAAAACTATGTTTGTCTAACCTAAGCTATTTTATGCTATGTTAGTCTAAGCTAATCTAATCTAAGTGCTAAGCTAGGCTAGTCTAAGCTAGTCTGATCTAAGCTAAGATAAGGCTTGGCTAGGCCTTAGCTAGGCTTGTGTAGACCTTAGCTAATCTTGGCCATGCCTAGTCTTGGCTATGGCTAGATCTTAGCCAAGTTTGGCTATGTATTACCTAGGCCTTAGCTAGACTTACATAGTGATTATTAGGCCTTAATTAGGCCTGGTTAGGTGTTAGCTATACATGACTCGCCGTACCTAGACCTGAGCTTGGCCATAACCAGGTTTAACTAGGCTTACGTACTTCTTAGTTCTTAGCTAGGCATTATCAGAGCTTGGCTATCCCTTACATAGGTCACAGCTAGGCTTGGGTAGGACTTACATAAACCTAACCTTACCTTGACATTAGCTCTGCTTGGATAGGCCTTATTCAAGCCTTGGCTAGGCTTTATTAGCCATTACGTATGCCTTACCTAGGCCATATCCAGGCTTGACTAGGAGTTACATAGGCTTTAGCCAGGATTTGCTATGTCTTACCTGGACATTGGCCAAGCAACTTTGCTAAGACTGACCTAGGCCTTCGTCAAGCTAGACTAGGCCTTAATTAGGCTTTGCTAGGCGTTACCTATGCCTCAAACAAGATTTCCTATGCCTTACCTAGGTTTTCTCCAGGCTTTACTAGGCATTCTGTAGGCCTTGGCCAGGCTTAGATAGGCCTTAGTTAGGACTAAGCCGTACTTTGAACTTAGCTAATATTAGCTAGGTCTGTCTGGCTACGGCGTGGTAAGGCCTAACTAAGCCTGGCTAAGATTTAGACATAGCCCAGGCTACCATAGCCTACACCTAACAATTTCAGCTTAGACTACCCTAGACATAGCCTGGCCTGTCATACCATAGCCTAGCTTAGTCTAACAAAGACCATCGTTAGCCGTAGCCTAGACTAGCATAGGCAGAGCGTTGTAGCCTAGCCAGGCCACTGTATGCTAAACTAGACATTGCATCTAGGCTAGCTTAGCCTAAACTATCCTTATGCTTAGCCTGGCATAGGTTAACCTGAGCATAGATTACATATTCTTGCCTAGGCCGAGATAGTCCAGTTTAGACTGGGATAGCATAGCTTAGCATAGCATAGCTTTGCTTATACCAGCTTAGCTTAGTCTAGCATAGCTTAGCTTATATCAGCATGTCATAGCTTTGCGTAGACTAGCTTGACTTAGAATAGCATAGCTTAGCTTAGAGTAACAGATTACTTTAGCTTAGCTTATACTAGCATAGCTTATCTTATACTAGCATAGCTTAGCGTAGGCCAGCATAGATTAGCTTAGCATGGCTTAGACCATCTTAGCATAGTTTAGACTAGCATAGCTTGGCTTAGAGTAGAATAGCTTAGCCTTACTTAGCATAGCTTGGCTTAAATGAGCATAGCTTAGCATGATTAGACTATCTTAGCATAACATAGCTTAACTTAGACTAGCATAGGTTAGCTTAGACTAGCATAGCATAGACTAGTATACCTTAGACTAGCATAGCTAAGTGTAGAGTAGGAGCGATTAGCTTAGACTGGCATAACTTTGCTTAGCGTAGACTAGCACATGTTAGCGTACCTTATTATAGTGTAGCTTGGCCGAGTATATCTTCGCTTAGCGGAGGATGTCTTAGCTTAGCTTAGCTGACAAAATTCTAGGTTAGCTTAGTCGAGTAAATCTCACCTTAGCTGAGTATATCTTAGCTTAGTTTAGAAAAAGGTTCATTAATGAATGACAGAAAATCAAATGCCCGAATCCTGCGAGACCAATTTAAATCTGTGTTTACACCACATGTTGAAGATGCCGCTAACCAAGCCATGCCACCTGTCAACACAACATGCAAGCAAGCAAGCAATCACAAATATTATCAGTAAGCAGGAAGGTGTGATTAAACGGCTAAAAAGACCTCAAAGCATCCAAAGCCTCAGGACCAGACAATATCCCAAATAAAGTCCTAAACAAATTTGCTGAAAACATCGGTCCTGGTCTAAGCCTGATATTCCGGAAATCCCTGGACACTGGCACATTACCAGAGGACTGGTTTACAGCAAATATATCTATTGTCTACATGAAAGGAGACAAGCATCTTGCAGAGAACTACCGACCAATCTCCCTTACCTCTGTGGCATCTAAGATACTAGAACATATCATATGTAAGCACATCCTTGACCACCTTGAGCGAAACATCGTACTGACGAACCTCAACCATGGCTTTCGTTCTGGTTACGCATGTGAAACCCAGCTGCTCATCACATCTCACGACCACGACCTAACATCATTACAAGAAAGGCGTAAACAACTCTGATTGACATTCCTATTCAAGGTGGTTGAGGGGGTAATCCCAGCCAGCCCTCCTCATGAATACTTGACAACCAAACGTCCAAGAAGAGCTGTTCGCACACGCAAATTCGAATGCTACCTTGCAAGTAACATCCTCGAAAAGCAGGTCACCAAAAACTGAACTCTTTAAACATTCATTTTTCGTACAAACAGTAATAGACTGAAACCATCTAGATGACAACTGTGTTTGTGCTCCAACTGTGGACAGTTTCCGGTCCTCACTCCATAGCAGACCACCTGTATACTATTGTACGCACTCTCTCATCCGTTGTGTTATGCCAGTATTGGTCCTACAATGTACTTCATACAGATACGGCCAAGGATAGCTTAGCTTAGCTTAGCTTAGCTTAGCTTAGCCAAGTAAAACATATCTTAGCCTGGCTTATCTTAGCTTAGCCTAGTATAGCTTAGTTTATTCCATTATAGCTTAGCTTATCCCATCATAGCTTAACTTAGCCTAGCCCAGTATAGCTTATCCCAGCATAGCTTAGCCTAGTCAATGATAGCTTCGCTTAGCCGAGTATAACATACCTTAGCCTAGTTTCTCTTAGCTTAGCCTAGTATAGCTTAACTTGGCCAAGTAGAACTTAGCTTAGTTTAGCCCAGTATAGCTTAGCCTATCCCAATATAGCGTATCCCATCATAGCTTAACTTAGCCTAGCCCGGTATAGCTTAGCTTAGCTTCGCCTAGTATAGCCTAGCTTAGCCCAGTACAGCTTAGCTTAGACTAGTATATCACAGGTAAACCTAGACTAGTAGCGCATAGCTTAGCTTGGACTAGTATAGCATAGCTTAACTTAGACTAGGCTAGCATAGCTTGGCCTGTACTAGTATAGTATAGCTTAGACTAGTCTAGCATAGGTTGGCCTGGACTAATATAGAATAACTTAGCTTGGACTAATATAGTCACCCTATAGGCAGTAAAACATGACTTATCAGACCACCTTATGGATCACATACACTTTAAATAATCTTGAATCTTGAGGTATATTTAATGCTGCGCGCCTCTGATGGACTAAACAATTGTGATAGGCCTATCAAATAAATAATCTTGAATCTTTTTCCTCGAAAACAGGTTTTCAAAATCACAAAAACATGTACTCACATGACAGAATTGCCACATACAAAGAATTTCGTGTGGTCAACGTACGATATACATATCCTCTCAGCCAATCAAACAATTTGTGTATTGGTTACAACACAATCAATCGACCAATCCGCCATTCTATACCGCAAAATTGAGTTTGCCCTGCAAAAGGAGTTTAAATTCTCAATTTTTCTAAGTCCGATAGTTGCCTTAATACGCATGCGTCATCGAGTACATGTTGACATCGAAGGCGGGCTGTCTTGCGTTTTTCATAGCAAGAAAGACAAAGATAATGTATGACTCGTAAGTATATGTATATGTATATCTGACGGCTAGTTCACATCTATGTCTACTATATAAAAAATTAGGCATGTTAATGATTGCTGTTAATGATTGCTATTAAGTAATGCTTGCTATTAATTCGGTCTGTCTGTCTGTCTGCCTGCCTGTCCATCTGTCTGCCTACCGGCCTGCCACCTGCATGCCTGCCTTCCCACTTTCCTGCCTGCCTGCTTGCATGTCTGTCTGTTGTTTTGCATATCAAGCAAAGCTGCTCACATGCCGCAATTATTATAGCTATATATTCGTATTTATCGAATTCTAGTGTAGATTTATTGTAGGGGTAAGATGGGTGATTGGTCTCGAAACACGAGATGTCCCAAGAAATTTATGAAAATTTGACTCTGTGGCAGCCTGCTACTTGTTTTACATTTTGATCATGACATTAAACTGAAATAGTGTACAACACATACACACATACGCATGCACGCACGCACGCACTCAAACGCACGCACGGGCGCGCGCACACGCCACACACGTTTTCTTTGCAGATTTGGGCCGCGTTTTGGCGACTGACGCGGTCAGTGAATTCACTGACTGTTCGTGCCTGGTTCCCTGGCCTACATAAGAAAGAGGAAGGGTACAGGGCACCAAGCAAAACCCTGGTCAGCGAAATTCCCTGACTGCGTCAGTCGCCAAAACGCGGCCCACGATGAACAAGCCCCTCCCCTCCCATCCCCGGTTGGCTATGCCACTGCTACGCTTTGTAAATCTGCAATCACAATTTATTAAATTATATTAACCGAGATCCAGATAGAATTTTTTTTAACTTATATCAGAAATGCATGATGTTGCATGCTAACATATACATAAATATCCTATTACGAGACAATTAAGCAAGTAAGCCTTTTATGTTCAATATGGGCAGTAGCATAGTGGGGTTTTAGTCGCTATTGTTCTTTTCGTTGGAATGTGTTTTTAACCAATCAAAACGCTCCATTATAGTCGCTATTGTTTGGAGAACAATGACGACTATAACGCCACGTTTTCTAGATAACAATGGCGACTATATTCACGTTTTTGAGAATCTGCACCACTCTGGAATGTTCTAGTATTTTGAAGTAGTTAACCCTTAAAAGTTGTGTATTTTACGTTTAAATATAGTGGCGGCGCCCCCCCCCCACCCTCCCCCCCCCCCCCCCGTGGTTATCTACCGTGGTAGATAATGTAAAGATAATAGAGTTTAAGAGGAGGAGTAATAATAGTAGAGAGTGGAATTGATAATAGTAAAATAATAGAGTTTAAGAGGTGGTCTGATAATTGAGGTCGTAGTAGTGAGTATGAGGTTGAGGATGTATGAGGAATTACGGTAGAATATTGATGTATATTTTGAAAATAATTTGACTGTTTTGTCGATAACGTTAATTTATTAGTAAACTATTTTGTAGAATATTTAGAGACTAATTTGACTGTAAGCTGTTACTGTCTTAGTACGCAACAGCTACCAGACAGATTAGTAACAAAATATTAAATATAATCTTGTATTAATGGTATGGAGTGTTCAGTTGGAATGATAACCAAGACTTGGTGGTGATGGATTCATTGGATTGTATCATGGGTTAAAAAAGTTAACCCTTTCACCGATGAATTCCCCATATCTCATTTTCATCGATACCATACAGGAAAACTGTAGAATATTTTGAAATTAATTTGACGTTGCTAACGTTAATTTATTAATAAACTATTTTTGTTGAATATTTTGAAGACGTATTGACTTTTAACCGTCATTACGCACAAATTGTTTTTAAATACTTAATTTTTCAATAACATCAGTCGTTTTAGATGTTGCACGATGGTTAAAATGTGGTCATTATGTCTCTGAGGTTTCCGTGTGTTTATAGAATTGTATGTCGCGCGTACTTATGCTAAAAAGATTATTTGGTGCGTATGGTTTTAATTTATCCATGCGTCTTGAATAGCCGTGAGATCAATCTTGAATCTTGAACCATGAAAGAACGTGTTAATACCTCACGTCTCGTTCTACGCACGGGATATTACAATGTCCTCGCCGAGAGTTTTTTAAAAATCGATAATAACGCCAGCACCCGCTCACCGGCTATTGATGTTTACCGACGCGTAAAGATACGACAATTAAGAGCAACATTACAAGCTGTAGATATCGGACTGTACGTAGGGAGTCATGACCCTGCGCACATCTTATATTTGCGAGTATAAGACCTCAGTGAAATTACATGTTTGAACACCAGATAAGCTAAAAGACTATGTCACCGTGTATGATTGAATGCATGAGAATCAACTATAGCATCTTATTATTTAGATATATATTATCAGCACTGGATGACTGACAATGGATACGTCGGTTAATGCGCGGGTACAATCCGCAGAAACTGAATCGAGTACGACCTTTGATGATTAGCACCAGTTTGGGATGTTGGAGTCAATTAAGGAAATACATATGACAAACGGACTTAGTTAATTACGTAGCGGTCTGTGGTTCCCACGAATTCTCGTGGCCAGATAAGTGGAGGCAGCTGTGAATCGAGTATGACTTTGATGATTAGCACCAGTTTGAAATGTTGGAGTCAATTAAGGAATTAGATATGACAAACGGACTTAGTTAATTACGTAGCGGTCTGTGGTTCCCACGAATTCTCGTGGCCAGATAAGTGGAGGCAGCTGTGAATCGAGTATGACTTTGATGATTGGCACCAGTTTGAAATGTTGGAGTCAATTAAGGAATTAGATATGACAAACGGACTTAGTTAATTACGTAGCGGTCTGTGTTCCCACGAATTCTCGTGGCCAGATAAGTGGAGGCAGCTGGGTGCAATGGTAACTAGTGTACCGATTAACTCTAGCATTCTACAAATTGTCGACTAATAGGCAATAGACAGGACATGGACATAGTGGCTTCCTGTAGGCACTAAAGGGCACAACCGAAAATTACTATCGAAAACGTAGCAATTAGAGGCAAGCTAATTCACCAATAGGCCTTGCTATCAAATAAGCATCCGTCATTTGTGGCAAGTCATTCATCAGAAATGACGTGCTAATCCAACAGGAATCGCAAACGCGCTAGGTAAAAGGCGTCATCCCCAGTCAGGCGGGTGGGAGTTTTGATTGGTCAAAGTGATGTCATAATCCAATGAGAATCAGAACAACCTCCGGCGGTACGAAACCAAGATGGAGGGAGAATAGAAACAAAAATGGTATATAAACGGGACTTTAACTTTAGTTCGGGGTCCGGTCCGCCTCGTACCTTGCAATAAAGTTCTTGCTGAATGTATTTTCAGTAGGCAAGAGCCGGCTTGAATAGTATAGCAAACCAGAGTAGCTGGGAGTAATACTAGTTCATTGTGAAAGGTTAGGAAACATTGAAATTAATCCGTCGCAAATACGTAAACTGGTAACAGTAAAAGTTATCGACTTTATAGATTTACTATACAGTTAAGTCAGCGAATCATAAATACGTAAACTGGTAACAGTAAAAGTTACCGACTTTGTAAGTTTATTATACAGTTAAGTTAGCGAATAAAACTATCACCTTGTGATATTAATACAAGGCAAAAGTTTGACACATAGTTTGTTGTTGACTCTGGAGACTACGGAAGATCACCGTAGCTTACCTGCAAGTTCTAGTAGTCAGTCAGATCAGGCCCGGATATCAAATATAAGTATCGTTAAAGTTCATCTATAAACGAGGCGAGCTGATATCTATTTCTTTCGTTCTCGGTAAGGTGGGTTGTCGCAGCAACCTTACATACAAACCTTACCCAAAACGGAAAAGACTTCATAGTCAAGTATATCTCATAAAAACGTGTACGTAGCATAGAAACAGGATAGACATCAGAAATCTTCAAAGCGTAGTAGCATAATCATAGATGGCCATTTACTACAAATATAAATATATCCTTTTGGCTACAGAGCAGTGATACGTTATAACCATGTTTTTTACTATATAAGTCAGTCCTACCCTAAGGGACCACCTCGTGTTACGTCATTACATGGACGCTAGAGACTTTCTAAACCCTTTTAACCCTCGAATTTCTAAAAGAAAATGTCAATTTTCTTCATATTCATATTTGTAGTACAAGAGAAGACTATTTTTGAAAATTTATCATCGGAATGACTGGCACTGCAGGCTATCCATTTGTTTAGTCATTGTGCCAGTAAACACCCCCCACCAACCACCACCACCACCATCATCACCAACACCCACCACCACCACCACCTCCACCACTACAACCTACACCCAACACCAGGCATTAACCCCACCATCACCACCCACGCACCAGCCAACCCATAGCGAATTTCTTCATATTCGTACTTGCATCCTTAGAGAAGGCTATTTTTAAAAATTTATCACCGGAATGACACTCTGACAGCTATCCATTTGTCTAGACATTGTGGTCGTAATGTGTGAGAGCGGTGTCTGAAAAATGGTATATAGATTGGAGAAGGTATGTCATGAGGGTTTAATATAGGTCACGCTCGTATGCACACATGCTAATACGCTATACTGCTAGTTATACGTTGTGCCCTTGTGCGTAGGTGCGTGCGTGCCGCGGTGTGCGCATGCGTGCGCCAGAAGACTATTTTTGAAAAGTTATCTTCGGAATGACAGGCTCTGCTGACTATCCATTTGTCTAGACATTGCGACAGCAAACACCACCCACCAACCACCCACCACCGCCACCACCAAAATGCCAAAATGCATGCGTACATGTGCGGCCGCATGCGGGCCACGTGTTGCGGATTTGCGGGCGTATGTTGCGGATTTGCGGGCGCGTGTTGCGGATTTGCGGGCGCGTGTTGCGGATGGTACCAAGTGTATGCACATGCCTGAACACGCATGCACGCCAAAATGCATGCGTACATGTGTGGCCGCATTTGCGGATTTGCGGGCGTGTGTTGCGGATTTGCGGGCGCGTGTTGCGGATTTGCGGCCGCAGTACATATATTCCTATAAATGCTACAAATCCATTCCCTTTTCTCATTCCAGTTTAAACATCGCAATGTGGATGGACGTGTAACTGCAGAGTAGTTAGGCAGTCAGATTTCTTTGAAGGCCCTTGTAACTTGAATACTTGCTAGATTTATCCTATAATCAATATGCCGAGACATAAATGTTTTGAATATGGTTCAACTTTTAATAGGTCAAATGACCTGAAGCGGCATAAGATCCGATTCCATAATGATGAAGATAGCGAAAATCTAGACAGTGAAGATGAAAAAATGACAGAGATGATTAGTGAAGATGATGAGCCAGCGGAGTCGGAGAGTGAAGCCGGTGATGACTCAGCGGAGTCTGAGAGTGAAGATGAAGGTGAAGGTGAAAATGAAGACATAGGCAATGAGGAACTATGTACCATATTCCAAAATATTAAGCAGGTCTTAGACGCTGAACAATCAGGTTTAGAAGATGAGAATGGTGAAGTGAACACAGACCCAAATGGTGTAGGCAATGTGTCTATCTACGTATATGCTGATGCTTTAGTTACAAAGTGTATAGACATAATGTTCCAGTGGAGAAGATTACAGAACTCTACGCTCATTAAAATAATTCGTCAGGAAATTAAAAATTGTATTGACGAGGGGTACGCATATGATGAAGCAGTCTTCTCAGCTTTTCGAAAAAGAGAGTTTCTGATCAAGAAGTACATAAGGAACTATCTAGATGCTGAGGATAATGATGATGATTCTGACGGTGATGGATCTGATCCATAAGGAATCAGTCATCGATAAATGGATCTCCAGAACATTGACTATTTGTTTATGCTACAGTAACTATATGTTTTATCATATGTAATATTTTCTTCAATGTAAAAATATGGATACAAATAAAACATTGGTTCTTTATGCGCGTGTTGATTTGATGCTTGTAGCTTCCCAACCCCCCCCCCCCCCCCACACACACACATCCCTCGATATACAAATCGGAGTGCTGTTGAACTTGGTGGTCATAGCGGTGGGGTTGGCGGTTGGTGGAAATAGGTGTTGTGGTGGATGATGGCGGTGGGGTTTATACTTGGTGGTGGGTGTTGGTGCTTAGTGGGTAGTGGTGCTGATGGTTATAGAGGGATGGTGATGGTGGTGGT
The DNA here is from genome assembly GCA_034401795.1 of Chaetoderma sp. LZ-2023a. Classification (NCBI taxonomy): domain Eukaryota; kingdom Metazoa; phylum Mollusca; class Caudofoveata; order Chaetodermatida; family Chaetodermatidae; genus Chaetoderma; species Chaetoderma sp. LZ-2023a. The sequence goes on along the minus strand of CM067361.1, from coordinate 75,720,954 downwards.
GATGGTGATGGTCGGTACTGGTAGTAGATGGTTCCGGCCGCAATGTCTAGACAATGGTTAGCCAACTATACTATTTTTGTTGTCGGGGTCTCATTGACTAGGTACTCATAATGTATTCATACTGTGTGTACACGGACATGGAATTTTTCCTAGTTTTATTACCTTTAACTAACTGGCTGACTGGTGAGGTGTTTCAGACATTCCAGGGATCTACTTCCTAGCAAAATATTTTGGAAACGATTTGAGCAAAAGTTGATGCAGACAGTCAAATTATTTTGTAATATTCACTAAATGTCATGGAAACGATTTGATAGAAAGTTGTTGCTAACACCGCGGTCAAATTATTTTCAAAATATTCGTACAACGCACATTGCCGGCCTTGTAAACAAGTATGCTAGTATACCTCATCCCTCGTGCCAGGCAGCACCACGCTAGCATACCCCATCCCTCCTCCTGCTCACTCGTTCGACCTCAATTATGCGACCACCTCTACACTCATTCCAGGGATGTTATTTTCTGATTTTTCAAACGTAAATCATGGCGCATTGGTAGTTTAAGCGAATAGTTTTGATACTAATTTGACATAGGAAGCTACAATTCGCACTAGTGCCTTCATGCGCACAAACTCTTAAAAAAGTGCTGTTCAATGCGACAATTTGGCATAGGAAGCCACAATTTCGCTTAGTTTCAAAATTCTTTTTTACTACTACCACGAGGGATCGCATCGACCACCTAATTAATACGTTGAACGATACAAGGGTGCTCGTCATTATTTGTCAACGATGACGATGGTGGACACTGTTCCCACCATTTTTATGACAATTTTTAAAATTTAATAATTAAATGACTGTCGCTTTAAAGACCACTCCATAAATGTGGGATGCATGATTATTATCTATATAATATTATACATACAACATCGCTTGGTTTAGCTATATATTACCCACATAGAGATGTACTTTGCTCTCTTTTAAAAAAATGTAATGACTGGTAGGAAGCCGCTTAGTTTCATGTTTGAGGGTTTTAGATGAAGGTTAACGCGTTTGCATACAAATTGAAGGATTAAAAGCGAATCATAGATGCTTTATGCTCAATAACGAGGTGGTCAGAGAAAACAAATTTCCCTGGATACTTTTTTAACACGCACAGATTTTTATGCGCGTAAACCATTTAACAAACTGATCCATCGCGTCTAGCCCGTGAACATATCCAAGATTTTCGCCTGCATGTATGTGTCATTATATGGAGGCCAGTACGCGACAGTTTTTGATAGGACGATAGTCATCTCACGCGATATTCCTTACATTTTTTGTAGTAGAGCGATGTAGTATAAATGTAAATGTTAATGTACATTCGGCTAAAATGTGTTGTGGATTTGCGGGCGCGTGTTACGGATGGCAACAAGTATACGCACATGCCTGAACACGCATACACGTCAAAATGCATGCGTACATGTGCGGCCGCATGCGGGCGCGTGTTGCGGATTTGCGGGCTCGTGTTGCGGATGGCAACAAGTATATGCGCATGCCTGAACATGCGTACATGTGCGGCCGCATGCGGACCGCGTGTTGCGGATTTGCGGGCGCGTGTTGCGGATTTTGCGGCCGCAGTACATATATTCCTATAAACGGTACAAATTCAATCCATTTTCTCATCCCAGTTTAAACATCGCAAAGTGGTTGGACATGTAACTGCAGAGTAGTTAGGTAGCCTTAGGCAGTCAGATTTCATCTCACGTGATATTCCTTATATTTTTTTGTAGTAGAGCGATGTGGCATAATTGTAAATGTTAATGTACATTTGGCTAAAATGGCCAGCAGTACAAACTTTGACGGATCAGACGCTGGGTATGTGCGATGTCGTTGGTGTTCCATCGACATCTGCGACACCATATTCCGACGGTCGAAACACGAGAGGGTCTGTAGGCGTATGATCAAGAAAACAGAACCTAAAGAGATGGTGTACACCTGCAAGGAGTGCTATTGTCTATTACCAATCAAACAGTATCCGCATGTAATCGGTGATACTCCGACTGATATACAAAAAGCAAAGATGACGCAGTTTGTTACCAAACTGACAACCATGCCTGTGCGGATCTGCGAAGACAGCCCTATCTCAAAACACGGCCCTTTTCAGGCCCCACAAATCATTCGAAAGAGAACTCTTTATCTGTTCAAAAAAATAAAATAATGTAATAAAGATTTTACACATAACAACCCTCGTCACACATGCATACACAAGCGCACGTTCTTATCCGTCAAAAGTGGTCGATGGACGCTACTGTTCTAAATGGCCATCTGTACGCTATTGTTCGTGGTCGATTAATGCATTGCCATTGACTAGGAACGCATTTTAGAGACATAAATACGATAGATAACACTATCTATATGATAGCATAGGAAAAATTACTGTGTACGTGTCTGATTTTTGAAAATTAAATGACTGGGGAACACATTTTGCTCATATTTTTGAAATGTTAATAATTAAATGACTTCCACTTTAAAGAATCGCCTTAAATACGTAAGATAAAATTATATATATATATATATATTGTTGAAAATTAAATGACTGGGAGTTTGTTCATATTTAAAATTTTTTTAATAATTAAATGATTGACGCTTTAAAGACATAAATATGGTAGATAAAACTATCTATATAATATCATATAACATCGATCGTCAACGATGACCATCTCCATAACAATTTTGAAAATTTAATAATTAAATGACTGCCATTTTTTAAATGACTTAAACCAAGGAGGGGGTTAATGGTGACTAAACCAGCAGCAGCTCACAATCAATTATTTTCAAAATATTCGTACATAGATATCGCGCAAGACGTTGCCCCGGCGAATACGCTAGCATACGTCAGCCATCCTCCTCATCCCTCGCGACACCTCTACGAGCGACCACCTATATGCATTTTCTTAAAGGACCACCAGGCGAATAAAGGCGCTCTCATGTACGGAGAACAATGCCGAGCAGAGGGTGGCCGAGATAGCATTCCTCCCTCCTCCTTCGACCTCCGTTATCAGACCACCTCTCTCATACCTAACATCGCCTAATAAGAAATTAAAATGTACATAGTCAAATCGTTTTCAAAATATTCAGCAACCAATCAATTTAGTTAGCAACCAATCAAAATATTCAGCAACCGATTATCATAATATTCAGCAACCAATTATCAAAATATTCAGCTACCACTCAAATTATCAAAATATTCAGCAACAAATTATCAAAATATTCGTACATCGTGCACACCTTGCAAACAAGTACGCTAGCATCGCCCTCATAATCATCCAGCAATATCAACTGAGGAGGAATGCTATATCATTCCGCCTCAACTGACACAGGCAGTCAAATTATTTTCAAAATATTCAATAGTTTTCCTGTATGGTATCGATGAAAATGAGATATGGGGAATTCATCGGTGAAAGGGTTAACTTTTTTAACCCATGATACAATCCAATGAAACCATCACCACCAAGTCTTGGTTACCATTCCAACCGAACACTCAAGATACAAGATTATTTTTAATAATTTTTTTACTAATCTGTCTGGTAGCTGTTGCTTACTAAGACAGTAACAGCTTACAGTCAAATTGGTCTCTAAATATTCTACAAAATAGTTTACTAATAAATTAACGTTATCGACAAAACAGTCAAATTATTTTCAAAATATACATCAATATCCTACCGTAATTCGTCATACATCCTCAACCTCATACTCACTACTACGACTCCTACGACCTCCTTTATCAGACCACCACTTAAACTCTATTATTTTACTATTATCAATACCACTCTCTACTATTATCACTCCTCCTCTTGAACTCTATTGTCTTTACATTATCTACCACGTAGATAACCACGGAGGGGGGGGGGTGGGGTGGGGTGGGGGAGCGCCGCCACTACATTTAAACGTAAAATACACAACTTTTAAGGGTTAACTACCTCAAAATACTAGAACATTCCAGAGTGGTGCAGATTCTCAAAAACGTGTGAATATAGTCGCCATTGTTATCTAGAAAATGTGGCGTTATAGTCGTCATTGTTCTCCAAACAATAGCGACTATAAATGGAGCGTTTTGATTGGTTAAAAACATATTCCAACGAAAAGAACAAATGCGACTATAACCCCCAATTACTACTATGGGCGGTTATATACGTGACATCAACTTAACGTGTCTTGTCTCGTAGTAACGCGTGTGCGATGTGTCGGTCGGGTGTCTCTACCATGTAAGCCTACTAGCAGTAGCGGATTACAATAGGGGCAGCGGGGACATTTGTCCCCGGCCCGAGATCTTGACCAGCCCCTAATTTATCTATCACAAATCTTTTTTTTAGTGAATAATGTGTTTTATGCAGTTTCTCTTTTTACAAATGAGAAAAGCTGTCTGGACATGATGTCCATAGAGCTGTTTTCGTTTGTAAATAGAGAAGAAACTGCATGGCAGACAGACTATATGGTCTTATTGTCTTATGTGTCCATTGTATATTGTTTCAGTATTATTCTTATTAAAAAGTGGGTTGTTTTCTTGAGACTTTTTTGATGTTTTAGGAGTCATATGGTTCATGATTGTATTACAGTTTAATACTATTTTTTATCTTCTAAATGCTCTCAGATGGCACCACCTGCACTTGCAGCCCCTCAGTTGGCTGTTAAACTAGTCTACTTTTAGCTATTTAATTTCATGTTTTTGTTCATTCAGTTTTTTATCCAGTCCTGTTTTGACAACTGAACGGCTCAAAAAATTGAGTGAACGAAAAAATGAAATTAAATGGCTAAAAAAGAATAATTTAACAGCCAACTGATGTTCCATATTTACCTCTGGAAATGCAGGAGATGCAATCTGCGAGCATCCAGATTTCAACCCCCCCCCCCACCGGATCCCCTTTTGGGTTTCCTTTCGCATTCACCCAACTCTACAGATATTATTCGCCCCAAGTCCTCGCAAGGCTTAATCCGGCACTGCCTTCTAGGGTAGGCATATTGCATACATCAATTTTCTAGTAGACATATGCTGTTTAACAAGAAATGTACCTCTATTTCTATTACACATATCTTTATTTGACATGATCAATCATGTGTTACCTCTTCGAACCCTGAATTTCCAGAATCTTTTAAATTTAATTCTACTAGCAGTAGGGTTCGAAGAGGTAACACATGATTGATCATGTCAAATAAAGATATGTGTAATAGAAATAGAGGTACATTTCTTGTTAAACAGCAAGTTTAGTAACTCAATGCGGGTAAGCGACTTGTTGGCGGCGTTACCAGCCAGCAGTTTTACTCTGAGCGCTGATTTAGGGAAATCCCGGCGTAATGACGTCAATGTGGGAAAGGTGTATTATTAAAATAAAGTTGGACATTTTTGCCTCTATTTGTACGATGAGGACTCATTCTATCGCGTGAAACAAGGATAGTCGTCAGACTTCAATACTTTTATTTATTTTTACTTATTTTATGTGTTAATGTAATGGGTTTTTTTTATGGAAACAACCCCGAGTCAATTACAAGGGTTGACTGTTGAGAACTCTGGTGAACACTAGCTAAAGCATCTTATTTGTCACAGATAGTTTCTAAAAGAGCAGCCTCTAATCTTTTCATTGAAACGCGCGCATGCTGCTATTAATCATTTTATTTTATCTTTATCAATCCGAAACATTTGCTGCTAATAACAGCATGTGTCTGTCCATCACCTTTACCAACATTAGAACACTTCCCGATTAGTGGATGTTAAAATCTATAAATGTCTGTTGTTGCATAAATTGTAGTAATTAGTCCCCCGACACCAGAGTTACCCCCCCCCCCCCCCGCCCACCTGAACTGCGTAAAATTTGTCAAGAATTTTGTGTCTGAGCCATATCTCAAAAACATCTTAGCCTACATTTCCAATTTTTTTCTTCAGTGCACATACACTCGTATTAGGGGGAGACAAAGTGTCATAACTTCGTTTCGCCGTGATCCGTCAACATTTGCAAAGAGGTATCCTCCTAAAATGCGTAAAATTGCATCAAAAGCTTTGTGTCCGGGACGTATTTCAGAAACTTTAACACTTTTTTTTAGCTCATGTTTATCGATAATGAGGAAGACAGTCAAGACATTTAACCATGTGTAACTGATAATTATCTAGGCAGTAAATATAAAATGTTTCTTATATTCAACGGTTTCTTTTAGCAATGGGGAATTTAGTATACTAATCAATTGCTCTATTTAGCTCAAGTGCATTGACCATCGGTCATTCATTTTATATATTCATTTTATTTAAGGAAATAGGATTGTGTGGGTTCGTCGGGGGGGGGGGCATGGAGAGGGAGAGGTTGTCGACACATCTCAGCTCAGTGCACTCAGGTCTGGCGGAGAAACTATTTGATGGAACTGGCCTAATCTACTAGCCGACTGGCCTAGACTTATAGCTTAACCTACCAGCCTTACTAGCCTAGAATTCTACCCGAATCTACAAGTCATACTAGTCTAGTCTACTAGCCTAGATTTGTAGCATAGTCCTCTAGCCTACTAGCCTGTATTTCTAGCATAGACTTCTAGCCTAGAATTCTAACTTACTCTACTAGCCCATTCCCATTAGCCTAGATTTCTATACTAGACTTCTTGTCCAATATATTAGCCTACTAGCGTAGACTTCTAGCATCGGCTACAGCCTTGACCTCTACCCAGGTAGTCTACAGTGTTGACTTATACAGTCTACGGGAGAACTCTATGCTAGTTGACCATCTGGGTATAACTTATACCTAGGTGGTCAACTAGCATAGAGGTCTCCCGTAGTCTATTAGCCTAGACTTCTAGCCTAGTTTACTAGCCTAGTGCCCCAGACTTCTAACAATGTCGCCAAGTCTACTAGTCTATGATTCTAGGTTAGCCTTTTACCATCGTCTAAGAGCCTAGTAGTGTACACTTCTAGCATAGTCTACTACTTTAAACTTATAGCCTAGACCCTTAGCTTAGTTTACAGCCTTGACTTCTGCACAGGTTGTCTACTAGCCAAGACCAAGTTCTAGACTTCTTGCCTAATCTACTAACCTAGTCTACTAACATAGTCTGGTAGTCTACTCTACTAATCTAGGCGTATAGCATAGTCTACTAGACTACATGCATTGCTTTCTAGCCTAGTCTACTAGACCACTAACATAGAATTCTGGCCTACTCTACTAGACTTCTACCAGTCTACTAGATTACTAGTTCTAGTTAGGTTAGAATTCTAGCCAAGTCACCTAGCCTATTAACCTAGACTTCTAGCTGAGCCGTATATCCTAGCTTACTACCATATGCTTCTAGCATAGACCTTACCATAGTCTACTAGGCTAGTATCCTAGAAACCCAGTTTAGATTTCAAGACTAGAGATTTAGCCTAGTCTAAGCCATATCACTAGCCATGTAGTCTCTACTAGCCCAATCTACTAGACTATGCTTCTCGCCTCTTCTGCTATCCTATTAGCCTAGACTTCTAGCCTAGTCTACTTGTCTAATCTTCTAGTCTAGTTTACTAGCATAGGCGTCGAAGCTAGTCTACTAGCCTAGATTTACACACTACACTTCTAGCCTATTCTACTAGCCCAATAGTCTAGACTGACCTATTCCTATAGCCTACTAGCCTAGACCTCTAATCTGCAACCCAGACTTATACACATGCAGTCTTCTAGCCCAGTCTACACACCAATACTAGGCTAAAATCCTAACCTAGTCTGCTAGGCTAGCATTCTAGCATAGTCTACTAGGCTAAACTTCTAGCCCAGACGTCTATCCCATACATTTACCCTAATCTATAAGCCTAGACTACCCTTTTACTAATAGTCTAGTAGCTTAGACTTCTAGCATAGTCTATGGTTTAAACATCTAGCCTAGACTTTTAGCCTAGTCTACAGCCGTGACTTCTACCCCCGTTGTCTACTAGCCTAGACATCTATCCTAGATATATACCCTAATCTACTAGCCTAGATTAGCCATTTAGCTTAGTGTAGTAACCTAGACTTCTAGCATAGTCTCCTAGTTTAGACTTCTAGCCGATGTGATTAGCATAGCCTATAGTCTTGATCCTGGTATATTAGCATGTATGCCTAGACGTCTAGCCTATTCTACTGGCCACTTAGTCCAGCCTATTAGCATGGACTTCTACTCTAGTCTACTAGGCTAGATTTCTATCTGAGTATACTAGCCTAGTAGTGTAGACTTCTAGATTGTAGTCTATCCTTTTACCTTGGTCTACTAGCATAGTAGTACAGTCTACTGGCCTAGTAGTCTATACCTCTAGACTAGTCTACTAGCCTAGATTTCTAGCCTATCCTACTGGCCTAGACTTTTATCGTAGTCTGCTCAAATAGTCTTCTAGCCTTCTCTGCTGGCCTAGAATTCAAACCTAGTCTACTTAGCGTACTAGCTTTTTCTAGCCTAGTCTACGTGTCCACTAACCAAGACGTCTATCGCGCTCTACTAGGCTTCTAACTGTGTGTTATCCTACTAACCTAGAGGTCTAGTTAGCTTAGAATCGTAGCCAAGTCTATTAACCTTGACGTCTAGCCAAGACTTCTTATCCTAGCCTACTAGCATATGCTTATAGCATATACCTTTGCCCTCGTCTACTAGCCAAGTAGCCTAGACTTCTATTTTAGACTTATAGGCTAGGCGTTTAGGCTGGTCTACAGCCTTGTCTTCTACCCATGTAGCCTACTAGCCAAGACCTTTGGCGTAATCTACTAGCCATGCTAGACTAGCCTTCTATCATAGACTACTAGCCTACACTACTAAACTAGATTTCTCACCCACTCTACTACCCTACAAGCCTAGACTTCTAGCCTAGTCTACACGCCTACTAGTCTAAACTTGTATATCTAGATTACTAGCCTACACTTCTATGCTACTCTACTAGCCTTGATTTACACCCTAGAGATACAGCCTGGACTTAATAGTCAAGTCTACTAGCCCAATAGCCCAGATTTCTAGCCTAACCCTCTTGCCTAGTCTGCAAACCTACTACCATCAGCGTCTAGCCTAATTGTAGACAATCTAGTATTCTACACAGTCAGCCGTCTAGCCTTGTCTAATAGCCATACTACTACCCTATGCTTCTAGCCTGGACTTCTAACATAGTCTAATAGGCTTGCCTCCTAGCATGGGCTACTAGGCTAGACTTCCAACACAAACCTCTACCTTAATCTAATAGCCTAGCCTTCTAGACTAGTCTACTATCCTATTAACTGAGACAAATCTAACAAAGACCTACTAGCCATGACTTCTACGTAGATAGTCTACTAGCCTAGATGTTTCTCCTATTCTACTAGCCTAGCATTCTAGCATAGTCTACTAACAGTGTTCTAGCCTTGTCTACTACTCCAGATTTCTAGCCTAATCTACAAGCCGACTAGCCTGGACTTTTATCCCAGCCTAACAACATAGACTTCTGCCCAGGTAGTCTACTAGCCTAGTTTACGAGGCATACTAGACTAGACTTCTAGCCTAGACCTCAAACCTATTCAACTTGACTTGGTTTCTAGTCTAATCTTCTAGTGGTGCCTTCTAGTCAAGACTATACCTGGTCTACTGGCCCAGACTGCTAGTGTACTAGCCTACTACCCTAGAATTCTAGCCTGTTCTACTAGCCCACTAGCCTAGACTTCTAGCCCATTCGACTAACCTAGTGTCCTTGCCTAGTCTACAAGCCCAAATCTACTAGCCAATATTTCTGGCACACTAACCCACACTCCTAGCCTACTCTACTTGGCTTCTACCGATCCACTAGCCTCGTAGCCTAGAGATCTAGTTCGCCTAGCTGAGTCTACTAGCCCACTAACCAAGAGTTCTCAGCTATATTTCTAGATTAGTATACTAGCCTCCTGACATACTCTAGATTTTTCCCGTCGTCTACTAGCTGAACTTCTAGCCTATATGTCTGGCCTAGATTACTGGCGTACTAGCCTACACCTCTCGCCAATTCTGCTAGACTCGTAGACTATTAGTCTAAATTTCTAGCCTAGTCTACTAGTCTAGGCTTTTAGCCTAGACCTTTAACCTAGTCGACTAACCTGCTAACATACACTTCTAGCCTTCTCTACTAGACTTCTACTAGTCTATTAGCCTAACGAGCCTAGAGTTATGGCTAGCCAAACCTACTAGCCCACTAACATCGACTTCTAGTCTAGACTGCTAAAGCATTTAGCCTAGCCTACTCGCTAGATGTCTAACATCGACTGACTACTAGTTGAGAGATCGAGCATAGATTTCTATACTAGTCTACAATATATACTTCTACCCAGGGAGTCTACTAGCCTAGGCATATATCATAGTCTACTAGCCACACGTTCAAGCGTATGCATCTAGTCTATGCTTCTACCCTACTCTACTAGCTTAGATTTCTAGCCTAGACATCTATCCTAGTACATGCTGGCCTACTAGCCTAGAGTTCTAGCATATTCTACTAACCCTCTAGGCAAGTCTCTTAGCATAGTCGGCTACCCTATATTTCTAGCATAGTTTCCTAGCCGAGACCTGTAGCATAGTCTGATAGCCTAGTCCACTAGACTAGATTTCTAACACAGTCTACTAGCCTATTAGCTTAGACATATGGCATGCTCTACTAGACTTCTACCAATCAACTAGCCTACTAGCATAGAGTTCTAGTTAACCTAGAATTCTAGCCAAGTCTGCTAGCCTACTAATTTAGAATTATTATCAAATCTAGAGATTTAGAATAGTCTCCTATCCTACTAGCCTATGTGTCTAGCCTTTTCCGAAGGCTACTAGCCTAGTAGCTTTTCTAGCCTAGTCTACCAGCCTATGCTTCTAGCATAGACGTATAGCCCAGTCTATTAACATTAGTAACATAATAGCCTAGTCTACAGCTTAGTATTCTAGCCTAATCTACTAGCCTTGATAGCATAGACTTCTAGCTTAGTGTTCTAGGCAAGTCTATTAGGCTAAATTCCTGGTCTAGATGTTTAGACTAGTCTACTAGCCTTGGCATCTAGCCTTGACTGCTCGCCTAGCTGTGTAGCCTACTAGCATATGCTTTTATCCTAGATGTTTACCCAATTCTAATAGCCTAGACTTCTTAGTCTACTAATTTTTTAATTTCTCGCCTAGACCTCTGGACTCGTATACACAATAGGCGTGTACACATGTTGTCTATGAGCCTAGACAACTATCCTAGTCTACTAGCCAAATTAGCATAGACGTCCAAACTAACCCCCTGGTCTATACTTCTAACCTAGTCTACTGTTACTAGGCTAGACTTCGAACCGCTCTCTCTAGCCTAGACTTCTAAGGTACCCTACTAACCTAGACTTCTAGCCTAGACTTTTAGCTGACACTACTAGCACTAGTCTGGGCTTCTACCATAGAGTTCTAGCCTAGTATACTAGCCTACTAACCTAGACATCCAGTCTAGATTTATACCCTACTCTACTAGCTTAGATTTCTATCCTAGGCATCTAACTTAATCTACTACAATAGGCTTGTGCATTGGCCTAGGCTTCTAGCATAACAGCCTTCTACCCAGGTTGTCTACTAGCATATACTTCTAGCCTAGTCTGCCAGCCTATACTCCTACCCTATACATAATTACATATATCACAGTCTACTAGCATACACGCCTAGACAAATAGTGTAGTTTATAGACTAGAATTCTAGCCGAATCTACTAGCCTTGCTAGCCTAGACCTAGCTTGTCTACTAGGGTAGAATACCAGCCTAGATGTCTAGACTAGTTTTCTCACCTAGGCATCTAGACTTGACTTCTCGCCTAGTCTACTAGCCTGCTATCCTAGATTTCTAGCCTAGTATATTAGCATAGTCTACTAGCGCAGACTTCTTGAACATTCTACTAGCCTGCTAGCATTTCTAGCTTCGTTTACTAGACTATTAGCTTTGACTTCTAGCCTGATCTACTAGACTTCTGCCAGTCTAATAGCCTACTAACGTAAAGTTCTAGTTAGCCTAGAATACTACCTAAGTCTACTAGCCTACTAATCTAGACTTCGCTACGAAGTTCTAGTCGAAACTTAGCCAGGCCTACTAGTATATGCTTCTAGACATTTATATAGTTTACTAGCCTAGTAGCCTAGACTTCTAGACTAGTCTACTGAGTTTATACTTCTATCCTAGAATGTTTAGCCTAGTCTACAGCGTTGTCCTCTACCCAGGTAGTCTACAAGCCCAGACTTTTATCCTAGTCCCATAGGCATACTAGCTTAGACTTCTAGCATTATAAGCTACTATCATATGCTTCTCGCCTATTCTTCTATCCTACTTGCCAAGACGTCTAGCATAGCCTACGAACCTCTATTCTAGTCTCGTCTACTAGCATACTAGCCTAGTCTTGTAGTCTATTCTTCTAGCCTAGTCTGCTTGCCTAGTTTAATAGCCAATATTTCTAACCTGGGCTACTGGCCTACTATTCAAGATGTCTGGCCTACTCTACTAGCCCACTAGCCTCAGCTACTCTATTTGCCCAAATCTTTAACTTTTTAACCTAGTCTACTAACCTATACATCTAATCCATGCTCCTAGACTTCTACCAGTCTATTAGCCCACTATCCTAGATTTCAAGAAGCGTAGTCAAATATATCATCTCAATAAATTCGAATACTAGCCTAGACTTCTAGCCTAAATACGATAGCCTGATAGCATATGCTTCTATCCTAGATGTTTACCATATTCTACTTCTACCCTAGTCAACTAGTTTAGAATTCTAGCCTAGACCTAGTGTAGACCACAACATAGCCTTCTACACAGGTAGTCTACAAGGCTATCCTAGTCGACAAGCCACACTAACCTAGACTTCCGGCCTAGCCATCTAACCAAGACTTCTAGCCTAGTCTACTAGCCTAGAGTTCCAGTGTTTTATACTAGCCTACTTGCCTAAATTATTGTCCTAGACATTTAGCCGCGTCTAGTAACACACTAGTCTGCACTTCTACCCTGGAGTTCTAACCTAGTAGCCCACTAACTTAGACTTCCAGTCTAGACTTCTACCCTAATCTACTATCTTAGATTTCTGTCCTTGACATCTAGCTGAATCTACTAAGCCACTAGTCTTGTCTACTAGCCTAGATATCTCACATAGTCTACTAGCCTAGATTTCTAGCCTGCTATACCAGACCTCAACCAGTACATTATCCTTCCAGCATAGTTGGCCTAGAATTCTAGCCAAGTCTACTAGCCAACTAGAATAGACGTATAGCTTAGTCTACACACTAGACTTATAGCATAATCTACTACCCATGCCAGCCTAGACTTCTAGCCTAGTCAGCTAGACTATACTTATAGCCTACTGTGTTAAGCTACGAGCCTAGTCTTCTAGCATATTCTATTTGTCTATTAGACTAGACTACTTTACTTGCTCAGATTGATAACCTAGGCTAATGGCCCACTGGCCACAATTTCTGGGCCAGTCTACTAGCCAAATACATAGCCTATCATTCTACTAGCCATCTCTACTAAACTTGTGCCAGTCTTCTAGCCGTGTAGTCTAGAGTTCTAGTTCGTCTGGATTTTACTGAATTTACTACACTAATCTAGGGTTCTAGCCTAGAATTCTAACCTAGTCCACTCTACTAGCCTGCAAACGCATGGCTATGGCATAGACTTCTACAATGGTCTACTAGGCTAGACATCTGAAAAAGATTTCTAACCTAGTCTACTAGCCTAATAACCTAGATATCTAGCCTGGGCTACTAGCCCTCAACCAGCATATTAGGCTACGTGCCTAGAGTTCTAGTTAACTCTAGCCTAGAACTCTAGCCAAGTATACTAGTCTAGTAAATGTGACTACCAGCGTAGATGTCTAGTCTAATCACATAGCCTTCTAACATACACTCTTGTCCTTCATGTTAGCCGTACTCCACTAGCCTAGACTTCTAGCCTAGTCTACTAGTTTAGAATACTGGCCTAGACTTAAAGACTAGTCTAGAACATAGACATCTACACAGGTAGCCTATTAGCCTAGACATATATCCTTGTCTACTAGCAACGCTAGACTAACCTTTTAGCCTAGAGTTCTAGCCTTTTACTAATCTACTTGCCTAAATTTCTAGCCTAGACCTCTAGCTGAATCTACTGGCCCACTAATCTGGACGTTAGCCCTAGAGTTCTAGCATAGTATACTAGCCTACTAACCTAGTATTCGTGTCTAGATATCTACCCTAATCTACTAGCTTAGAGTTCTATCTTAGGCACCAATCTTAATATACTAGGTCACTAGCCTAGTCTGTTAGCCTTGCTTACTATCCTAGATTTCTACATAGTCTACTAGCCTAGACCTATAGCCTAGTCAGAGATACTAGTCTACTAGCCTACTAGCCTTGCTTTCTAACTTAGTCTACGAGCCTACTAGCCTAGATCTCTAGCCTGCTCTACTAGACTTCACCCACTCCACTAGCCGGCTAGCCTAACGTGCTAAGTTAGCCTAGAATTCCGGACTAGGTCTAATAGCCTACTAACTTCGCCTTCTAGCCTAGATTTCTTGCATATTATCCTAGCTTACTAGCCTATGCTTTTAGCTTAGCATTTACCTAGTTTACTAGTGCAGTAGCTTAGAGTGCTAGCCTAGTATATTAGTTTAGACTTCTAGCCTAGACTTTTATTATAGGATACAACCTTGGCTTATACATATGTTGTCTAGTAGCCTATGCTTCTATCCCAGACTTATTGCCCATACTACTAGCCTAGACGTATAGCCCAGCCTACAGCCTAGACTTATTGCATAATCTACTAGCCATGTTAAGCTAGAATTCTAGCCTAGACATATAACGTTAAATTCTCGATTAGTCTATTAGTCTACTAGCCTAGACGTCTATCTTCCTATGCTAACCTACTAGCGTATTCTTCAATCCTAGTCTACTAACGTTGCCTTCTTGCATATTCTACTCGCCTAGACCTCTAGCATAGTCTACTTGATAGCCTGATAGCATACATTTCTAACATCGTCTACTAGTCCACTAGTCTAGAAAACTTATAGCCTACACTTCCAGACTTCTACCAGTCTACTAGCCTATAGTTCTAGTTAGCTTATAATTCTAGCCGAGTCTACTTCTAACCTACTAACCTAGACTTCTAGCAAAGAGTACTAGTATATGCTTCTACTATAGACGTTTAGTCTAGACTTCTAGCATACTCTACTAGCCTAGACGACTTGATTACCCATTAGTTTAAATTTCTAGACTAGTTTCTAAGCTAGTGTACTGCTTACTAGCCTAGATGTCCACCCTAGACTCCTAGCCTAGACTTCTATCCCAGTCTACTAGTCCACTAGCCTAGGCTTCTAGCGTAGTCTATTAACCTAATATCCTATGCTTCTCTCCTCGACACCTAATCCAGTCTACAACATAGACTTCTACCACATAGTCTAATATCCTGGTTTACTAGCCATGTTAGCCTATGCTTCTAGTATAGACATCAAACCTATTCTACTAGGCTTGACCTCTAGCCTAGTCTTCTAACCTTGACCTCTAGCATATACTACTTCTACCCTAGTATACTAGCTTGTATTTCTAGCCTAGTCTAGTAGCCTAATAACCTGGACCTCTAGCCGAGACTTCTAACCAAGCCGACTAGCATATGCTTCTACCTAAGACCTTTATCCTAGTCTTCTAACTTAGTAGCATGGACTTCTAGATTAGTCTACTAGTTTAGACTTCTAGCCTAGACGTTTAGCCTAGTCTACAGCTGTGTTTTATCCAAACAATCTACTAGCCTAGTCTTTTAGCATATTCTACTCTCCTGCATACTTAGACTACTAGCCTAAATTATAGTCTAGTTTACTAGCCTAGCATTCTAAGATAGTCTTTGCCTACTGGG
Organism: Chaetoderma sp. LZ-2023a; assembly: GCA_034401795.1. Classification (NCBI taxonomy): domain Eukaryota; kingdom Metazoa; phylum Mollusca; class Caudofoveata; order Chaetodermatida; family Chaetodermatidae; genus Chaetoderma; species Chaetoderma sp. LZ-2023a. Next base: position 75,705,149 of record CM067361.1, on the reverse strand, counting down.
CTAGATTTATACCCTCGACATCTAGCTTAGACTTCTAGCCTAGTCTACTAGCCCACAGGCTTATACTTCTAGCCTATAAGTCTAGCTTAGTCTGCTATCCTATGCCTCTAGCCTAGACTTCTAGCCCACTGCACTAGCCTACAAGTCTATCTTTATATGATATACGTCTAGTCTAGTCTACAACATAGACTTCTACCCATGTAGTCTACCAGCCTAATTTCTAGCCTTCTAGCCTAGACTTCGTGTCTAGACTTCTACCCTAATCTACTAGCTTAGAGTCCTATCTTAGACACCTAGCTTAATATACTAGGTTCTATTAGCCTTGTTTACTAGCCTAGATCTCTACATAGTCTACTAGCCTAGACCTATAGCGTAGTCTGTGATCCTAGTCCACTAGCCTTGATTTCTAACTTAATCTACGAACCTACTAGCCTAGATTTCTAGCCTGCTCTACTAGACTTCTCCCACTCCATTAGCCGCCTAGTCTAATGTGCTAATTAGCCTACAATTCCCGTACTAGGTTTAATAGCCTACTAACCTCGCCTTATAGCCTAGATGTCTAGCATAGTATCCTACCTTAGTAGCATATTCTTTTAGCTTAGCATTTACCTTGATGTACTAGTCTTGTAGCTTAGAGTGCTTTGATAGTATATTAGTTTAGACTTCTAGCCTAGACCTTTAGTATTGGCTACAACCTTGGCTTCTACATATGTTGTCTAGTAGCCTATGCTTCTTCTTTCTTCTTCTTTTCGTTCACTGATCCACAGGCCCCTGAATCTTCGTCCATCCATCCCTCCACCACACACCCCACCATATATAATATACACAAGGTATGAAACCTTCACCCGCGGGCACCACTGTCAGAAAGCTGACTGGCCGGTTTGTAGTGGTTTGTAGTCAGAAACGTGATGTCAGCGGATTTTGACAACAAACCAACCCATCAGCTTCCCGACAATGGCGCCCACAGACGAAGGCCTCACACCTTGTGCACATTTATATATATGGTAGGGGGAACATGTGGCAGAGGGATGGATGGACAACAACTCAAAGGCCTGTGGCTGATCATACCGCCAGTCCTGTAAGTGACTAAGTACACGATCATAAGCGTTAAGTGCGTGGCTCCATGGTTTATTAGAGTGCGCCGTGCGGCCTGGAACCTCTGTCTTCAGCACTCGAGGTTTCTGTCAGGGTTACCGCACCCTTACCTCCTTTAGTCACTTCGTACGACACGCAGAGGGTACGGAAGGTGTATTCTAAGCTCCACCTACAGGGCAGTAGCCTATGCTTCTATCCCAGACTTATTGTCCAGACTGCTAGCCTACTAGCATAGACGTATAGCCCAGTCTACAGCCTAGACTTATTGCATAATCTACTAGCCATGTTAACCTAGAATTCTAGCCGAGACATATAACATTAAATTCTCGATTAGTCTATTAGCCTACTAGCCTAGACTTCTATATTCTTATGCTAACCTACTAGTATATCCTTCTAGCCTAGTCTACTAACATTGCCCTCCTGCTTATTCTACTCGCCTAGACCTCTAGCCTAGTCTACTTGAGAGCCTGATAGCATAGATTTCTAGCATCGTCTACTAGCCCACTAGTCTAGAAGACTTCTAGCCTGCTCTTCCAGACTTCTACCAGTCTACTAGCCTATAGGTCTAGTTAGCTTATAATTCTAGCCGAGTTTAATTCTAGCCTACTAACCTAGACTTCTAGCCGAGACTTCTAGCAAAGCATACTAGTATATGCTTCTACTATAGACGTTTAGTCGAGTCTACAGCATTGTCTTCTACACAGACAGTCTACTAGCCTACACGTTTAGCCTAGTCTATGCTTCTAGCATAGTCTATTAGTCTAATATCCTATGCTTCTCTCCTCGACGCCTAGCCTAATCTACAACATAGACCGCTACCAAATAGTCTAATATCCTGGTTTACTAGTCATGTTAGCCTTCACTTATGATCTAGCCATCAAACCTATTCCACTAGGCTTGTCTTCTAGCCTAGTCTTCTAACTTTGACTTCTAGCATATACTATTTCTACCCTAGTCTACTAGTTTGTATTTCTAGCCTAGTATAGTAGCCTAATAACCTAGACTTCTAACCGAGACTTCTTACCAAGCCGACTAGCATATGCTTCTACCTGAGACCTTTATCCTAGTCTATTAACTTAGTAGCCTGGACTTCTACATTAGTCTACTAGTTTAGACTTCTAGCCTGGTCTACTAGCCCACTAGCCTAGACTTCTAGCCTATAAGTCTAGCCTAGTGTGCTATTCTATGCATCTAGCCTAGACTTCTAGCCCACTCTACTAGCCGACAAGCCTATATTTATAGGATATACGTCTAGTCTACAACATAGACTTCTACCTAGGTAGTCTACCTGCCTAGGTTACTTGCCTTCTGGCCTAGACTTCAAACCTATACTACTAGCCTTGGCTTCTGGCCTCATCTACTCTTGTAGACCTCTAACCAGTCTGCTATCCTTTACTTCTAGCCCATAATTCTACCATAGTCTCCTAGCCTAGATTTCTAGCCTTTTACACTAGATTTCTATCAGTCTACTAGCCTAGCGTTCTAGTTAGTCTAGAATTCCAACCGAGTCTACTAACCCACAGACCTAGAGTTATAGCCTATACTTCTAGCCTACTATCCTAATCGTGCAGTCACTATGTCTCGACTTCTACCATAGTCTACTAGCCTAAACCTCTAGTCTAGAACACACGCCTACTAGCCTAAAGCAATTCTACTAACCTACTAAACTCCTAGAGCCTAGTCTACTATGCTAGTCTTATGAACTAGTCTACTAGTCTAGACATCCAAACGTGTCTACTAGTCCACTACCCTAGATTTCTACCAGCCTACGAACCTAAAGTTCTAGTTAGTCGGGAATTCGAGCCAAATCTACTAGCCCACTAGCATGGACTTCTGGCTTAGACTTAGCAAACTAGCCTATGATATATCGTAGTCTACTAGTTGAGAATTATAGCCTAGTCATCTACAGCGTATACTTCTAAGCAGGTAGTCTACTATCATACACCTCTAGCCTAGTCTGCTAGCCATTCTAGCCTAGACTTCTAGCTTAGACCTACACTCATAGCCGTGTTTACTACTGTATGCTTCTAACCTAGTTTCGATATCAGCATACTAGCCTAGATTTCTAGGCTAGACTTCCCGCCAAGTCTACCAGCAGTCTACTAGCCCATTAGTCTAGAAGTCTATTCTAGAGTTCTCTCCTAGTTTACTAGCCTAGTAAACTATACTTGTAGTCTAAGATTTGACTTAGTCAAGCATACTGTCCTAGACCTTTGGACTAGCCTATTTGTTTAGAATGCTAGCCTTGGCTTCTACTCGGGAAGTCTAATAGCAAGACTTGTCTATTAGCTATACAAGCATAGGCGTTTAGCCTATACTTTTAGCACAGTCTGCTAATCTAGACGAGTAGTCTAGACATCTAGCCGAGTTTATACCTTTCACCTCCACCAAGTAGTCTAATAGACTAGATCTATATCAGAGTCTACTAACCTATTAACATAAACATCTACTCTACTAGCTTATGCTTCTAGCCTGGACCTTTACAATATCATACTATACATAAGTTTGCTTCTGACTGCAGGTTTGCACCTCTATGGTCAGTCTTCATCGTCACAATACTGTGTACTGTTACTTCCAGCTTCCAGTTGTGCTGTGTAGTCAAGCAGCAGTGCTTGATTTTGCCAGTGCTTGGTAAGCTGAGCTTTAAAAGTGCAGACCGATGGTGATTCCATTATATGTCTAGGCAGCTTATTCCAACCCTCTCCATCCCGGGCAGGAAACGAGTTCTGTTGTAGCTCTAACCATGCCCTTGATTGGAATATCTTCTCCTGGTGTTGGCTCATTCCGCTTGACCACATCTTTCCATAGTTTAAATATGCTTCTGTTTCTGGGTCATATATATCATGTAGCATCTTACAGACATCGGATTCTGCAATACGCCAGTATGGGGAGCTTAAGCTTTCTAAGCTTTCTTCATACCTTAAATTTATGAATCCTGGTATCTGCTTTGTAACTCTTCTCTGGATATTTTCGATTAAGGTTACCTGTGACTCCATACTGTTGCTGCATAAACAAGGTGGCTCAGCTTACCGTTGCTTTATGCAGTGGGATAAATGTAGTCTGGTTTAGGTTCACATAATCACGTAATTGCGAAGATACTAGTTGCTTTATTTACCTTTAGCTCTTCATCTGTTATAACCCCTATGTCCTTCTGTTGAGACCTTACTTTCATGGGGTTTATCATCAGCAATGATATAATAGTTATACTCTATTCTCGTCTGTGCAATAACCGCATTGACATACTTGTCAGGAGTGGAGCGAAGTAGCCTTGTATTTGGCGATTCGACTAGTTCATTCAAGTCATCTATATAGATCACAAAAAGCAGAAGTTCCAATACACTTCCCTGAGGAATCCTACTCGTTACTACCATTCAGCTTGATTCTTTCCCACTAATGGGCACGTGCTGCTTTCGCTCGCTAAGAAATGCTCTGACACATCCATGAATCAGAATCAGTCTATATACTAGGACTGCGTCTTGTCCATGAGCTGTGTCAAAAGCTTGAAGTTGAGGTATATAACATTTACAGAGTATCCATCATCTATTGCTTTTATCCTAGCCTAGTCTACTGATTTAAACTTCATGCCTAGTCTACACCTTAGACTTAGTATTATATTAGCCTAATCATAGAGCCTAGTTATCTAGCCATACTAGCCTAGACCTCTAGCCTATTCTACTAGCCTATACTACTAACCTGGAATTCTAGCATAGTCTACTAGCCTACTTGCCTAAGCATCTAGCCTAGTTTAGTAACTTGTATTTCTAACCTAGTTTATTAGCCTACCAGCGTGCATTTCTAGCCCAGACTACACGGGGTGAATCTGAGCATGTGTATTTGACCCCACCCAGCCCACTAGACGTCTAGCATAGTCTACTAGCCTACTAGGATAAATAGGATTCTAGATTTTTAGCCTAGTCTACTATCATATTAACCACACCAGCTGGGTGCTGCCACTGATAGTCTCCTAGATTACTAGCCTACACTTCTAGCCACGTCTACAAGCCTAGGCGTCTAGCATAGTCTACTAGCCTACTAGGCTAAAACCTATAGTCTAGACTTCTAGCCTAGTTTACTATCCTGTTCTACTATTCTACTAGCCGATTTCCAGGATAGACTTCTAGCCTAGTCTGCCATCCTACCATCGTAAACTTTTAGCATTGTCTAGTAGCCTACCTAACTAGACTTCTATGTAAGATTTCTAGCCAAGTCTTCTAGTCTACTAACTTATGCTTCTAGATTTTTAACCCAGTCTACTATCATATTAACCTAAACTTCCATCCTAATAGCCTAGCTTGACTTCTAGCCTGTTCTCCTAACCTATACTTCTACACTAGTCTAATAGCCTAGACTTTATGAGCCTACACGGGGCAAGATTTCTAGCCTAGACAGACGTTTAGCTTAGTCTACTAGTCTGCTAGCATGCCTACTGGACTATCCTACAAGACTGTCTACTAGCCTAACCTACTATCCTGCATACTGGCATACTTTTCTTTTAAATTTTAGTTGCGACTTTCAACTAGTATAACTCAGTTGATTGAACAGTCAAAACCATAGCGTGCCACACTTGCTTATGGTTTTATTACATATAATTTGCGGCAACGTATTGAATAGTAACACATAATATAACAATCTATTTTCCTTTCCATGATTATTTTTCATTAAGCATTACACTGAAATATATTCACATTGTTACTTTTATGCAGTATATAATATTTCTTTCCTAAGCAAATCTTTTTCAAGTACTTGGAATGGTTTCAGATAAGCTTATTGCTGCCAATATCCTTTTGAATATTAGTTTCCTTTTATAGCTTAAGGCATAATTTTCATAACAACTGTTTGGAATCTACCAGGTGCTAAGGTTCAAACTCATTTATGTGTTCTGTGCTGTCAACAAGATTTAGTGTAAGCATCCCGAATTAGCTTATGACATTTTTCATCAAAGATGTTAAGTAATGTACTTTTTTATCTTTCAGGTTCCTTCGTATTTGCTATCTTAATTGAGTTTGCTATCAATTGCTGGGCTGTGGCTGCTGCTGTCTCATAGAAGCTGATACTTCTAGCCTAGATTTCTAGAATAGTCTACCGGCCTTATAGCCTAGACTATTAGTCTAGACTTATAGCCTAGGCTTGCCAAAACTTCTAGCCTGGATTTCTAGCCTCGTCTATTAGCCCATTAACCTAGAATTTTTGCCTGGTCTATCAGCCTACTAACCTAGACTTCTAGACTAGAATTCTTACTACGTTTGCTAGCCTCCTAGCCGAGACTTCTAGCCTAGACCTCTAACATAGTCTACTAGTCTAATAGCCTAGACGTATAGCCTATTTTCCTAGCCTAGTCTCCAATCCTAATAATCTAGACTTATCCTCGCCTTCTAGACTAGACCTCCAACATAGTCTACTACCCTAGACTTCTAGCCTGGATTTCCAGCATGGCCTACTAGGCGTATACCTAGTCTGCTAGCCTCGTAGCCTAGACTTCTACCATGTACTTCTACCCTCGAATACTAGCCAACTAACCTAGATTTCTTGTCTAGATGCCTTGCCAAGTCTACTAACTTACTAGCATAGCTATCTAGGCGACTAGCATAGCCTTCTAGCCTAGCGCACTGGCCTAAGCTTCTACCCTAGTCTACTAGTCCGGACAGCTGGTTTATTCTACTAGCCCACCTACTGGCCTAACCTAGTAGCTTGTTGACTTGCCTAGCCTACTAGCCTGCCTACTGCCCTAGCCTACTAGCCTGCTAATCGGCATGCCCTACTGGCCTAGCCTACTATCCAACTGTTTCAGACAACAAACAGCATCAACTGCTTGAATGTAATGGCATACATAGAAATAAATGTTCAAGCTCAATATTATTCATTTCGTGATTATATGTACAGGTTCCATCCAAGGTAATGCCTCAAGAATAGAACGTTATTTACTATTCAGTAGCTTGACTTTAAAAATCAGTGATTTCCACTATTTATTTAACTAGGATTAGTGTTTCATACATGGCTGGTATGGATAAGCCCATTCAAACGAGTACAGATCAAGTATTAATTAATATATCGATACTGAGTAGATCCTTGTCTTGCGTACAAGGTTTTTAACACATCACACCAGATAGCAGTCGATCAATAGGGAACTAGTGTTATTCTAAAAAAAATTGCTTTTTGATATCAAATATTATATTTATGATTTTTAAATCTTGTTAATTTTTTCCGTATTATGTTGCTAATCACATTTACCTCTTCATTTTATTGCACCTGTTGTTATATAAGACAATGCATGTAATCTGCACTACGGAAGCCCCATATTTTTTCGAACGTGACCTACTACATGTATATTGGTATGATCACAAAGATAAAACACATTTTTATTTTGGGCATGTCTTCATTCATTAACATTTTAGTTAAGACTTGCGACTATTATAAGTCTGTTGATTGGTCTGTCGTAGCGTGTCACACTTGTTTACAGTTTTATTCCATATATTTTATGAAAACGTATTGAATACTAATACATAATATGGCTATCTGTTTTCTTTTCCATGGTCATTCTTCATAAAGCATTGCATTGTCATATTCATATTGCTCTTTCCTTTATGCATTATTTAATACCTCTTTTAATAATGGAATGGTTCCTGCTATGTGTGTTGCTGCCAGTATTCTTTTGAATATTAAATTCCTTCTATAGCTATCTTTCCTATCTCAAGGCATACATTTAATAACAGCTGGGTGGACGCTGACAGCGTCTGAGGGACAGAAGATCTGAATTCTAAAACTGAAATGTAATGATGTTGATATGTCTTTGTCTGTTATTGTATTCATTATGATACAGCAATGGCATAGCTTATTATGTTTTCTGTGCTTTCAACAAGTGTCAACATCCCGAGTCAACTTGTGAAACATTCTTCACAATAGATATTAGGTAATGTATTTATTTTCATCTTTCAAATTCTTTTTTATTTGCCATCTTAATTGAGCTTGCTATCAATTGCTGCTGCTGCTTCTGCTACCAGCCTAAAAGCCTACCCTCTAGCCCAGACTACTAGATGTTTACTGCTTACTAGGCTTGCTTAATTACTGGCTTAGCCTATGCGCCTGTCATGGCAGTCTAGCCTGCCCACTGGGATAACTATCCTGCCTACTATCCTAACCTACTAGCCAACTATTCCTGGCCACACACATTATCAACTGCTTGATTGTAATGATATACAGAGAAATAAACGTTATATAGAGAAATAAATGATCAAGTTAAATTATATGTACATATTCTATCTAAGGCAATGAATATGGTATAGAACAGTGTTTCCTATTAACCATCTTGACTTATTAAAAAATCAGTGATTTCACTATTTATTTAACTAGGATTAGTGTTTGATACATGGCTGGGAGGGGTAAGCCCATTCAAATAATAACAGATCAAGTATTAATATATAGATACTGAGTACATATTCTTCTTATATACACAGTTTTAAATCATCTCAAAATATAGAATTTGCTCAACAGGAATCAGGTCTATCCTACCCATCTGAAATCAATAGGTAGCAAATTAGTCTATCTTGGGATTTCATTAGCCAAATATTAACTCTCTTAGCTAGCAAATTAACATTTTAGAATTGTATTGGATGACTGTTAAACAGATAGTAAGATCATCTCGAATATTGTTTGTAATGCTAAATTATAGTACATAGATTCCATATAACTAATTTCCTGCCTATGACAACAACAGATCATAGTCAAATTAATTTCAAAATATTGAACAGCTTTCCTGTATGTTTATACAACCTTTTCAATTAATTCTCTTAGGCAGTAATTTAGCCTATTTGGAGATTTTAGTAGCCAATCAGCAGAATTTTACTCAAAAACAAATTGGCGTTAGCGTTATTAAAAAGTATTACTTATAGATTGCTTGTAAATACTAAATGTTATTTTTACATTTTTCAAATCATTTTAATTTGTTCATATGTTTCTAATGACATTTCCCTCTTTATTTCAAAGCGTGTAATCTGCACTACAGAAGATCCAGCTTATTCAAGGAGTCATGTTTTCTATTTCACCAACTACATTGGTCATTGCTGGTTTGGTCACAAAGTTAAAACATGTTTATTTTTAGCATGACTTATTTCATTTTCATTTCAGTTGCAACTAGTATAAGTCGGATAATTGGTCCTCGAAGTTATAGCCATGATAGAGTGCCACGATTGTTTATGGTTTGTTTACATATGTTTTATGACACTGTATTGAATAGTAATACATAATATGACTAACTATTTTCTTTTCCATGATTATAAAGCATTATAAAGAAATATATTCACATAGGTTCTTTTATGCATTATATAATATTTCATTCTTAAACCCATCTTTTTCAAGTACTTGGAATGATGTCAGATAAGTGTATTGCTGTCAGTATCCTTTTGAATATTAATTATCTTTTATAGCTATCTTTTCTATCTTAAGGTATAATTTTGTAACAACTTAATGGACCTAATACCTAATGCCAGGTGCTAAGGGACACAATATCTGAATGCGAAAAGTGAAATGTGATGATGTTGATTTGTCTTTCTCTGCTATTGCATTCATTATGTTACCGCAATGACATAACTCGCGTTTTCTGTGCTGTCAATAAATTGCAATACTCCGAGTTAACTTATGTCATTCGTCATTATAGACATTAGATAATGTATTTATGTTTTACCTTTCAAACACTTTTTTTGCTAGCTTAATTGAGCTTGTTATCAATGGCTGCATCAGGCTTGGCAATGTCGGCTGGGCATCTTTTTGGCAAGGTTGGCGTCAGCAGCACCAGCGGTGGCAGTCATCATCAGCCATGGCAGCAGCAGCAGCGGCAGATACTGCTGCTGCTAACATATATTACATGTATTATATTAACAGATCATTCCGATGCTTTATGGGTCATTTTATGTAGTGTCCCACAAAGTCATATACTGTATATTACTCTCGGTGCCTTGCGGGTCATTTGCGTCAGTACCCCACAAAGTTATAAAATCGGTGACCCACAAGTTTTTAGACAAACTTGAGTATAATCAATATTTCTTTTTATATTTATTATTACTGATATCAGAACTACCTTAATTATGAATTTCAAGCCAAAATTCTTATAAGAAAGCAAAGATCCCACAAAGTACCAAAATACACAATGTCCCACTAAGTACCATAAGTGTGTGTGTGTGTGTGTGTGTGTGTGTGTGTGTGTGTGTGTGTGTGTGTGTGTGTGTGTGTGTGTGTGTGTGTGTGTGTGTGTGTGTGTGTGTGTGTGTGTGTGTGTGTGTGTGTGTGTGTGTGTGTGTGTGTGTGTGTGTGTGTGTGTGTGTGTGTGTGTGTGTGTGTGTGTGTGTGTGTGTGTGTGTGTGTGTGTGTGTGTGTGTGTGTGTGTGTGTGTGTGTGTGTGTGTGTGTGTGTGTGTGTGTGTGTGTGTGTGTGTGTGTGTGTGTGTGTGTGTGTGTGTGTGTGTGTGTGTGTGTGTGTGTGTGTGTGTGTGTGTGTGTGTGTGTGTATATATATATATATAAATGCTTTTGTTACGGTACTACCAAATATCACTCATAATAAGTGATGTACTAGCACCAGTATTTATCAATACATCTACGTAATGATCAGTTTCGACCTTTAGACTCTTATTATTATTTTCTAATAACAACCAGTCGGACTGTGGTTCCTTCCGCTGACATTTCCTGCAATTGGGTTATCCGCATGTGGACCACCACATACAGCTTCGGCATAGCTCCTGCATCTTAAGTCTTCTTTATCTCGATACTCTGGTACCAACGATTACCATAGCCCACCGTGTTGATCCCCATCATTTCGAATCTTGGTTTGTCATCTCGTCTTGTAGGTGACTGTTCACAGTGCGAGGACACTGCCAGTTTGTATGTGTGGTCACTCCGCATCCATAGCAGTGAATTCCTGGTCACGCTTCGTTTTGATTCGGCTGTGGTTGTGTGTTATCTCTGATGTTATGATGACATTGGTTCTTTGTGTGACGATTCGCGCTGCATCCCAGCATGTGATGCCCATGTTGGTATTCTTTGTTGTTTCATTTGTCATGTACAGACCAACCTGTTGCAGTATCTTCATGTTCTTATTGTTCATCTGATTCAGTTGCAGTTTCTTCAAAGTAGATATGTCCGGGTTGCCCGCACTGATGACAAGTCACTGTTGTCTTCGGCTGTCCCTGTTGCTGATTCCCACGTTGCTGATTCTGAGCCATGCTCGTTGAGCAGAAATGCTTAACATGACCTGATTGTAAATACTGATTATTCGATATGATCATCTGAAGATTCTTCATCATCTCAAATATCTGATTAAACACTGTCTTGACCGCAATCACGCATCGCTCCAAATCACGAATAAGCTTCTCGGTATGATTTTCGCTGTATCTGAGCATATCAACTTCCATCGCTTCTTCAGATCGTGAGTCATCGATGTTCATCGCGTCGAGTAAATCTTTATAATTGCCCTGGTGTTCCGTAAATCTAATGGCGGCTTCTAAGGAATCTTTCTCCTTGTATGCAATCTGCTTAGCAAGCCGTTTGTCTGCTAGAGCTCTGATGTATGCTCTAACCACGAGATGCTTGCTATATTCATCTCCCCACCGGGATACGTTTTGCTAGCCATACTGCGAAATTTCCGATTTAACACATTTATTGTCTCGCCTCTCTTCTACCGTATGTTTTCGAGCTCATACTTGAGTCATTCTGCTTCATTGGCGGACACGAAGTAAGTAATGATGTGATCTTGAATCTGATCCCATAACTTGATTACAATCTCGAGTGGATAAGAACTGTTCCACCTCTTTATGCAATTGCCCTCGAGATGTCCAGGAGACAATATAGCCTGCATTGCCTGGCCGTGTGCCTTTAATGGCATCTAAGGCACACTGACATGCCTCCATGTACTCACGCACCTCTGCTGGAATAATTCCGTCACAAGGCTGTATGTTATGAACATGATCATGGAGTTCTTCTCTCACAATGCACGTGGTTTCTCGATCTCTATTATCGACTGCATACTGATGCAAACTCTGTCCCACATCGTCCACTAGCTGAGTGGAGGTTCTGACCACAGCGTTGGGATCCATTTTTGAACACTTCAAGATCGGAGGATCTGAGTTTACTGTGTCTGGATTCTGTTCGCTCCTGTAATTTTCACAACTTGAATCTGTATCACAGCTAACTACACAAGAGGATTGCGTAGTCACCTCACGTGCATATGGTTTCGACATTAATTAGACTAAACAAGAGGAGTTGATTGTCACCCCTCGCACACTACAACTTATAATTATCAAAGTACATGGCTATTGTCATTTGAATTATTTCACCCGGTGCTCTATTGATTTGACTATTATTTTAAACTGCAATTGCTACATTTACACTGCCGCCTTCTCTTTATTCGCAATGTTCTATTTATTTCTTGATTCTCCTACTGAATACACTCTAGCCAAACATTCACAGACGTACTTCATAATACTGTCTAATGCCTCATGAGTACGATTATCCTGTAATAAAGTCTGATTATCACTCGGTAAACTATTGATACTGTTATTCATTACTTAATCATGAAAAAAGTTGCTATTATTGTGTGGCTTATGCTGCTGTGTACTCCGGGATTATTTATAGGAGTAATCAGAATTTGACCTTTGCCGTTCTTGTGGTAAACTGTGTGTTCTATGATGTCTCTCGGGCGTTCATACTCACGAATGTTAGTGAAATAATCTGAAAGATCTTGAGTACGTTATCTGATACTCCTGTGTGTATGCTGCTGTTCTGTTGTGTACTATCGTTATTGCTAATTTCTACTTACAGTTTCTCGGTTCTTTCACTCACGAATTCACTCACCAATTCTGTTCCTGTCATCCTAAATCCAGGCTTCGGCGAACACCTGAAAATTCTCAGGCCCATCTGTCGTCTTTCAGTCGGTCGTTTCTCACAACGTTCGATTCACAATAAAGGATAATCTGTTCTTAACAATTCTCAACTGATGCTACCATGGATCGGTCGCTATTAGAGGTAAACTTGTTGTTTAGCTGCATCTATGCTTGCCTTTAATGGTGAACGAAGATGATAGGTGAGTCTTTTTCTATTGACAACATTGAACAATATTTATATTGACTATCTGGGCATGCCTAACCTATCTGACTTATCCAGGTATGGGAATTTGTGGTTTTCCTTTGGCGACAACTAAAATAATCAACGCTTGTCTTGATTATATATAGGCATACCCAGTATTGACCTTGATAATTATGAACTATAAGTGTAATACTTTATATATTGTAGTCAAAACTTTTATTGAGTTGGGTAAAAGGCGAGGCGTATCAACACACACCGTAGCATTCCTGGAAGAGTATGTGTGTGAACCATGCTGACCACAAGGTGCACAACATAAGGGTATCGGATGAGGTTTACAACACCACAGTGTGAGAGCTAAAGTCTATTGACAATACAAGATGCAATAAAGCAACACATATTACTAACCCAATATCAAGCTATGGTTTGGTGGTTGGCTACAGGAGCAAGGTAAAGTCTATCCACACCTACGCAGCATGGGAAAACAAGTGAGATTATCAACCAGTACTCCTGGAGGAAAGCAGCCAGGGCGTGTACTGATCTATGCAAATGCAGGACAGCCGGTTCAGAATGATAATTCAGAGCTATAGGTTGAACTCCTAGAAATAGATATCCTTAATTGACACAGACAGTTATGGAGATGACACGATAATTTAAGAGTATAATATGGGAACAGACGCTCAAGCGATTTTCCTTTATTATTACATTTGATAATCATGGATAGCATATCCTCACACCCACAACATTAACAATTTTAACGGATTCTTCACATGTTCTATTGAATTTATTCCGATTCTTCACGGCTGCTTTGCTACATCAATCCCAATGCTGGGATATCATACTTTACAGGAACAGCCATTATTGTGTTAAAATTGGAGTCAAATCAGACAAGACATTGTCTGAAAATATCGATTAATTAACAACAAATCGCACAGACGAGCAGATGAGTCAAATGCACTCATTCCCATGTATGATTAGTGTTATTATCAGCGGTTTACATTCTGTATAGGATTTGATTTCTGACATGATGCAGTATGTGACATTGTTGGGTTTGACCTCCGTTGCAATATGGAAATATGTTGTTTTATGTTTTAGTGAACACCATATCATGCATTGAACTACATACACGTATTATATAGTCAGCAAAATATTGTGGGCCACAACATGAATGTCGATGGACGCAGAAAAATGATGATCTTACAGCAGATCCAGACCACTATTCTTTAGAAAATGAATTAAAATTAGGACAAGATAAATTTAGGTCACAGAAGATTGGAGGTTATGGTGGTTTTTCGCCAAGCCCACTTGATTTAAATCAGCTTTAAGATATATGTACTGTCGGCACTGCCAAATGTATATCAAGTCACAAGAATCGGCAATAAAAAGATAGTAGCTCGAGATTGGAGGAAATGATATAGATGACGATACAATGTCAGTTGCAGAATCAGATGTGTCAATACATAGCACACGGTTCACAGATGAAAGATGAAATGGTAATGTACCGATCGGAAGGTGGTAAAGCGTTAGTGCCATATGTAAAGGCGAAAGGCGTCACTATTTTTGTCTACTGGGCCGTGATTCCGATATTTACAAATATGAATATGTGTCTATGGTAGAACTAGAAAACATTGAATTCCAAGGAAAATTAGGTAAATGGTCTAAGAAATGAGCTAAATCCCCCAAATCAGTTAACCTAATGAGGGCGAAGCTTGTTGTTGTTATATCTGTTGTCAACGTCTTCTGGTCAGATCAGTTTCAAAATACACAATGCGCTAACTGTATTGCATTAGTTCTCTCTGGTCAAAGGGTTTTAGAGTTTAAGATTATTTCAATTTTAAGACAGTCGGCTGTTAGGTGAATTAGGGATAATATGATAGGGACCTTCCGTTGCAGCCTCCGGTCAAATTGCGTTCAAATAAGCTAAACCTTATTGTAGCTGTTTATGCGTATTTAGACTTAACGGAGCATGCCATCTTCCATATATAAAATTAACACCATGTTGTAAAGGTTTACGGTACGTGTATTTGTTCCAGGGTAATTTGTAAAACCTTACAATTAAGTAAATTAAGAATGGGAACCCAAAGCGCCATCTATGTGGTAGTTTGCATACTTGCGCACTTGTGCATGATGCTACATAAAGCTTACTCCGCCCGCTGGTCATTTAATAATCGGCTAACTGGCGTCAACGAGTGACGTGTTGTTACATGTTGAGTCGCCTCGCCACATGTTGGAGAGCTGCACTCGTTATTTATGCCTACTACTATGTGTGCTACATTAAACGACGTAAAATCTACTTACGGGTCATGAATCGGCTCAATGACGCCAACGAGCAGCGGCAACTTACCACCGCTTATTGACGAGCCGCTTCATCACTAGTTGGTGAACTGCGCTCGCCATTTGGGCCTACTAATATACGGTGTACAAATAGTAATGGTTTCGTAGACTTATGGTATATTATCAGCGCTGTATTAACTTCGGTTCCTGTGTGGTTATGTCATGTGTATTCTATATAGTAATAAATTATTTTTGCTTTTACTGTCTGATATGCTAATTTTGCATTGTTTTTCGGATACTATTAATCAAGCCTGCTATTTCACCCTGTATTTTATGGGGGTTTGCAAGCCTTTTTTAAAGGAATCCTCCGTGAACTTGTCGGATGTAAAAAAGTAGTAGCAGCAGTAGTAGCAGAAGCAGCAGCAGCAGCAGCAGCAGCAGCAGCAGCAGCAGCACATCAGCAGCAGCAGCAGTAGCAGTAGAAGTAGTAGTATCGTTATTATTATTACTATTCATCTATCTCGATGATGATGATAACATGATGATGATGATTATGATGATGATGGCGAGTGGAAGTGGTGGTGTTGTGTTGTGTGGTGTATGTAGTATGCACCACTACTACTACTACTACTACTACAACTACTGCTGCTGCTGCTGCTGCTGCTGCTGCTGCTGCTGCTGCTGCTGCTGCTGCTGCTACTACTACTACTACTACTACTACTACCGATTGGCCAAGTGATTGACCGACCGACAGAGTGACGGACGGACCGACTGATTTACCGACTGACCGGCAGATTGATTGAATCAAGGAGCATACAACCGACCAACTGACCGCCAATCTGACTGACCGAACAACCAAATGACGTTTGCTAGATTTGAGCAGCACTGTGACGAACAACCGACAGACCAACCGACCGACCGACCACTCAACTGACCGATCGGCCGATCGACCAACTAACTGACTGACCCACCGGTTGATCAACAAAATGACTGACTAAGGGGCCAACCAACGCGCCGACAGACCGACAATCCGTATGGTCGATCAACCGACGCAGCCACTGACCGATCAACTATCAGGCAGACTGATTTATACTAGGTGTGATTAACACCGGGATGGGCAGATGCACACATGCATCCGTCTTGCCATCCCTCCGTCTGTCAGTCCATCAGCCATCCGGCCATTCATTCATTCATTCATTCATTTATCTATTTATTTCAACCACCACACAAATCACGTTCGTCCACGCCCAATCCAAACAACGGTGGGCCAGGACGCAGGAATGCCGAGCAATCAAAAGCGACTTTAATTGTCGGCGTGGTGAAGAAATTAGCGCAGCGTGACGCTCTTCGCACCTCTCCTTCGCGCGCGCCTATTACATTGCAGGAGAATACTAGCTCTGATCAAGAGAATTTGGTTACGTAATTTATGCAAATGGTGAAATATATGTGGCAATCGGCTGACCGTATTCGTGAGGCTATCGTCTTGAACTGGAGCCTGACTCCAATTGTAAACAATTGAAATCTGACACCGGCTTATGAGACATGCTTCGCAGACGCGATCGGTCAAATGCCATAACTGACTGAAATAGATTATATGCACATATAATATAATATTGTTTATGCGATGTTTACCGCCATTACTAAAGTATTATTCATGTACCTGTATTCGTATACTTCAAGAGAGAGTGAACCGAATAAACTAAACTAAACTAAACTTGTATCCAGCAAATACTTTTATTTGAATATGATTTCCAACATTCAAATGCGAAAGGATGTAACAAGGCGTTATCACAAAAATACAATCTTTACAGATTCGTAATTTTGGATCTCCATACTTTCTGACCCATAGTGTTATTATATTTAGAGTTATTGTTAAAGGTTATAAATATCTGTTCAAATTCGACAGATGCTCATATTTTCGTAGCATATTTGTGGATTTCCCATACATTCCTATGGGAGGGCATACCTTGCGCATATACTTTAAACAGGAAGCAACTTCTAACTTATGTAGATTAGTATACGGTAAATCAATAGATAGCTAATACAATTGGCTTTCTGACCATATGCGCTATTTACAAAGAACATATAACTAGACTAGGGAAATAAGGATTCTATGAACATCTCCCCTTTGTTATGTAGTAAATTTCTGACCAAGTTAGGCGAGAAATCCTGCGCATGCATACATGACTTCCGGCGCCAATGCTGGTCATGAACTATTTCTGTGCCTCACGCCGATGCCTATGGGAAACCAATCAAATACGTACCTTGTCCTCCTTATATATAAGCGTGGACGTAAAATGATAACAGACAACAGTTAGAAAATAATAATTTAATAGCTACATTTATCGCCATGGTCCGCTAGAGATGAGTATCGCCTTTAACAGGTCGCTTTCAACCTTGGTAGCCCGACACCCCACGTGCTTTTCAAATGTGATGACAATCCATACCGGCATTCGGGATTCTTCCTGAAATTTAGGTTTCTAGGTGGGTGGGGGTAATGCTGGTGATTATGGACAGACTTTACTGAAACGCAATCTAAACGGAACTCTTGAACTACTCATATCGATATAACAAATAACATCAGAATCGTGGATTTTCGTGGCATTGTGCACATGAAATATGAAGATATGCGCGACATATGTACCGGCAAGCTGGTCAGAGTTACTTCAACTGAAACTCGAACATTATTTTGTAATAAAACGAGCTCCATTTTTGAGTGCAGATTTGTGGGTGTAAGATACCGCTGGCTAAGATAACAACATCTAGAAACAGCGTTTGAAAATGGACATCGCTCAATCATTTGCCGAAGCTTTTATTACAACGTTAATATTTTCTTAAGAAACTAAA